>CM068840.1:17624219-17971681 GCA_028554795.2 Sinohyriopsis cumingii
TGTATGTATGTATGTATGTATGTATGTATGTATTCACGTTTACGGTAAATCAGCAATATTTCGATATTTAATTCACTCTATAACTTTGGCAACAATCTCGCCGAGACTCCTGTAGTTACCTCTGAGGGATATATACTGATACGAAAGTTAAAGAATTAATAATAAATGGGTATATTTCTACCTTTGCCTCAAATAATGACGATAGATAGATAGATAGATAGATAGATAGATAGATAGATAGATCGATCGATCGATCGATCGATCGATAGATAGATAGATAGATATTTTCTCAGTCTGCAAGTGGTCTATATACACATATAGCATTCACGTGAATAAAGGAACTATTTTCTATTGTAAACAAACAAAGGACGAAGACGCCATCACTTTTAATTTTTACACAAATCATGTACATCCGCGTAAGAGGCTCTTTACGTTGTGGCTGTTTAAATTTGTTTCTAAATGAACTAAAACAGATGTTTCCTGGTCTGCCAAATACCAGGTGCTTTAGGACATTCCGCGCTGATACAATGTTACGCATTTAGACTACCTACAGTATATAACAGACGCAAGATAAGATCCTTACAAATAACATACAAGTGACAAGTCATATACTCTCTTCTTTAGCTGGTGATAAGAATGGCAAAATAAAATATACTTACAGTTTACATCCTGAATTAACTCAAAATGTATTTTCTTAATTCTGCAAATCCGAATTACATGAGCAATGTCATAGGTTTTCAATCTGGATTACACATTTCAAAATTGTGCTGTAATTTCGATGATAAGTGTAATTGCATCCTTCTCAATGCACTCAAAATGAAATAAGCATTAAATTCCATAGCGTCTTCTTGATAATTGCAATTGAAAGACTTCATATTTTCCCACATTATGATTTCAAACATTCAATGATAGAAACAGAAAAACATTTGCAGATGTCAACACGCTACCTCAATCTTATGTATTTCATGTGGAATTGTCACATACAAATAGTCCATAATCACGAAATTTCCTAGAATCGAGAAAAATACCAAAATATATTCATTCCAGATCAAATGGAGAAGTTTCTGCAATGCACATTCATTCACAATATGACTCCAAATTTCAATTGTATCTAAACACGCCATTTTCTATCGAAAGTTATGTCGAGCGCGCGACTAAGTTCAAATTTATCTGGGAGGAGTTATCTTCAACAATTTTTCAGTCATATCATAACGATGACTGCAATGTGGCAGTTTATAGTGATGTCTAGCACTGGGTCATCATGCCGCAGACATGTAGCATGATGTCCCACCCAGTCACATTATCCTGACACCGGGCCGACCAGTCCTAACACTAACCTCTTAATGCTGAGCGCCAAGCGAGGCAGCTGTTAGTACCGTTTTTGTAAGTCTTTGGTATGACTCGGCCGGGGATAGAACCCACGACCTCCCGCATCCAAGGCGGACGCTCTAACCACTAGGCCACCGGAGCGGTCTTCTTGTAGGGTATTTTGTTTATATAATTAGACCTTAGGTAGAATAAACAAATGAGCGGAAGGTCGTGAAAGTACACCCTCAAGAAGTGCGCGGATCTCTATTGTTTAGAGGCAAAGATTTCCACGACGGAAAATACATTCACGTCTATCATCACGATGAACATTTATATATTATTACCAGTATCACCGCATTCTTGGGATACGGTTATTGCTCAGTAAAATTTCAGGAGGAAGTGAAAAATTCTTTCGGGGACCGAACACACTGGCCGATTTCGCCCAATGGATCTTATACCCCATCGACGAGACGTGGAGCCAAGAGGACATCGAACGTTACGGAGATTGTCATCGTCATGCCACAGTGATAGCTCACAATTTCTAGCGATACGATGGACAGTTTCTTTTGAGATACTATACGGAACAAGGTACCGAACGTCATAAAGTGACTTTGAACGGAGCCAAAATCATTTCCATGCAAGTGGGGCAAGTACAGTTTAAAGATTCTATGAGCTACTTGGCCATGCCTTTGAGTCGAATGTCTAAAACGTTTGGACTGACAGAAATGGCCAAAGGCTACTTTCAGCACTTTTTCAATACCGAAGCCAATCAACACACCGTTCTACCTCATTTGCCTGAGGCTCACGATTACGACCCCGACAACATGCGCACCAAACAACGAGAAGCTTTCTACGCTTGGTACCAGGCTCACGCCTCGGACCCTTTCGACTTTCAGGAAGAAATGTTAAAGTATTTTCCTTCCAACGTGGACATTTTACTACGTTGCTATGGAAAATTTCGATAAATGTTCATTGAACACGGAGGGGTCGATTCTTTTGAAAAGAAGCTTGCACCATTACCAAAGCATGTACCTTAGTGTACCGTCAACGATTCATGCCCGAAAACACCCTGGCTGTCATCAGTCCTCAAACAACCAACTTTGTTAAGCGTCAATACTCGGTCAAAGCCCTACGCTGATTACATTACTTGTGCGACAAGGAAGACAAATGGATCCAACATGCCCGCAAAGGAGGAGGCAAAAAAACCATTCGAACGTATTCGATGGATGGCTGAGACTTAGAAAACCCAACGATCGTGTACGAGTTTAACGCTTGGTTCTTTCAGGGATGTCCCGTCTGTTACCCTCAACATGACACTAGAAATCAGTGTTTAGGACGGACCATGGAAGACTTGTACCAGACCACTTGTCATCGACGCTTGAAGTTTGAACAGCAAGGCTACCATGTAGTGGAAATGTGGGAACACGAGTACGATCACCGTTTGAAAACAGATCCCAAATTTAAACGTATCTTGGAAAGTTACAAGCTGGTGGACTCATTGAACCCGAGGGATAGTTTGTACGGAGGACGGACAAATGCCAACTGTTTACTGTATCACGCCGACAAAGAGAAAGGAGAAGAAAACAAATACGTCGACGTGTGTTCACTGTATTCCGACGTGTGCAAATGTTGTCGCTTTCCTAATGGTCACCCGCAATTGCTGACGGAACACGTTGACCTGGACAACATTCGACAATACGAAGGCTTGATCAAGTGCAAAGTTTTTCCTCCCACCGACTTGTACTATCCCGTGTTAATCCTTTCAAACAGACATCATTCAAGTTCGTTGATTCTCAAATAGAGTGCGATGATGTGCCTTGCGATGAGAGTGATGCAGTAAATCATCATGGGAACATTGTTATCACTACTACTACCACTACACCTACCATAGAAAGGGATGCTGTGCGTGTCAAATTTGACAGATGTGAAAGTGATGCCACTCGTTATCGTGGACTCTTTACTGGTTTGCATTGTCAATGTCCACCTTCACGTGAGGCCATGCGTCTACCACCCTGCGGATGTCATCCAACACTAAGCAAACTCCTGTCGATGTCACCCTACCCTCATCAAAACGAACTTGTGAAAGATTAATATTCGTTCCCTGTGCGTGTGCCTGAATACAGTGACTTTGGAAATCGTTTTCAAACCTTCCAAGGAAAATGGCCTAAATATCTGGGAGGACCGACCCCCGAAGAATTAGCCAGAGCCGGATTTTTCTACTTGGGCGAAGGGGATAAAGTGAAGTGCTTCAGTTGTGGTGTGTCACTACACCAGTGGGAACAATAAGATTCAACATACCTGGAAGATGCTCGATGGTCCCCGAATTGTCACTAATTACCTTTAGTGGGACGATATCACTAATCCCTGAATGGATGCTTTACAAGAGAACCTTCCGGTTTTACCTGCTGAGTTGACAGAATGCATTTACCGAGAGTTGGTTAAAGCACAAGTGAAACGCAAAGAACAATTATATCCGATGTTGAAACCACTGGTACCTGAATGCTATAAGAGCACTGATTCATTTTAAAGTGTTCCATTGGTCGGACATTGATGATTCTCGTGAGATTCGTAAAGTTTTGGATGATACTGATTCTACTTACAAGACGATCATAATACACCGAATTCCAACGGACGAGATAGAGGATTACCACAATCTTTTACACCAAGAAATCTTGGCTGAAGAGGAAGCTTCTGTACGACGTGTGGTGTGTGAGTTAGTGCCTAAATCAGATTGGTACTGAACTAAAATAAAACCGATGCTGTTTAGAAAGTACACTTACTACCTCCAACAAAAGAGAGTTTAGTATGACATGATCATGAATACTTTACAAGAGAACATTCGTGGTTTGCCTGTGGAGTTGAGAGAACGCATTTACCGATAGTTGGTCAAAATACAAGTGAAACGTAAAGAACAATTGCATATGTTATGTCGCCGGAGTTTAAACCACTGGTACCTGAATGCTATAAGAGGAATAATTCATTTGAAACTGTTCCAGTGGTCAGACCTTGTTCAACTGTTCGTAGACGCGAAGTATCGGAAGTATCGGTATGTTAATGATTTTCTGAACAAACGGTGATGTGTATGTTAGTGACTGAACCATTTAGATTCGCAAATGGAGAACGATTAGCTTTGTGCTGAAAGTACATTTATTGCTTCCGAACAGAGAGGGTATAAACACAGGCTACCATGCCACAACCTTTATCAGAAGTGATTCAACATATTCCGTGGAAGAAAATCATTGGCACTATTCAAACAGTGGAAGATTACCAACACTTACTACGAGAACTGTATTCATTCAATTGGGGTCGTCGTGTGACGTGTGTCTTAGTGACTTGTTTTCTGGGATTTCGTTTACCTGCCGATTCCTTGTGGACTCTTTACGAACAGTACTTACTGCCCAATAAAACATGAAAGTGGTTCGTTTAAATGTCCACGAGAGACTCATTTTGCTCAAAGCTCGTGTTTTCATCTGGATACTTCTCGACCTCTACGGCAAAAAAGATTCGTCAACTTTCAGGAACCGCAGATGTGTATGACGATGTGTGTGAAGCTTGTGACTTACACCCTCATTCGACAGAAGTATGTGACTGGAAAAATTGGGGTTTTGAGGCTTGGACCCAAGAAGTGACCCATTATGTTCGAGAGTTGTGATCCTCCAATCAAACGTCCTAGATAAAAAGGCACTTTTAATTCTGTATTAGTGACAGTGCTAGAAGAACCCGTCACCGAGGACAATCACTTCCTTCAGGACAGGACTGTCATGGACATTCCCGAAAGACCATTCCGGGAAGACACTTGTGTGACATTACCGCATGTAGAGACTGTAAGAACATTACACATTGTCCCTAGGACATCTTGGTTACCCAAAACATGTTGTACAGTCACTTGTTTCTATTCCACTTTGATCATTTTGATGTGTATTTTATCGTTGTACTTAACTCTTTGGCTTTTATGTATTTTTGTCTTTCGTGTTTATTTTTTAAAAAATCAATAAACATGTCCTGAAAAAAGTATAAAAGCTCTTGTCTTATTTGTCTTCGTGCCACAAGTGACATTCCTTGCACTATGGCTACCTCTGCTGTCTCTGCTCCCTCTTTCTCCACTTTCAAAGTCATCGACGTACACTTAGATTGTGCCAGTTGGGAGGCCTTGTATCTTCGCCATCCCTTTAACACGTTCATCGTTGGACCTAGCGGTTCAGGCAAAACCGAATTTGTCAAACGTTTGATCGAACATAAACATAATTTAATTGATCGTCCACCTCAACGAATCGTGTGGTGTTACAAAGAGTGGCAATAGGCATACAGTCTCTTGCGAGAAAGTCAAGGCGATTGCATCGTGTTTGTGGAAGGCATTCCTAACGAAGACAACGGAATGGTGTCTGAGCCCAGTCAAACTCATCTGGTCATTTTCGACATGTTAGGAGAAGGCGAAGAAGAAATTAAACTGTGGTTTACGGGCAAAGGGCATCATTGTAATGCCAGTGTCATTTACATTACTCAAAATTTGTTTCAACAAAGTAAGGATCATCGCACCATCAGTCTCATTGCTCATTACGTGGTCTTGTTTAAAAGCCCTAGAGATAAATCGCAAGTGCAAATCGTAGCCAAACAGATAGGAATGCGTTGGCTAACTCATGCGTACGACGATGCTACTCAAACCCCACATGCCCATTTACTCGTGGATTTAAAACCCACCACTCACGATCATTTGCGATTTCGTACCCATTTGTTTCACCACTTGTGTCAAGACGGAGAGCCTGTCCTGTGTATGTCTCCGTTGTCGACTTAACTCAGATAATCCATAAAAACCTCGGACACTTCTCGTCTGTCTCATACATCAAAAACATGACGTTCCTTCAGTCTCATCTTCCCGTCAAATTGATTCATGCCTTGTATGGTATCAGACGCGAAAAAAATACACAAATACGTGCCCGTGTCTTAGAAGCCAGTTTCAAAGAAGTCGTACGATGGTTTAGGGTGACAGCACGTCAATTACTGCAAGGCATCATTCAGATTCTTCATCGAACCAAACTTTTTTTAAAAGAAACAAAGTAGCCTTGACACTACTGGCCTACCTCCGCATCGACACTTAAACCAAAATACAAATAATTTTGAAACCTGGAGGGAACGGTGCTTTAGGAGGTGTCATCATTTGCTCCCTCTTAAGATAGGTATTTAATGCCACCAAAGTTCTCCCCGAGAAAAAAGTCACTCAATAAAAAAGCCAAACGAAGCCTAAAAAAGAAAAAGAGCAACGGTGTCAATACCAGGTCACTACCCCAGAAAAATAAAAAAAGTCCCCATAAAAATGAAAAGCCCTCAGAAAATATCCTCTACGCGCAAGAGAGGCATTTCGGCCAGGACGCAACCTTACATTCGCAAACCACGACCTACAATGACGGTGACCGCGTCTCCTGTAGCCTCAGGTTCTTCCATTTCTACGTTGCTGGTGATGTCTGCCCAACTCAATTTGACCCCCGTTCTTCCTCACTTGATGAAACCATGTAAACCCACGTCTCCAAGAACTTCACCTCCAACGGTGACACCCTCCTACTCTTTAGCTGTTGTGGCCGCTGCTCACAAAGTACCTGCTCCCAAAATCAAAGACCAAGAGAGATCGGGCATGTTACAGAGTTTACTGGATATGTCCAAGCAGGAACTGTCCAGATTTAGTTCGTTGCGAACCCCTCCACGACGCGTGATGCATGTCATCAAGTGGATACGACGTAAAGACAATCATCGGTGATGGGTTCCAGTATGAAAAAGGCCTGAGACAAAGCATGGGTATTAGTGTTTTTGTGGTCCTGAAGACCCAAAGATGTCACCTCAAAGAAGTTCACACCGTCAGTATCGTCATTCTCCTGTCTTAAAAGGAAAGAGACAAGGACAGAGTCGTCATCCGACAAAACGCTTAGCCAAGCATCGATGTTACCCTAAGAAAAGACACAGTAGTCCAAAGAAAAAGAGGAGTAACCAAAGGGGAGGAATCTTTACCGATTTTGGAAAACAAATTGTCAGCTTTATCACGAGACGATAATCAAAAAAAGATAAAAGGGCGTGTGCTAAGTCATCGACGTCAGTGTATTTTTGGTGTGTGTCCCGGAACCAACAAGTAAAGATTTCACCCTCCAGAAAACATTCCTCTTTTAAAACCAAAGGAAAGAAAAGGAAAGAACTACCTCTTTGTTTAGTCAAACATGGAGACATGTTGTCTGTCCTGTCCAAAGCTTCTTCACCCATGCGAAAATAAATCATTCAAACCACCTCCAAAGATGTCATCGATACCGTGTGCGAATGTTGTTTGAACGTATTGAAAGGCACGGTACTTTGTCAAAACACCAGAAACAATGCTTAGGCAAACATCGTCACGTTCTTTGTCAAATGTTCCAAAAGAAAATCCCTATTCGTCAAAAGAAGATGTTGGTCCAACGCGGAAGAATTTTGACTCTGATATTATGACCCTTTCTGAAAGGAGTATTTGGAACCATGTTGGGAGGATTCGTGGGAGCAAGATAAAAAGGACCTCTGAGGTCCAATCATCTCTGACGTGCCCCTTGAAAGCGAATGGAAGGACGAAAATTAGCCTTAGTGCCTTTCAAACGATGGATGCAATACCATTGTTGGCAAGAACAACGAATCCCCAATTTACCTCCCAATCCAAATTTGACCGAGATGTCCCAGTTACAACACGAATTGCAGTCATTGCTGGAATGCCACGACTTATCCAAAACAGAAAACAATGCAAAAGTGATGGAAAAGTACGGTCAACTCTTACAACGACTACAACTCTTTCACCAGAAAGCTTCAGACGAAACAGCTTTACCCACTCTGAAAGAGTTCAAAACCTTGATGAAAAGTCCATCACCCACACCACCACCCCCAGTGAGTGGTCATGAGAGACGCAACCTCAAGCACCGTCAGCAGCTTCCATTCCTAGTAAGATTGCAGCATTCTTGTTGACCACTTTTCCCACACCCCAACGAAAAGAAATGAAAGCTTGGGTTAAAAAGATAATGTCCACACCTTCTTCGACAGAAGTGAAAAAGAAAGAAGGGAAACCAGAAGTGAAAAAAGAAAAGAAGACCAAAGCCATCCCAATACCACCTTCACTACTTTGTCTTCTATTCCCGTGTCCCATCGGACACGTAAATCCGTTTCCAAACCACCCTTTCACCCCATCCAAAGTATCATCATCGAAGAGTGGGTGACTTATTAAGAAAAGATAGAGAAGGTGTTAGCCAGCAGGTTACGGAAGAGTTCAGAAATTGTATCGTGCTGCCAAAACTCGAATGAAAAGCCTCCGTGTACCTCAAGTGCAACGATGGTTACAAGAACAAGCTGCCTACACTTTACACAAACCCATTCGACGCAAATTTTCCAGAAGTCGCACCCAAGTGGAAGGCGTTGATCATCAATGGCAAGCCGATTTAGCCAATGTCTCTCATTTGTCCACCTACAATCGTGGTTACAAATATTTGTTTTGTGTCATTGACGTCTTTTTCAAATTTGCCTGGGTCGTGCAATTGACTTCCAAATCGAGTAGTGAGTTAGTGAGAGCCCTCCACCAACTGGTGTTGAAACAAAGCGGTCGTCACCCTCTTCGATGGCAAACTGACAAAGGCACCGAATTTCTGAACCAAGCTTTCCAAAAAGAATTAAAGAAACGTGACATTAATGTTTTCACCACCTAGAATCCCGAAACCAAAGCCAGCATCGTGGAACGTTTTCAAAGTACCTTGAAAGAACGCATGTGGAAATATTTCATGCATCACCACACTCTCAAGTACATCGACATTTTACCGCACCTGGTTCAAGCGTACAACCAATCTTACAATCGAGGCATTGAACGTGCCCCCCCCCCCCCCCCAAGAAGTGACTCCCGACAACGAAGTGCTCGTTTCTGAACGCTGGTTTGGTAAGTCCCCGACGGTGACTGTCCCCGCCCCCAAGTATAGTGTTGACCGTAGGAGATTGGGTGCGCATTGGCAAAACCAAACGCACTTTCGACAAAGGTTACTTACTCAATTGGACCACCGAATTGTTTCGTGTCACTGGACGAGTGCATGGCCGTCATCCTGCCGTCTATAAATTGGAAGACATGAACGGGGAAGTGTGAAAAGGAACTTTTTACTTGCCCGAGTTACAACGCGTGACCAAAAGAGAAGAAGACGTGTACGACATCGAAAACAGTCTCGAACGAAGAACCCGTTAAGTAGGAAAACGACGTGTCAAAGAAGTCAAAGTGCGTTGGAAAGGATATCCTCCCAGTTTTGATTCTTGGATCGACGCTTCTCTACTCATCGACTATAAAACGAAGTGACCATCATGCCCTTTCACACAGCCTCAGCTACCGCTACCACTACAGTGACCATTCTTTCACCCAGTTCTTCTCTGCAATATATACAAAAGCTACCTTTGTTGGTGTGGTGTGGAGAACGTGTGCCCAAAACGCAAATCGTTTTTTTCTGCCAAATCTTTGTGGCGTATTGTGTCATCCGTGCGGCCATCGCCAATTTGAGTTTGCAACAAGGTGACAAACAATTGTGGACCATTTTATTGAGCAGTTGTATCGGTTACCTTCTTCCCAATCCTTCCCTGAAATTCTCCTTGAATGGCAACAACGGGAATCTTGCGTCCAGTGTCAGTCACCACTCCAACAGCATCAACCACATTTTGAGCGGAGACACTCCTCTGACTTCCAGTGACTCCTCGGACAGCCACATAACTCTGGAATATAAACCACAATAACCAATTTTACTTAACCTTACCCAGTGACAGTTCCATGGAGGTGTTTCCCCATAACACTTTGTGTTGTTACATGGCCAAATTACCTCAGGCCATCCAATTAGATCACGAAGCCCTTTGGGAAGTGACTTTGGTGGAATTCATTCACCCGACTCAAGTCCTCAATGTCGTTCCAAATCAAATTTTTTTACGGTCGAAGTTAATGACGAGCAAATGCAAAAGTAATTGGATACCCATGTAAAATATGAGAATAAAACACAACTCAAAAACTCAAAAGTGGACATATCACTTGATAATTCCCCCAGGCTATTATTTTAGTGGTCAACATTTGGTAAGCACAATTGTATCCAGGCCTAACGTCATGTTTCTTAAAGCTTTGGACAGTGTCAGGTCAGAAAAAGTGTCACCCTTGAGTACCATAAACTAGCTCGTCGCCTACTGGTGAAATTTTCAGAGGGTAAAGTGTTGTCTATTTTATTTTGTCCTGAATTGTTTGACATTTTGGGCGGGGACAAGGCCATGAGGAAGAAAGTAGAAAAAAACAGACGAATTGGTAGTCATTTCCGACAACGATTCTTTTACCAAGTTATTTCGTTCCCTAGTAGAACTGAACCAACGACTGAATTTGATGTTTGTGTACTCCGATGTGGTGGAGTACAATGTAGTGGGACACACCTCCGTACCGTTACTGTGTGTCATGCCTTTCAAAGTGGATTCTGCCACGAACGCTGACGAGTATGGTGGAAACACCTATCACGTTCACCGCGAATTTGTATATCATCACTATTTACCCGTCAGCAAGTCGTATTTCGACACTGTCAACATTATTATAAAAGGAGATCTGGGACAAAATATTCCATTCACTAAAGGAAAAGTCACGGTGAAACTCCCTTTTCGAAAAACGAATCCCTAACATCTTGTAAGTCATGTATCCAGTGTGACGAGGCCTCGCTCGACAGCGAGGACACGGTTGAGGAGATATGTTGAAATCGGCCTGTCGTTCGGTTGCCCCAGTGTTGAAACCGATGGTGACACGAGGATTGCACGCCTTGAAAGATGCCGCATTGACGCACGGCAAAGAATTTATCCAAAATGTAATCATTGACAAGCAAAACACTAAAGAAGCTTTCTTGAGAGCAGGCAAAAGTATCTTGCTTCAGACAGGCAAAGACACTTTGGGCCCAGGAGAAACTACTATAAATGCCCTGAACGCTGCCGAGTCAGGCATTCCTACTTCCCTGACGAAACAGCAAAGATAAGGCAGAAAGAGACGACGGAAAAAATACCCCTTCAGAAGACTTCATACACCTAAAGTTAGAAAGACTAAGAAAAGAAGAACTGCTCGAGACTTAGACGTTTTTAATTATTAAATCATAGAAACAAAAAAAATGATGCACCGAGAGTCTTCTGCATGTTCCAAGTAGGAAGGGGATATGTTTGCCATGCCGCCCACTATGATGACGATGCAAAAGTCCCAATGGGTCGAATTTCATCCCGTTTCTCCTTTGACGGATTCAGCTCCCATCGAGTTTGAAATCAAAAGACAACCGAAAGATTACATTGATCTGAATATCAGTTAGTTGTTCCTGAAAGTCAAAGTAGCCAAAATGGACGGTAGCAATATAGTCGACGATGATAATGTAGCCCCGGTCAACAATTTCATGTATTCCTTGTTCAGTGACGTGGATTTGTATTTGAATAACAAACTGGTCCGCAGCAGCATGGATACTTACCCTTACATAGCCTACCTGGAAAATTTCTTGAAGTAAGGAAAGGAGACTATAAACACTCATCTGGATTCTTGCGTGACATGGAAACCTGACACAGCAGGCAAGTTTAACGACATAACTGCTCCAGAAGGTGCCAATCTTAAAAATGTAGGTTGCAATAGAGGTAAAGAGAAAATCAAAACACGCTGCAGTTTATATCTGATGGATCGCTTGCATTTGGACATGTGGTTGCAAGAGAAGTATTTGATGAACGGTGTGGATGTTCGCCTGAGACTGAATCGCATTAGTGCCGCTTTCCATTTGATAGCTGCAGCTGATGCCACTTACAAAACCAAAATCGAAGAAGCCAGGCTCTACGTGCGTCGTGTGGAAGTGTTACCTAAAGTGGGAAACGATATTAGTCACACTTTGAGCAGAACGACCGCCAAGTATCCGATACGACGCGTGGAAGCGAAAACTTTCACCATTCCCACTGGACTCCGATCCATGATTGAAATTCATCTGTTCCAAGGACAGTTAACCAAGCGTTTGATTATTTGTATCGTCAAAAATTCAGCCTTCAACAGAGATTACAATGAAAATCCTATCTAGTATCAGCATAACAACGTGGTCAAAATTGAATGATAAAACCTTGTGTACCAGGCTTTTTGAACCTAACTTTACCCAGAAGAATTGCTTGAGATCATGCTTGTCTTTGTACGAAGCTACCGGGCAATTAGGGACCAACAACAGTCACGTCATTACGTACGAAGAATATTCAGGAGGCTACGCTTTGTGGGCTTTTGATTTTACTCCAGACCAAGGCAGCGACGAGGGACATTTCCACCCTATAGAATCAGACCAAATTCGTGTGGAACTTCAGTTTGCACACTCAGCTCCAACCGAGAAAGTGAACGTGATCCTGCATGCTGAATTCGATAATACCATAGAAATCAACAGTTTGAGAGAACTCATTCTAGACTATTAGAAGCCATGGAAGACTGTTATCCCTCTTTACATAGTGGATAATCTTGGGACATGGTATGTGAGGAAACCGTGGAATCAGACCCCCAAGACAAAGACAAAAAGGACATAGTGATACAGTCCAGATGGCCTGAACAAGAACAGCATTTATTTTCCTGTTTTGCCAAACATCTAGCAGAACAAAATACGGAATTGATCTAGAAGGATTGCTATGGATGTCGAAATGATCATCCCAGTCAAATTCATCATGATGTCTGATGCTAAGTCAAGAAGAAAAATTGGACGGGTACCTGGACAAAGCTTGGGGTCTCATCTCGGAAGAAGCCGAGTTTGATCAATGGTATAAAGGCCTGCGTGAACATTCTTGTCCTCCATTAACTAGTCTGGAGATCCGTAGCATCGAAACTCTCTTGGCCCAGGGTATGAAGACGGAGCAAATAGCCGTTTACTTGTCAGACAAATTCAGGCAAAAAGTCCGGATTGAATTGATCACTTATCATTACCTGTGAGGAACAAAACAAGAAGAAACAAAACAAGACAAAAACGGATACCTGGGAACTGTATTATCTTTTGAATCACAGTTCATACACTGCTTCTTGGAATCCTGTCGTGTTTGCTACAGTGAACTACCTCATCGCAACCCTCAAGACCATCAAGCTTATGTCATCAACACTAACGACAGTTATCTCCCAGGAACCCACTGGGTAGCCGTCTACTATCCTAAAGAAGGCTGTGTGGAGTATTTTGATTCGTATGGGTTGCCCCCTTTGGAAGACGATATCATCGACTTTGTGAGAAGAAAAGCTCAGACAACACGATTCAATATTGTGAAATTATAAGTCACACTTTCCATGGTGTGTGGACAATATTATGTATATTTTCTGCATCAACGCAGTCTAGGATATTCTTTAGAACATTTAGTGACTTATTTTGATCGTCATTCTTCTAGAGACGATGAGAAAGTATATAAATGTTTTTGTGACCATTATGGTTATCTTTTGTCTTTAGCTAGGAAACATAGTATATGTACATCAATGGCCAAATGACTTCCAACAGTGGAAGTCTAACTTCAGTTCACAACGTTGTCAACCTTGTCCAAAATAGATGGTTATTGTTTATTGCTGAATTGATTTGTTAATTTAAAAAAATTGTTAATTGTTGCTTGTTTGTTATTTGAATAAACAATGTTGTCTGTCGTTTGTTTGCTATTTGTATCATGAACCATGCTCTTTGACTTCTCTCAATCCCTCAAATCAAACTATTTTATCGTTCCGTGTAGGGATGCTTTCGATCGCGTCCGCGCTTGAACAATATAAAAGCGGGGTTGTCTCCAGTCTGACCATCCATTGTCGACTCATCCTCCTATCAAGATGTGCTCAAAATTAGCCAAGTTTAACGAAGCTTACGTCAATTTGCATAGTGTCAGACAAAGCCTGATACTGAAGCCTGAAGAGATAGAGAATGTCAGAATATTAAATGTAACTGAAGACCTCATAGAGCTCTTCAGAGAGGAAATTAACAGGGAGAAAGAAGAATGGTCGGAGAAATACAGACTTCAGAAACAACAGAGAGATCAGAGAGAGAGAGAGAGAGAGAGAGAGAGAGAGAGAGAGAGAGAGAGAGAGCAGCAGCATCAACAGCAGCAACAACAGGAGCAGCAGTAGGAACCTGACAGAGGTTTTGTTGACTGCCTTGTCGACACCAAAGAGTTCTCCTTCTCTTTCCAAAGAAGCAGACCCTATCCTGTGGGAAAGCCTGCCGCAAGGCGGGGACGCAATCTTAGATTATAAAAGATTGCCATAGCACCTCGTGCACAAAAAACAGCCCTTTTCAGGGCTACCCAATACTCTAGAAATAAATATTAATTCAATTGCCAATGGTATGTTAGTCGGTTAGAAAAAAATATATGTGTGTCTATAAGCACATCATTTCTTTATCTTTGTTAGAAAGTGGTACTATAAGCCCTTAGATGCACCTGTAGTACGCCCGACGCCTGTTGGTTAAGCTGGCTATGGAGGCAATAGCAGAGGAAGCCAAGATAGAAGAGGAGGAGGAGACAAAACAGAAGGAAGAAGAGGAGAAGAAAAGAGTAATCCTAAATCACCTCATACTAAGGCATAGTTGTGAGGTAAAGCCTGTGGTCAGGACACTTCAACAGGCAGCACCAGCCACAACCACAACAACCACAAGCAGCAGTACCACAACCTGTAGCAGTACCACAAATTCGTCATCCAAGGGTGTGGCATAGAAGGCAAGAACACTTCACAATCCCACAAACGAAAAATTGGGATTCTGAAGGCAATCATCCCTCCTCTGCGATCCAAGCCACACGTATCAATTGGGAGAACGATTTGAGTCATCGATGTGTCTGCGGTTCCAGACCTGGGAGATGTTTTCATTTGCCAGGCGCATCAGAATTTAAAAAAAAACAGCCCTTTTCAGGGCTAACCAAAGCTCAAGGAAAGATACACTATTCAAGTTGCCAATTTGTGTGAATATGGACTAGTGAATATAAACACTCACTCCTTTACTGATGTGATTGTGTGTATGTTTGTGTGAGAGAGTGTGTGTGTGTTTGCATGAGTTCACGTACGTTTGTGTGGATAGTAGATTATTGGGGTTTGTAAGCGCTCACGTACGTTTGTGTGGATAATAGAGTGTGTGGTTGTTTAACTTTCCTTCTGTGTGGATGAAATAATTAGGTCTGTGTTTGTTCCTTCCCGTGTGTGGATAGTATATTATAGTTGATTTTTGCTCCTTCCAGTGTGTGGATAGTATATTTTGTATGTATGCTTCCTCGCGTGTGTGGATAGTATTTTTTGGTTATGTTTTTGCTCGATCCCGTGTGTGGATAGTATATTTTGGTTACGTTTTTGCTTTTTCGCGTGTGTGGATTGTATATTTGGATTTTGTATTTGCTTCTTCGCGTGTGTGGATAGTATATTTAGTGTTTGTGTTTGGCTCCTCACCTCTGTGTGGATAGTAGATAATATGTGTAGTGAATGTAAGGGATGTTTTCCTTCACGGCCGTGCTCGACAGATGTAAAGTCAAAGTGTTTGTCGGTCGCGCCATGCTACGTAAGAAGCAAAGATGGCAGCAGTGTCTGATTTATTTAATAACTTGAGAGATAGCTATTTCTGGATGCTGAACATGTAATTGAAAGGAGAGAGAAAGAATGCAGGTTACCAGAGAGTCAGGACAATGCTAACAAACTGAAAGTATCCAGGGAGAAGAGAGAAGGAATACTAGAAGAGGAAGTAAAGAAGTTGAAAGGATTCGTTAATCCCCTTTATGTCAGACTGTGAAGGTTGAAGGAGGCACTAGATCATGTCATGAAAGTGAGGTGCTTTATGGAAAATATAATACATTGGACAGAGTGGTCCTATGTCAAGTGGGGTATGGGCCAACTTAAAAAAGGCTGAAGAACTAATGAGAAAGGTGCTGGACGTAGATGTGAAAAAGATTAAAGATAAGTCAAGCAAAGAAAGAAAGGACAAGGAAAATACAAAGAATAAACAGGCCTTTCACCAACTAAATCAGAATTGGATCAAAATACAGGAGAAGTATAGGTCAATGGACTACCCTGACTGGACGCAGGATAATGAAGAGAGGAAGAAAAAGAAGAAAAAAGGATTGATTGAGAAATTCAGGAAATGGCTAAAGACGTCAAGAAATTAGAAGAACGAAAAGTCCCTTTTCAGGGCCACTCATATGCCTCGAAAAGAATTGCTTTCTGTTGTCTGTGTTATATATGTACTCCCGCTCTTTGCTCAGTACTGTGATGTCACCTACATGGTTGCAACATTGTTACCAATCCGCCATACCGTTAAGTCAGACTCTATACAATTTCCACTTTCCCTTGTCCGAATACAAACCCAATATTCCCCATGTTCAATTCCCATTGTCCCTATAAACCTTGTCCTTATATCGTCCCACGACCTTTTTGACTGGATTTTCCATAGTCCCCTTATCGTCCCACCACACTACTATCCACTGTGATTTCGACAAGCATACTTATGAAACCGTATGAAGAACCACAAGAATCGCAGTAACATCAATATCAATGCAATACGTTTACTACTGCAACTGAACTTGATATCAGTAAACCCCATCTAGAGTCTACCAATTAAGCTGAACACTTGATGAACTAATATAGGACTGACAAGAAGGGAACCACACTGATTATGTTACAAACTGTTGTAATGTTGTACTTTTGTCCCTCCAAAAGAGAATTGATCTGAATTTCTACTCAACAGCAAAACTAATGACAGTAAAAGTTATATCCAACTTGTCAACACCAAATATACTTATCGTCAATGATTAAGATGATCTTCTGTATTTCCGATATACTTTCATTTAAAAGCATCAAAACATTAAAGTCACTTCCACCCAGCTCAAAAATCACTTTCAATTGAATGAGGTGAAAGCTTTATTTTTACCACATATGTATCCTAAAAATGTGTTTCCAACAAAATCCACACAGGTAGTCCAATTCAGATGGTTGAGTTTTGTATACATAATGCAATTGTAATGCGGAGTTTGAAAGAACTAGTTAATTTCTGTTCCTCTGCCTAGCGGAATATTTCGAAAATTTATATAAACGTACATGATGAATAACGCATCTGAATTCCCCGGTATTTCTTTACAGGTCAGTACCACGGCAACATTCACTTCTGCAATTCTCCTTTACCCATGTCTAGATAATATATGTTTAGGAGTCTAAGGAAATCTCCATACTAACATCTTGCCGTAGCATATTTTATGATCGTTTTTGCTAAGAACTGCTACTTTAAAACAGGGACATACAAAATAAAAAAATCTATCTTCCCTTTATTGGATAATTATTGGGAAACAAACCAGAAAGAAAATGACGACGCGTACATATTCTTGTAGTAGAAAATTGGGAATGACAAGTGCTACATTGTGTAGAATATTAGCTAAGGATATTACACCATGTTTGAGTATGTTACACATATATGCGGCCACTTTGCAAATTCTTATCAAGTGTATACTTTTTCAAACAGATGTCAAGGTACGGCTGGTGCAAGGAAGATCCCAGAGTGAGGGAAGAGTAGAAGTTCTTTTTCGTGGTCAGTGGGGCACAGTGTGCGACGATGGGTGGGACAACCAAGATGCAAATGTCGTCTGCCGTATGCTTGGCTTTAGGTACACTTATGTACGTGTGTGTGTCTATCTCTCTTTACATATATATATATATATATATATATATATATATATATATATATATATATATATATATATATATATATATATGTGTGTGTGTGGGTGTGTGTGTGTGTGTGTGTGTGTGTTATATTTATATTTATATATGGTTTTTCTATGTTATTTTTACAACCGCAATGAGAACTGCCCATAGCCTGAACCATTCTATTTATGACAAATAAATGGAATCGTTCTCCTAAATAACTGTTTAGATGATCAAACTGACGTTTTTGATGCTGCGTCTCTCACGTTTGTTGAGCTCACTGTGAATATCACATCAGGTTCGTTCGCTTATTTCACTTTAGCATCTCTCCATTAAAATGAACGAAACAGCTTCTTTAGTTCAACATTATTTACCTTCATTTAATCTTCAACGTCAGGTAATTGACAGTAATATTTGCATCCATATTTTATTCTTTTTATGTCATTATATCTGTTCTTTTTTAACTCATGCATCAGTACTCTATTTGCTCTAAAACACATTGGTTTTGTTAGGTTTTCTACCTGGTCTAAATTATTATGTTCCTAGCATGTGCATGGCTATCCAGCAACAGAAAGCAACCTAGTTGGATTTTTGATAACGTATGTCATGCCTTTAAGCAAGATTTACATCGACAGTGTACCTATACAAATCATAACAAGAGATTATATTTCTTTCAGACGTTATTTTAATGCTGTTTAATATATTCTCTTTATAGCATGGCTTAATGATATTTGGTTCATGTTTCTCGTAGATTATAATTGGTCCGAGTTCAACCAAGTACAACATTCTTCTATCATGACAATCACAAATGACTTCATAACCCAGCAGCGGAAACCATACACGATTATGAAAAGAATCCTTAATAAATTGACAGAAATAGGCTATTGACAGTTTACTTAGTAAAATACGTCCGGCTTGTTTCCTCATCCACTTGCTGTACAGTCTTTAATTACTGACATGTAAGGGTCGAGGAAACTGTATAACCAACTAAATAAGGAATGCCCACGTGTAATACTTTCTTCAGTGTACACATGAAGTTTATAAATCGTTATATGGGGCTACAGTGCACATTTAAATACCACTCTTATCAAACCCCTTGCTCCTTTTAGTGGGCCTGGTCATGCAATTGGGAATGCTTTCTATGGTGAGGGCGCTGGACCAATATGGCTGAAAAGTTTACAATGCGAAGGAAATGAAACAACCGTGTTGGATTGCCTTCATGATTCCTGGGGACAAAATGATTGCAGTCACCGTGAGGATGCTGCAGTTATCTGTGGCCAACTCCCAGGTATTCAGCTTCAATTTCATTTTATTTTGGTACAGTACGGCCGTTTCATTTGGACATATTCGGGGGTGTGGTGTGGTGTGGTTCATTCTGAAGAGTTGGATTGTGTAGGACCAAACACATTTCTGCAACATAGACACGCCATATAAAAACTGCGTACTGAAAGCGTGTTTGCTAACAGTGGATAATTCATAATGTGATCGGAAGTATAATGAGGCATTAAAAATACATTGGATACAAGGTTGCTGGATCACGCATAATTGTTTGATAATAATATTGAATTGAAAATGTGATTTAAGCCATTAAAAAGTATATACAAAATATATGAGAAAAACTGAAACCATACAACCTTGGTGGATTGCCTTCATAAACCCTCTGGGTCATCGGGCAGTAAGCACTATAAGGAGGAGTCAACTGCGGAAAACTATCAGGTATTCAGCTTCAATTTCACTTTCTTTTCCGATTCTAACTGTAAGGTCGTTGAATCTCGAAATATTCTTGCCATTTATTTCTTATGGTTCATTATAAACTAGTTGTATTGTGTAGCCATTAAAAAGTATGTACGAAAATATAAGAAATGCAACATTATTGATAATAATATTGAATTGAAAATATGATGCAAAGCCATTGAAGAAAATGCATATGGAGGAACTATGAGAAAAACTGACACCATAACATATGTATATTAAAAAATTATGAAAACTAATTAAATAGAAAAATCTTTTTTTGCAAGAAGTTGCAACTCGTTAAATTAAAGCTAGATCCTATACAGCTTCCTTAGTCAATTTCTACTATGGTATTCGTATTAAGATCATTTATATTCTATATAAGCGTTAATTGTTAAGTATTCATAAAGATACCGTACTCGCAATCAAAGCAACTGACGCCTACTCTCTCCCATAGTTCATTGTGCCACGAACTATTGACTCAGAAAGTGACTAAATAGCAATGACATAATGGTGCAATTATGTAGGACTTAACAAATTGAGAGTCTATCATTTAATCAGGACAATGATGTGTCATTGTCAAATCGCTATGTGAAAGGAGCTTGTAAAGACAATATTGTTGATGAGAATATTGTGCTGACAAGATGTTGTCAATTAATTGCGTTGAGAAAAGTGAATTAAAAAAATGATGTAACATTTCTTGAAAGAACTCTTATCGGAAACTATTTAAAATATTGCTTTTATTTGCAGGAAATAAAAACCCAAATAATGAGGCACATGGAATATATCGCACTTGTTGTAATATCATTAACATCAAGACACAATGGTTCATTCCCTCACAACATCAATTTTAATTTTTTGATATACGATAAGCATGTTTGATGTAGCTCTAATCCATAAAAGAATTATTTTCCCACTTAAAGCCGCACTGATCATCAAGTTCAACTACTTCTTTACTATCTTCTCCATTTTTATAGCTTGTTTGCATATTTTGTAGTTTCTGATCTTAGATGATGGTATTGCTTTCTACGCACAGCATAGTTTTATTTCTTTCGACCAGCACATACATTGACATGGAATTTTCATATTATCGTACAATTATTCATCTGCCTTTCTCTTCTGTAGCGTTCTCTGTAGTAAAAACATGTACATAGTCCAGGGGGTCTTTTGGCATTTGCTTTACGGCTTTGATTCGTTTTGTAAACTGATCATTCCATTTACGAAGAACTAGACATGGTATAAACACTACGAAACATTTGTATAACTGCCAAGTTGACAATTATCTCTCTCTGTGATTTCTCTCTCTCTCTCTCTCTCTCTCTCTCATGTATATGAATCATGCTACTGCTGAATGGCAAGTATTCGTTCTTGTGAATTATTGCAAAAACATTATCAAATGTTTACCAGGTTTTCAGGCTGGACGAGGTACACTGTAACGGAAGAGACACAAGTCTAGTAGATTCTTTCCATAGAGGGTTGTCGAAGCACAACTCACAATGAATCCTAGTTTAGCCTGTACATAGATTTTATAAGTCCTCCATTATTTTCGTTTCCACTCGTTCCTGTTTCTCTATACATCAAAATACTAGTGCATATCAATACATGAACATTTTAGAAAATAAAGTTTAAATAATGTCCTACAGCTGGTTGCATATATGAATGGTAAAGAAAGGCCGAACAAGGAAAATTCCCACAGTCGCATCCAATCAGTAATGAGAAGGGGGATATTTGGACCAATCAGTTACAATTCAGGGGTATGTTATCGTTTTGACATATCAAATATATTAAACCGCAAATGCTATATATAAGGTTAGCAACTATGAGATAACAAATATGGAATTCATATCTTCATGAGTGACCAATTATATTCCTAGAAGTTTGTTTATGAGGTAATAAATGACATTGCAGTTACAAGAATGTATCAATTTTATGTTAATATTGTTGAAAATACAGGAATTATATTTGATTATCATTCCATCTTTTAAATCTATTTTTGGTGCAGATTGGGACGTTTAGACTTTTTTAATGTCTCACGTGATGATTTTGTATTTTGAGCTTGGTACATGCAAAAGAAATAAAGACTATTACTAGTATTATCTGTTAGTGGTGTTTCTCTCTCTTTTATTCTGAAACGACATTATGTTGAAACTACTTGATGCGTAATTCTTGCTGTTAAAGAGAGTATCTTGTTTAGTACGTCCTGGTGTGATTTGCACGGCATGCTTTATGCTGGGTTTTTCTAGACTTGTTTCGTATACTTTAGTCGTATGACCACTTGGTTTGCCCAGCCATACTCGGTGTTTGTTTTGAGGAATGATATCTGACCTGCTGTTTTGTATCTCCGCCCCGGTCTGAATATTAAAATACCACATAGTTTCACATTGATTTTCACATATTCCTTGTCTGCCGTGCGATTGTGCTACATTTTTGTTTGGTCAAGAACATATTTCATAGACAGATACCCGAGTATTACAAGGGATATAGTGGATGTTGGGTCACATTTAATAAACTAATTGAAATTAATGTTGCAATTAATCAAATGTGAAGTTTTCACTATGTGTTTAAGTAATTTAGCACATTGTTCACTTGAGACTGCACATCCATTCATTGGATGGCGAGAGGCAAGTTTGTATCATGTTGTCAGGAAACAGGTTTTTATTTTCAAATTGGTTTCAGGCAAACTACGAATACAGTTGTCATTTTGCATGTATTCATGGACAGATACACATAGTTAGAATACACTATTTAACACTTTTCAAATGAAATTTGTCTCTAATAGATGTACAATTTAATTAGAAGAATTGAGCAAAGTATTATTTTCATTAACGTAAACACTAAATGGCCATAGTGTTTGTTCTAAGTCGATGAATAGTAAAACGTTCCCTATGCACATAACAAGCTTGCAACAATGAAACCTATTGAAAGAATGCAAATATGTACATTTAGCTATCTTCGGAAATTGTGCAATCAAAATATTTTTTAGAAATGCTCACAAACCATTAGCAATTAGACTCCTGTTCAGTGGGTATTGGTGGTAATCCCATCTAACAGGCTGCTATAAACAAACCAAGTGTAAAAGAGTCAGTTTCTTCTCGACGTCAATATCCGCACTTATCACATGCTCGTTTTGTTCTCCGTTAACTTTACATTGTCAGAATCGTTCAGTATTTTATGATATTGCACACCTTCAAAATTCACTCATGCGCAGGCTGCCATATGTGCCCAATAGTGTATTAAGGACTACTTTGTAAACAAATCATTTACTCTGGTATAGCAGACACTTTGCGTTTTTCTTGAATAAATTTGTTTCTGAATGAACTAAAGCAGATATTTTATGGACTGCCACATACCAGCTGCTTTATCACATTCCGCGTTAACATTTTTGATACAATATTTTGGATTTTGGTGATAGACTCCAGATTTCATAAAATTGATTGGTACCTACAAATAACATCCAAGTTATAAAGGCATAAACTGTCTACTTTAGTTATGCAAATCCGAATTACATGAGCCATGTCATGAGTTCTCAAACATGTTTACACACTTCGAAATTGTACTGTAATTTCAACTCTATTCCAAGTGCAATTTCATCCTCCTTACTGCACTCAAAATGAAATAAACATTAAATTCAATAGCGTCTTTTTGATAATTGCAATTGAAACACTTGATAGTTTTCCCAAAATGTGATTTCAAATAGTCAATGAGAGAACAAACACATTTGCAGATGAAAAAACGCCGCTTCTCCCGCTCCGATTCAATTCTATGTATTTCAAGTACAATTTGCACAGACGAATCCAGTCCATAATCACGTAATTTCGAAGGATCGACACAAATACCAACATCTATTCATTCCAGTTCAAATGAAAAACTTGCTGCAGTTCCCATTCATACACAATATGACTCCAAATTTCAATGTTAAGTAGACAAAACAGAATTTTCTATCGAAACGTATGACTAACGTGCAACAAGTTCAGATTTATCTGGGCGGAGTTATGTGCGTGTTAATAATGTTGTTGTGTAATAATGAATCTGCGCCTGTTTAGATTGGTTTGGA
Source organism: Sinohyriopsis cumingii (assembly GCA_028554795.2). Taxonomy (NCBI): domain Eukaryota; kingdom Metazoa; phylum Mollusca; class Bivalvia; order Unionida; family Unionidae; genus Sinohyriopsis; species Sinohyriopsis cumingii. The sequence goes on from CM068840.1 coordinate 17,647,961, forward strand.
ATACGGCATACATTCATTTACGTTGTTTCTTGTAGTGTATTTAGTTTATTTAATTAAGCCTTATGTCGAAGAAGAAAATGAGCATATAATAAAAAGGTTAGTACATTTGTATGGGAAAATACGAACTAGTTTTGTTGGATGGATATAATGCACTCCCAAGGGCGTGCAGTATTCCATCCAAACAACTCGTTCATATTTTCCCATACTAATGCTATAATTATTGTTACCGGGAAATAACCATAAGATGCTCGCTAGGAATTTTAGCTTTCTTATGTAACAGACATGTACACTTGAATTACATGAGATAAACTCATGAAATGGATTTTGTTAATACTTGACAGCTCATCACAGTGTGACAATATTAGATCAACATGAGAATGTATAATTTTGACCCCAAAACTATAGGTCTTTTCTTTAATTCTTATTATCTTATACAATATTTCAAACAAATGTTCCTTTTCAACGATGCATTTATTACAAACACCTCAAAAATGTATGTTCTTTTTACAATCTTTAACTTGAGCGATATGAGCGTGTGTGGATAGTATGTTTCCTTATCTTTTTGCTCCTACCCGTGTGTGGATTGCATATTTTGGTTCTCTTTTTGTTCTTTTTCGCGAGAGTGAATAGTATATTTAGGTTTTGTATTTGCTTCTTCGCGTGTGTGGATAGTATATTTTGTGTTTGTGTTTGGCTCCTCACCTCTGTGTGGATAGTAGATAATATGTGTAGTCAATGTAAGGGATGTTTTCCTTCACGGCCGTGCTTGACAGATATAAAGTCAAAGCGTTCGTCGTTCGCGCCATTCTATAGAATAAACAAAGATGGCATTAGTGACTGATTTATTTAATAACTTGAGAGATAGCTATTTCTGGATGATAGATGCTGAACATGTAGTTGAAAGGATAGCGATAGAATGGTGGTTACTAGAGAGCCTGGACCATGCTAACGAACAGAAAGTTGCCAGGGAGAAGATAAAAGGAATACTAGAAGATAAAGTAAAGAAGTTGAGAGGATTATTTAATCCCCTCTATGTCAGAGTGGGACGTTTGAAGGGGGCACTAGATCATGTCATGAAAGTGAGGTGCTTTATGGAAAATATAGAGCATTGGACAGAGTGGTCCTATGTCAAGTGGGGTTTGGACGAACTTAAAAAGGCTGAAGAACTAATGAGAATAGTGCTGGACGTGGATGTAAAGAAGATCAAAGATAAGTGGAGCAAGGAAAGAAAGGACAAGGAAAATATAAAGAAGAAAGAGGCTTTTCACCAACTAAATCAGAATTGGATCAAAATACAGGAGAAGTTTAGGTCAATGGGCCATCCTGACTGGATGCCGGATAACGAAGAGAGGAGGAAGAAGAAGAAACATGGATTGATTGTGATTTTCAGAAAATGGCTAAAGAGGTCAAGAAAATTAGAAGAACCAAAAGTCCCTTTTCAGGGCCACTGATATGCCTCGAAAAGAATTGCTTTGTTGCTTCAAAAATATTCTTCTACTGTTATATAGGTGTTTGACTCTTGTCTGTGTTATATCTGTTTACGCGCTCATTTCTCAGTACTGTGACGTCACCTCCATGGTTGCAACATTGTTACCAACCTGCCATTCCGTGGCGTCAGACTCTATACAAACTCCACTTTCCTTTGTCCGTAAACAAACCCAATATTCCCTATGTTCAATTCCCATTGTCCCTATAAATCTTGTCCTATTATCATCCCACGACCTTTTTAACTGGATTTCCCATTGTCCCTATAAATCTTGTCCTTATATCGTCCCACGACCTTTTTGACTGGATTTTCCATAGTCCCCTTACCACCCCACTACACTACTATCCACTTTGTTTCCGACCACATTACTTACGAAAACGTATGAAGAACCACAAGAATCGCAGTGCCATCAATATCAATGCAATACGTTAAGCCACTGCAACTGAACTTGACGTTAGTAAACCCCATCTAGAGTTTACCAATTAAGTTGAACACTTGATAAACTAATATAGGACTGACAAGAAGGGAACGATACCGATTCTGTTACAAACTGTTGTAATGTTGTACTTTTGTCCCTCCAAAAGAGAATTGCTCTGCATTTATATTCAGAAGCAAAACTAATGACAATACAAGTTATATCCACCTTTTAAACACTAAATATACTTATCGTCAATGATTAAGATGATCTTCTGTATTTCCGTACCACTTTCATTTAATTACATCAAAACATTAAAGTCACTTCCACCCAACTCAAAAATCACTTTCAATTGAATGAGGTGAAAGCTTTATTTTTAGCACATATCTATCCTAAAAATGTGTTTCCAACAAAATCCACACAGGTAGTCCAATTCAGATGGTTGAGTTTTGTATACATAATGCAATTGTAATGCGGAGTTTGAAAGAACTAGTTAATTTCTGTTCCTCTGCCTAGCGGAATATTTCGAAGATTTATATAAACGTACATGATGAATAACGCATCTGAATATCCCGTTATTTCTTCACAGGTCGTAAGATCAATACCACGGAAACATTCACTTCTGGAATTCTCCTTTACACATGACTACCGTCTGTGTCTAGATAAAATATGTTTAGGAGTCTAAGAAAATCTCCATACTAACATCTTGCCGTAGCATACTTTATGATCGTATTTGCTAAGAACTGCTGCTTTAGGACACGGACATACACAATAAAAAAAATCTCTTCACTTTATTGGATAATTATTGGGATACAAACCAGTAAGAAAATGACGACGCTTACATATTCTTGTAGCAAACTGGGGAAGACAAGTGCTACATTGTGTAGAATATTAGCTAAGGACATTACACCATGTTTGAGTATGTTACACATATATGCAGCCGCATTGCAAATTCTTATAAAGTGTATACTTTTTCAAACAGATGTCAAGGTACGGCTGGTGCAAGGAAGATCCCAGAGTGAGGGAAGAGTAGAAGTCCTTTTTCTTGGTCAATGGGGCACAGTGTCCGACCTTTTATGGGACAACGCAGACGCAAATGTTGTCTGCCGCATGCTTGGCCTTAGGTATACTTGTGTGTGTGTGTCTCCCTCCCTGTATGTATGGATGTGTATATATATATATATATATATATATATATATATATATATATATATATATATATATATATATATATATATATGTGTGTGTGTGTGTGTGTGTGTGTGTGTGTGTGTGTTTCAAGATTTCTTCAAGTCAAGAGTAAGTGAGTAAAATATCAACATTTTAATCCACTCCCTGACCTTACATATATATATATATATATATATATATATATATATATATATATATATATATATATATATATATATATATATATATATATATATATATATGTGTGTGTGTGTGCGTGTGTGTTTCAAGATTTGTTCAAGTCAAGAGTAAGTGAGTAAAATATCAACATTTTAATCCACTCCCTGACCTTACATATATATATATATATATATATATATATATATATATATATATATATATATGTGTGTGTGTGTGTGTGTGCGTGTGTGTTTCAAGATTTGTTCAAGTCAAGAGTAAATGAGTAAAATATCAACATTTTAATGCACTCCCTGACCTTATATAAATATGTTCCTTCCATGTGCATGGCTATCCAGCAACGGCAGTGAAAACTGACCATAGTCTGAACCATTCTATTTATGACCAGTAAATGGTTCTCCTAAATGACTGTTTAAATGATCAAAGTGGTGTTTTTGATGCTGCGTCTCTCACGTTTGTTGAGCTCATTGTGAATATCACATCAGGTTCGTTCACTTATTTCACTTTATCATCTCTACTTTCAAATGGACGAAACAGCTTGTTTAGTTCATCATATTTACGTTCATTTAATTTTCAACGTCAGGTAATTGACAGTAATATTTGCATCCATATTTCATTCTTTTTTTCTCATTATACTGTTCTTTTTGATCTCATGCATCAGTACTCTATTTGCACTAAAACACACTGGTTTTGTCAGGTTTTCTACCTGGTCTAAATTATTGTGTTCCTTCCATGTGCATGGCTATCCAGCAACAGAAAGCAACCTAGTTGGATATTTCATAACGTATGTCATGACTTTAAGCAGGATTTACATCTACAGTGTACTCATACAAGTCATAACAAGAGATTATATTTCTTTCAGACGTTATTTTTATGCTATTTAATGCATTCTCTTTATAATATGGCTTAATGCCAATTTTGTTCATGTTTCTTGTCGATTATAATTGGTCCGATTTCAACCAAGTGCAACATTTTTCTATCATGACACTCACAAGTGACTTCATAACCTAGCAGCGGAAACCAGACACGATCATGAAAAGAGTCCTTAATAAAACGACAGAAATAGGCTATTGACAGTTTACTTAGTAAAATACGTTTGGTTTGTTTCTCCGTCCACTCTATGTATAGTCTATAACTACGGACATTTATTATTTTCTTCAGTGTACATGAAGTTTATAAACAATTTTATGGATATCCAGTGTGCATTTAAATACCACTTTCGTCAAACCCTTGCTCTTCTTAGTGGGCCTGCTGGTCAGTCTATTATAGTTGATCCGAGGTCAAGCAATTTCAACTTGCTGTGACAATAGTCCCGAAGGATTTCCCAATCTACCACTGGAAATCCTAACTGATATGAAAAGGATCGTATCAATGGTAATATTGGCAGTAAATCTGGAGATGGTTAAAATTCATATAGCAAAGTACGTCCGGCTTGTTTCCTCATCCACTTTCTGTATTATCTTTAATTACTGACATGTAAGGTTCGAGGTAACTGTATAACTAACTAAATAAGGAATGCCCACGTGTAATACTTTCTTCCGTGTGTACATGAAGTTTATAAACAGTTCTATTGGGATCCAGTGCACATTTTAATACCACTCTCATCAAACCCCTTCTTCCTTTTAGTGGGCCTGGTCATGCAATTGGGAATGCTTCCTACGGTGAAGGCGCTGGACCAATATGGCTGAGTGCATTACAATGCCTCGGAAATGAGACAACAGTGTTGAATTGCCGTCATTGGTTATGGGGAACCATTGAATATAGTCACCGTAAGGATGCTGCAGTTATCTGTGGCCAACTATCAGGTATTCAGCTTCAATTTCATTTTATTTTGGTACAGTACGGCAGTTTAATTTCAACACATTCTGTGGTATTGTTCTTCATTGTGAAAGAGTTGGATTATGTAGGACCAAACACATTTCTGCAACATGGTCACGTCATATAAAAACTGCGTAGTGAAAGAATGTTTTCTAATAGTGAATAATTCATAATGTGATCGGATGTATAATGAGCGATTATAAAAACATCGAATAAAAGGTAGCTGGATCAGGCATAATTGTTTGATAATAATATTGAATTGAAAATGTGATAAAAACCATTATAAAAAATATGTACAAAAAATATGAGAAAAACTGAAACCATACAACCTTAGTGGATTGCCTTCATAAACCTTCTGTGCCATGGGGCAGTAAGCACTACGAGGAGTAGTCAACTGCGGAAAACTATCAGGTATTCAGCTTCAATTTTACTTTCTTTTCCGATTCTAACTGTAAGGTCGTTAAATCTCGAAATATTCTTGCATTTATTTCTTTTGGTTCATTATAAACTAGTTGTATTGTGTAGCCATTAAAAACGTATAAACAAAAATATGAGAAATACAACATTATTGATAATAATATTAAATTGAAAATATGATGCAAAGCTATTGAAGTAAAAGCATATGGAGGAACTATGAGAAAAACTGAAACCATAAAAGATGTATATTAAAAAAAATATCAAGACTAATTAAATAGAAAAATCCTTTTATGCAAGAAGTTGCAACTCGTTAAATTAAAGCTAGATCCTATACAGCTTCCATAGTCAATTTCTACTATGGTACTCGTATTAAGATCTTTTATATTCTATATAAGCATTAATTGTTAAGTATTCATAAAGACACCGTACTCGCAATCAAATCAACTGACGCCTACCCTCTCCCATAGTTCATTGTGCCACGAATAATTGACTCAGAAAGTGACTAGATAGCAATGACATAATGGTGCAATTATGTAGGACTTAACACAATTGAGAGTCTATCATTTATTCAAATCGCTATGTGAAAGGTGTTTGTTAAGGCAATATTGTTGATGAGAATATTGTGCTGACAAGATGCTGTAAATTAATTGCGTTGAGAAAAGTGAATTAAAAAATGATGTAACATATCTTGAAAGAACTCTTATCGGAAACTATTTAAAAGTTTACTTCTATTTGCAGGAAATAAAAACCCAAATAATGAGGCACATGAAATGTATTGCACTTGTTGTAATATCATTGATATCATGACACAATGATGCATTCGCTCACAACATCAATTTTAATTTTTTGATATACGATAAGCATGTTTGATGTAGCTCTAATCCATAAACAAATTATTTTCCCACTTAAAGCCGTACCGATCATCAAGTTCAACTACTTCTTTACTATCTTCTCCATTTTTATAGCTTGTTTGCATATTTTGTAGTTTCTGATCTTAGATGATGGTATTGCTTTCTACACACAGCGTAGTTTAATTTCTTTCGACCAGCACATAAATTGACATGGAATTTTCATATTATCGTACAATTATTCATCTGCCTTTCTCTTCTGTAGCGTTCTCTGTGGTAAAAACATGTACATAGTCCAGGGGGTCTTTTGGCATTTGCTTTATGGCTTTGAATCTTTTTGTAAACTGATCATTCCATTTACGAAGAACTAGACTAGAATAAACACTACGAAACATTTGTATAACTGCCAAGTTGACAATTATCTCTCTCTGTGATTTCTGTCTCTCTCTCTCTCTCTCATTTACGTGAATCATGCTACTGCTGATTGGCAAGTATTCCTTCTTGTGAATTATTGCAAAAACATTGTCAAATGTTTACCAGGTCTTCAGGGTGGACGAGGTACACTGTAACGGAAGAGACACAAGTCTAGTAGATTCTTTCCATAGAGGGTTGTCGAAGCACAACTCACAATGAATCCTAGTTTAGCCTGTACATAGATTTTATAAGTCCTCCATTATTTTCGTTTCCACTCGTTCCTTTTTCTCTATGCCTCAAAATATTAGTGCATATCAATACATGAACATTTTAGAAAATGAAGTTTAAATAATGTCCTACACCTGGTAGCATATATGAATGGTAAAGAAAGGTCAAACAAGGAAAATTCCCACAGTCGCATCCAATCAGTAATGAGAAGGGGGATATTTGGACCAATCAGTTACAATTCAGGGGTATGTTATCGTTTTGACATATCAAATATATTAAACCGCAAACGCTATATGTAAGGTTAGCAAATATGATATAATAAATATGGGATTCATATCTTCATGAGTGACCAATTATATTCCTAGAAGTTTGTTTATGAGGTAATAAATGACATTGCAGTTACAAGAATGTATCAATTTTATGTTAATATTGTTGAAAATACAGGAATTATATTTGATTATCATTCCATCTTTTAAATCTATTTTTGGTGCAGATTGGGACGTTTAGACTTTTTTAATGTCTCACGTGATGATTTTGTATTTTGAGCTTGGTACATGCAAAAGAAATAAAGACTATTACTAGTATTATCTGTTAGTAGCGTTTCTCTCTCTTTTATTCTGAAACCACATTATGTTGAATCTACTTGATGCGTAATTTGCTGTTAAAGAGAGTGTCTTATTTACTACGTCCTGGTGTGATTTGCACGGCATGCTTTATGCTGGGTTTTTCTAGACTGTAATGAATACTTTAGTCGTATGATCACTGTGTTTGCCCAGCCATACTCGGTGTTTGTTTTGAGGAATGATATCTGACCTCCTGTTTTACATCTCTGCTCCGGTCTGAATATTAAAATGCCACATAGTTTCACATTGATTTTCGCATATTCCTTGTCTGCCGTGCGATTGTACTACATTTTTGTTTGGTCAAGAACATATTTCATAGACAGATACCCGAGTATTACAAGGGATATAGTGGATGTTGGGTCATAATTAATAAACTAATTGAAATTAATGTTGCAATTAATCAAATGTGAATTTTTCACTATGCGTTTAAGTAATTTTAGTGCATTGTTCACTTGAGACTGCTCATCCATTGATTGGATGGCGAAAGGCAAGTTTGTATCATGTTGTCAGGAAACAGGTTTTTATTTTCAAATTGGTTTCAAGCAAACTACGAATACAGTTGTCATTTTGCATGTATTCATGCACGGCTACACATGGTCAGAATACACTATTTAACACTTTTCAAATGAAATTTGTCCCTAATAGATGTACAATTTAATTAGAAGGATTGAGTAAAAATTAAATGGTCATATTGTTTGTTCTAAGTCGATGAAAAGTAAAACGTTACGTGTGCACATAACAAGCTTGCAACAATGAAACCTATTGAAAGAATACAAATATGTACATTTAGCTATCTTCGGAAATTGTGCAATCAAAATATTTTTTAGAAATGCTCACAAACCATAAGCAATTAGACTCCTGTTCAGTGGGTATTGGTGGTAATCCAATCTAACAGGCTGCTATAAACAAACCAAGTGTAAAAGAGTCAGTTTCTTCTCGACGTCAATATCCGCACTTATCACATGCTCGTTTTGTTCTCCGTCACTTTACATTGTCAGAATCGTTCAGTATTTTATGATATTGCACACCTTCGAAATTCACTCATGCGCAGGTTGCCGCATGTGCCGAATAGGACTACTTTGTAAACAAATCATTTACTCCGGTATAGCATACACTTTACGTTTTGTTTGAATAAATTTGTTTCTGAATGAACTAAAGCAGATCTTTTATGGACTGCCACATACCAGCTGCTTTATCATATTCCGCGTTAACATTTTTGATACAATGTTTTGGATTTTGGTGATAGACTCCAGATGTCATAAAATTGATTGGTACCTACAAATAACATCCAAGTTATAAAGGCATAAACTGTCTACTTTTGTTATGCAAATCCGAATTACATGAGCCACATCATGAGTTCTCAATCTTGATTACACATTTCGAAATTTTACTGTAATTTCAACTATATTCCAAGTGCAATTACATCCTCCTTACTGCACTCAAAATGAAATAAACATTAAATTCAATAGCGTCTTTTTGATAATTGCAATTGAAACACTTGATAGTTTTCCCACATCATGATTTTAAATAGTCAATGACAGAACAAACACATTTGCAGATGAAAACACGCTTCTCCCGCTCTGCTTCAATTCGACGTATTTCAAGTACAATTTGCACAGACGAATCCAGTCCATAATCACGTAATTTCGAAGAATCGACACAAATACCAGCATCTATTCATTCCAGATCAAATGAAAAACTTGCTGCAATTCGCATTCATACACAATATGACTCCAAATTTCAATGTTAAGTAGACAAAACACCGTTTTCTATCGAAACGTAGAATTAACGTACGACAAGTTCAGATTTATCTGGGCGGAGTTATGTGCATGTTAATAATGTTGTTGTGTAATAATGAATCTGCGCCTGTTTATTTGGTTTGGAATACGGCATACATTCATTTACGTTGTTTCTTGTAGTGTATTTAGTTTATTTAATTAAGATTTATGTCGAAGAAGAAAATGAGCATATAATAAAAAGGTTAGTGCATTTGTATGGGAAAATACGAACTCGTTTTGTCGGATGGATATAATGCACTCCCATGGGCATGCAGTATTCCATCCAAACAACTCGTTCATATTTTCCCATACTAATGCGATAATTATTGTTACGGGGAAATAACCATAAGATGCTCGCTAGGAATTTTAGCTTTCTTATGTAACAGACAAGTACACTTGAATTACATGAGATAAACTCATGAAATGGATTTTGTTAATACTTCGCAGCTCATCACAGTGTGACAATATTAGATCAACATGAGAATATATAACTTTGACCATAAAAATATAGGTCTTTTCTTTAATTCTTATTATCTTATACAATATTTCATACAAATGTTCCTTTTCAACGATCCAATTTTAGAAACAAGTCGAAAATGTATGTTCTTTTTACAATCTTTAACTTGAGCGATATGAGCGTGTGTGGATAGTATGTTTTCGTTATGTTTTTGCTCCTACCTGCTTGCGAATAGCATATTTTGGTTATCTTTTTGCTTTTTCGCGCGTGTGGATAGTATATTTGGGTTTTGTATTTGCTTCTTCGCGTGTGTGGATAGTATATTTTGTGTTTGTGTTTGGCTCCTCACCTCTGTGTGGATAGTAGATAATATGTGTAGTCAATGTAAGGGATGTTTTCCTTCACGGCCGTGCTTGACAGATATAAAGTCAAAGCGTTCGTCGTTCGTCGTTCGCGCCATTCTGTAGAATAAGCAAAGATGGCAGTAGTGTCTGTTTATTTAATAACTTGAGAGATAGTTATTTCTGGATGATAGATGCTGAACATGTAGTTGAAAGGATAGCGATAGAATGGTGGTTACTAGAGAGCCTGGACCATGCTAACAAACTGAATGTAGCCAGGGAGAAGATAGAAGGAACACTAGAAGAGAAAGTAAAGAAGTTGAGAGGATTGGTTAATCCCCTCTATGTCAGAGTGGGAAGTTTGAAGGGGGCACTAGATCATGTCATGAAAGTGAGGTGCTTTATCAAAAATATAGTGCATTGGACAGAGTGGTCCTATGTCAAGTGGGGTATGGACGAACTAAAAAAGGCTGAAGAACTAATGAGAAAGGTGCTGGACGTGGATGTAAAGAAGATCAAAGATAAGTGGAGCAAGGAAAGAAAGGACAAGGAAAATATAAAGAAGAAAGAGGCTTTTCACCAACTAAATCAGAATTGGATCAAAATACAGGAGAAGTTTAGGTCAATGGGCCATCCTGACTGGATGCCGGATAACGAAGAGAGGAAGAAGAAGAAGAAACATGGATTGATTGTGATTTTCAGAAAATGGCTAAAGAGGTCAAGAAATTAGAAGAACCAAAAGTCCCTTTTCAGGGCCACTAATATGCCTCGAAAAGAATTGCCTTCTTGCCTCAAAAAAATTCTTCTAATGTTATATAGGTGTTTGTCTCTTGTCTGTCGTATATCTGTGCACGCGCTCTTTTCTCAGTACTGTGACGTCACCTCCATGGTTGCAACATTGTTACCAATCTGCCATACCGTGACGTCAGACTCTATACAAACTCCACTTTCCCTTGTCCGTAAACAAACCCAGTATTCCCCATGTTCAATTCCCATTGTCCCTATAAATCTTGTCCTTATATCGTCCCACGACCTTTTTGATTGGATTTCCCATTGTCCCTATAAATCTTGTCCTTATATCGTCCCATGACCTTTTTGACTGGATTTCCCATAGTCCCCCTATCTTTCCCCTACACTACTATCCAATGTGTTTTCGACCAGCATACTTATGAAAACGTATGAACAACCACAATAATCGCAGTACCATCAAAATCAATGCAATACGTTAAGCCATTGCAACTGAACTTGACATTAGTAAACCCCATCTAGAGTCTACCAATTAAAGGTACAATAGTGCAGAGTGTCAGTAATTTTGTGAATGTTACAGATCATGTAACTAGTGAAATGTGTCGACATATAAGCTGAAATAATTCGAAATAACCTAGAGTTTGAGAAGATTAAATTGGGCAATTAATAAATAAACGAGAGAAAATGAATTTTTGTGTGGGCCCGCTTTAATTGAAACTTGTAGGTCACGAACTGTTACGGAAGCCTTACTTGACCACAAAAACGTATACGTCATCTTCGTGCAGTGGGCAGGTTATGAGTCACGTGGTTGTAATTTAAATATCTACTATAAACAAAAATGGCGGACACACGTGTGAGTCAAAAACGTAAAGGTCGCCCGCGCTTGTCGCTTTCCGAGAAGAAACGTCGAGAAACTGTTTGAGAAACCGAACGGGACTTATCAAGGATTCCTCTTGGGAGATCATTGATGTAAGAGTTAGGACTGGCATCAGACACTGAAATGGCGAAGTTGTTGTTGGACAGGTAAGCCAATGTCTGTGTTACGTGGTGATACACATTAGTTTCCCCGGAATCAAGTGACTGTGATGTCTATGTATAAGCGTTCTCCATTTTTCAATATCTTGTTCCTATTGTATGTTTGAAAGCACACTGTTTTATTAATACAATGTTTCCACAAGGACTTGCTTTGTAATATGCCCAAAATAGATGTGATCGGCTGATCAATATTTCACTCTGTGACTGCATTGTGTGTATTGTATGTTGGGGTGGAATATATTATTTATTTTTTATAACATCGTGCTCATTAAGATCATTTTGTACACCTATAAATTATCTTCGTGAGACAGTTTTTTTTTTTAAAATTCGGCGAGGGAACTTAGATACATTTACAAGCGTTATCATTATTTATATCATATCTATCCCTCTCTCTTTCTCACAAACACACCCCTTAGGTTAATGTGACATGCACATTACTTGCATGAAAGTTTAATAACCTTATCATGTAAACGTGATGGAACAAATAATAAGATTTTATTATACATCTTTCAACTACTAGTAAATCTATTATAAAGCACTGCATTGACTGCAAAAGGATCTCTAGTCATGATAGGAAAGGATGTTGTAGTGCTACCAGAATATATGGCTTGCAGATTGTTATCAGTTAAAGTTTTGAGCTGCAGTCAAGTTAGTTTTATTGATGTGAATTTTTTTTTTATAGATCTATTATTATGTATTCTTGCTTAAATAAAGTATTTCAGTTCTAAGTGTTTAACACAGTGCACAAAGAAACAGATTTAAAACATAACTTATAACACAAATGAATATTTAATTCATATTTTAAGTTACAAAGTTACAAAGAATATAGCAAAAGATGAACCCAAGCATACAGAACCGATGGCCAATACATTTTCATGGTTCACATCAACACCTGGCCAAGTGTTTTTGCAACATACTGAGAGAATGAAGACACCTTCAGTATCTGAAGTATTTGCTATTGAATCAGGAAGGTAAAAATGACAAATTTCTTGCAGATTTTTTGTGTGTGTGGGTGGGGATTGTCTTACAATTGTCATTCTGCTGAAAACAATGATGTAACAAATGCAATGCTGATAAAGGACATTATTATAACTGCCAGCAAGTTGAGTTTCCACTTCATGCTTTTCTTAGTTTGAGTTCCAAAAAAATCCTTGAATTTCGGTTTCGCAGAAGTGGAGTTGGGTATTTCAACTGTGTCACTTGATGCATAGAAAAAGGCATAATTTGAAATGTCATTGTTTTGGTTATGCAAAAACGTTACAGTATACTGTGCTGGCAAACCCAATAATCACAGCTGTTTTTTCCCCACTCAGTACTTAGAGGAGCAGTGATTGTATATTGAAATTGTGTCTACATGCCTCATATGCTTTCTTTATGCCGTTTCCCATTTATACATGTATCTATGTCCCACATGCAGTTATTGCTAACACCTTCTTCCCATCTATCCACTTAGCTCATAATGAATGCACATAAGACATATTTAATTTACAAACAAAATACTGAGATAACAGTTGAAGTTTTTGTTTTTGGAAACCGCTGACAGTTCATTAGAACTTTATTCATTAGGACTGATGATATAACTTATTTGGGATTTAATTTACAATACTTAAGTTCTTTTTAAATTTCATTTTTTATTCTTGGGAATTAAATGACTTGTTGGTTTCACTCTTTACTATTATAAAACTTTTGGAATTGACAAGCTGTTTCTGTTTTGATGATTGCTCCTCATGCATTTTTAACTTTATTTTATCTACCTACTTTTCAAGGTTGCCAAACAAATGGATAATATGGCTTTATTACAATGGTCCCAAGACATGAACCAGTTTTGGTTTTCATGCAAGACTGCTATGGACAAATTTGTGTGAGTTTTCAGTCCTTTTATTTGAGACATATATGTAAACATTTGCTATTGTATACTTTTGTATGCAATCAAAATTACAGTGCATAATCCTTATCTTCTGATTTATTTTAATGTATTTTTTATCCATATATATTCATCACCAAATTTCTAGGTATGTAGTTTATTAAAATTTATTTGAAATGTCAGAGTAATGTGGAATATTGAAGGAACAATGATCGGAGGAAAATTTGAATCCTGCTACGCTAACTATTAGCCAGTTCTACAATGTAGCTTTCGCTTTATGATACAAATCAAGTTGTCTTATCAATATGGGGTCACCATGACAAAAGAAACCAGCTAGGTGCTAAAGGTATTGATTAAGGCATTCTTTCAGAGGATCTTGAGGAGTGTCCTAAATCACATCACCAATACACATGAGTAGATCCTCTCACACGGCCAAGGCATTAATAAATGTCTTCATGAATCTTACCTGGAGAATGAAGAGCCGACAAAGCCTTGGCTTGATGAAGATGATCCAAAGAAGGAAGCAAAAGTGCTGTAAACCTTGGCACAGATGCTCTTGGACCAAAGGTTCCTAAACAGTGGAGTATTACTTAAATTTCAGGTATGCCATTTCAGGATTGCAACAATTGAATGGTATTTAAAAGAAAAATGTGAAGACCACTTTAAACATTTTTATTCTCATTAAATAATAAATTACTGTATATATTTACCATTTGAAGATCTGAATAAGTTAGAATTCATAAGATGTGTGCACATGATACATGTATAGTGACTCTCCTTCTCAAGGCTTTGGTAATTTCAGATATAATACATGCAAATCAGGTATAAACAATTCAATGACACTCTATCAATAAACACTTCAGTAAAGATTTTATGTATGCAAAAATTACCAACAGCAATGATTATTTAATAATTGTATTAATCTGTTTGCAGATTACAAATAACACATGTTACAAGATGCATGTTTTTGATAATTGCAGAAGCACTGCTGAGCTTGAAGTTTTTCATCAGCAGATCATAATGTACAGTGCCAAGAGATTTTCATACATCCCTCCTGTGTACAGGATTAGGAATGAGCTAGCTGCTTTGGATCAAAATATCCATAGTGGCTGAGGTGTAATGAGAAACAAAGAAGGGGAGATAGTGTAAGCTTGTTTCACTACAGGACATTAGAACTCATTTTATATATTGATTGTGCATTATGATTCCTGCCTGGAGATCAGACGAATGGAGTATTATTCACATGTACAAGTCATGAAAACTTTGTATTAGATACAAGTCATTTTGCAACAATCGGCACACCTTTATATTTGAGGTAAGGAATCTTAATATTTTCATGCATACAGATCTTGTAATTAGAATTGTTATCATTCTAGTGGATATTTATTTTGATTTGAGCAATGCAAGTCTAATAATTAGATCCAGTGATATGTATAGCACTTTCCCAGGGAACGGACACACTTTATTAAGGATATATGGGGTTTATGGAATATCCTCAGGACGTTTGGGGTAGATGCTGTCATCATGATGATTACTAGCTAGTACTTGTTCATGAAAACATGTTGCTTTCTGAAGGAATGGGCAAAAATGCACCCTGTCTCACATAGTATTTTGTGGATAGAACAAATAAAAACAAAAACAACCCCTCAACAACTCCTTCTTGGGAACTGATCATGAGGGTATGATATTGGGTAAAAAGTTAATATGGGTTAGCATGGGGATGCTTGTCACACATGTTAAGAAAATAAATTTTCTTTAAAACAGGCATCGATGTTAAAACAAAAAAGCGGCAGATGGTCCGTCTATCCTTGCAAGGAAAAGAAAACATCCCCACATCAGGGAGCTTATATAGAAAACCCTCATCTGTCGACTTGAGGGAAAGCAGGGTATGCAGAGGAGAAGAGAACTAAAGGAAGATGATCCCAGGAGAATTTGTAGAAACCTGGCACCTCAAGAACCACCATGAACTCTAGTTTTGGTGTAGTGAAGGAGATCTCTCGATTTTAGTTATGTAAAATAAGAAACAGTGTCTGATATATGGAGGTGTCAGCTAAGGCAGGCTACACTTTATATAATATCCTGAAATATCAGTAGTTGAAAATAAAATAATGTATAATATTGTATCTGCAGTTGCTGAAAACTTTTTATATTGATTATGTATGATCTTCGTGCCCACATTGTTTATAGGCAGAAATAGACTGGTGTTAAAATAATCTGAAAGCATTATTGTTTGATGCAATATTATGTGCATTTAAAAGACAACAATGAATAAAATCAATTGTATTCATTTATATGCAAACTCATACATGCAAGAAAGTGTTTAAGTTCATGCAAGCCTAGAGGGTATGAAGCCATTGTATTGTCCATCTGGATATTTATCATGTATCTGCCAGAAACAGCAAGAGGGAATTGCATGTCTCTGTCCAGACCCAAGCCTTCCATGTTGCTGTAGTATGAACTGCCTATAGGTAGCATGACTGTTGGCACTCATCAAGTCAACTTTATCGTTGAGAACAAGAACATTTCGTCTGTACATCCTGGACAAGGCAAGTACAGTCTCATCAAGGATTACATCTTGAAAAATCTGAAAAATCATTCCAAATCTAATATGCTATTTCTAAAATTTGAAAAAATATTTGAGAAATAATAGGAACATGCGCTTATTCAAATGTTATTCATCTTCGATCAGCAAATTCCACTGTGAAATACACGTGAATCAAAACTGCACATGGTTTTTATTTTGACATGAACACTGAGAGTTCCATCGCAACTAGAACTGATAGTTTATGTTAAGATGGACAGCTCATAGTTTTTGGGGAGCATTTCTAGAAGTCAGAGACTCTTGCATTGGGATCAAATAGGAATGGCTGATTGCAGCTTAGATTTATTTAGTTCAGTGAGGTACCCACATTGAAATCAGGTAATGAAAAGAATCTAGTCGATGAGTATCAATTGTAAATTAAAACAAAGTCCTTATCATTTGCATATGTATGGATGTCTGTTTTTTGACGGCTTACAATTTTAAAATTCTTTCACAGTGGTTGCAAAAAAATAACATTTACAACAATCATGTATGTACATCAATTATCAATCTTTGAGAGTCCACCTTGGAAATGGAATTCTTTGTAAATGTTGTATTGTAAGAGTAACTATCACAGTTTTAATTCTGTTTGTAAATTGATGCAGTATTTTGATTTTATTGGTACAAAGTGCAAGTTGTACATTCATAGGCATGTGCTACACATATCCTGTATACAGAAAGAGGTTTTCGGTAATGTAGCCAACATACCTTTCAAGTTATTCATAACTTTTGTGATATACATTTTGTACATAAAAATTTTAAGCTTTGGCAATAACACGCTCGAGGAATATATAAAAGTTTTTGAAAGAATTAAAGAAATATCAAAATTGCCATTGAATCGAGTAAATTTGTTATACAGAAATCATTTGCAGTAATCACCAGTTCAAAGGTGGAAACATTGAATGCCAAGCAGACTGGGCAATTAAAATTCTTACCCAAAAATGTTAGATCAGCTATGAAGAAAAAAAAAGTTTCTTGCAAGCCTTCATGTCAGTCGTAATTCTGGATAAATAAAACAATTTAGGATTATTAAGTCCTTATGTTTATCATGATATTGCATATATAGTATTATCTTAACATATTTTGGGGCTTTAAAAACACACATTAAGGCATGCATCATATTTAAAACAGAAGAATAAAAGTGTAGTATTTATTTCACAAGACTTAAATGGCTATATGAATTCTGTACGTATCTAATGTTTAAAAAAAAATGCATTCTAGTCAGGTCTAATTGCTGAACTCCAAAGTAAGATTGCATAGACTTTTTGTTACCATTTTGTATTTTAAAAAACATAAAACTAATAAATGTATTACTTAAGTTGGTTTATTAATTAAATTGAAAAAAGAGAAAGTTGACCTTAATAGTATTGAATGTTTGTATGCCACTAGCTTAGATCACTAATACCTATATATGAAATGATTTTAGCTAATCTACCTTTAGGTCCTCATACAAAGGAATGTATCTATTTTAAGTGTATCTCTGAAGCCGCTGTATATATTGGTTTGGAAGAAGCAAATAGAGTTGGCATTTCTAATGTCAACTGGAATACTATTCCAGAGCAAAGTTCCAGAGTACTGGAAACATTTTTTGAATAATTCCTTATTTGGTTTGGGAATTTTATACTGTTTGGTAGACATGGATCACAGTTGTGGAGTATTACCAGGTAGCCTATACTTGAATAGTGATTGTAAATATTCAGGAGCACT
The DNA here is from genome assembly GCA_028554795.2 of Sinohyriopsis cumingii. Taxonomy (NCBI): domain Eukaryota; kingdom Metazoa; phylum Mollusca; class Bivalvia; order Unionida; family Unionidae; genus Sinohyriopsis; species Sinohyriopsis cumingii. Next base: position 17,666,088 of record CM068840.1, read on the forward strand.
TTTATTGGATATCATGTGCATTAATTTGGCTTTTCTCAACAGAATTCAGTCTTTAATAGGTAATAATTTTAACTTACCAGCTAAAATTTTCCTTGCTTACTTTCTGGATTGATATAGCCTGAATGCACTTGTTTTAAGATGTGCCAGCTTTGCTATGATTTTATCATTTGAATTACTCCACACCGTGTTACAGTAGTCTAAATAGGGTTGCATCTAACTGTTATAAAATAGTTTTCTGTACCTTATCCTACTGAAAAGCCATAAACTTGAATTAACTTTTTTACAGGCATGTTCAGTCCATGATAGGTTATTATCTACCAAAACACCAAGTAGTCTATCATGACAAACCATTTGCAAATTTGTATCCTTCCATGTCATAGTTCATCACTACCAAGGTTTGTTCTTTTTTGCCATGTTGAGATAAGTAATATTTTAGTTCTTCCAGTATTTACCACTATGCCATTGCATGTGCACCAGTTGTCCAGTTTGTTTAGGGCATCCTGTAAATACATTTATAATTTGTGCTTTGTGTTTTGGATATCTGACGATGTTGTGTCACCTGCATAGAGATCTGTAGATGAAATTGAGTCCCTTAGTAAAAAAGTGTAGGCCATTAATAAATAGTATCAATAGTAATGGACCTAAAATTGAACCTTGTGATACTCCATATCTAATTGTTCCAGGTTCCGACAGAACATTATTTATATAAACATGTTGTGTTCTCTCACTTAAGTTTGAAGTAAACAATCTAAATGTGCTTTCATCACATTGGTTGATTTTCAGTTTCTTAAAATAATTTCATGTACACCAACCCATAAACTTTCCTGAAATCTACAAATAGAGATCCTATTATTCAACTTTGATCAAGTGGTTGAAGCTATTTATCAGTTAGAAAGATCAAGTCAGTCTCACATGAATGTTTCTGTCAAAAGCCTAATTGAATAGGGTGTGACAGCAACTGTTTCGTTAAATATGACATGAACGAGTCATGGACATGTTTTTCAATCAATTTTGACAAGTTCTGGTTGTATTGAAATTGGCTGATAGTTGTCAACATCATTCTTAGAACCAGATTTGTGCATAGGCATTACTTTTGCAGTTTTCCATATTTTGGGGACAGATGATGTTGCAATATTTAAATTGATTATGAATGTTATGCTATGTAAAATAGCTGAGGCAGAAGTTTTAATGAGTGGTGGACCAATCTGATCAAGTTCTGTAGCTTTCCTGATATCAAGTTTACTGGGACATCTTTTAGCAGGATTTTTTTATACCTGTGGGATAGAGAAACATACCCCCTTAGGGATTTTTCAGTTCATTATGGTTGCTTTCTATCACTGGTTCTTTTAACTTAGTGGTAACGTTAGTGAAAAAAATCACTCAAAACATTTGCAATGTCAGTGTCATCAGTGACTTTTGTGTCATTTACCAGAAGTGAGTGAATTTTATTTGTCTGATCGTGTGTGTTACCCCAATGAGTTCACTGAAGACGTTCCAAATGGAGTTTGTGTTGCTCTTTGTGTTTTCAAGCATTGATTGATAAAAAGTTTTTTTATAGCCTTTTCAATCATACTTGTTATGTTATTTCTCCATACTTGATATTGTGCATGGTTTCCCATAGCCTTCAATTGGTCTCGTGTCTTCATATTATCTAGAATTTCAGTAGTAAAACAGTTAGGCTGGATTTCATACTTTACTCAATGTACTTTTAGTGGTGCATGCTTAGAGACTACATTCATAAATCAGTCCACACTTTTAGAGCTTCACATATGTCATCAATATTTTGGATAATATTCCATGGAACTTTATATCGGTCATCTTGAAATTGTTATTTACTTCAATTTTGGAAAGATCTGTAAGTGATAGTTTTGTGTGCATGTTTCCTATTTCTGTTGCATTTAACTTTTGTTGTAAAAAAAGTAGGATAGTGGTCACATTTGGTACATTAACATTGTTTGGTAGGTTGGCATAAATGTGATCAATAAGAGTGCTTAATATTTCTGTTATTCCTTATTTGAGTATTAAGTAGGTCCTTATTTACACTGCTGAGTATATATGTTGCTATCTCCTGTGCATGAACATTTTCTATTTGTTTCAAAGAGTTATCATTCCAGATTGCTTTGGAGGAAGGTGACCTATAAATGAAACCAGCTGGGAATGATTCTGCATTATTTTGAGAAATTTCCACCCAAATACTCTCAATTCCATGTGACCCCAAGTCAGGTCGCCGTTCTGCATTTACATCTTGTAATGTATACAAGACCTCCTCCCCCCCCCCCCCCCGCTGTCTCTCTGTCCCTGCATAATGGTTTATTGTAGCTTTGACAGTGAAATAGATTATCATTGTGGCTAGCATTTAATTTGGTTTCAGTGAGTCCTAAAACATGCATATTATTTTCCTTGGAAGACAATATTAACTTAATCTATTCTATTTTTTCCACTATACCTTATACTTTTAAGTGACCCATGTTAAAACTTTTTGTATTTAGTTTCATATCAATTATATGTATTTCATCATGCAATTGGGTACTCTATGAGACTGTCTCCATAATACTTTTACCATTTTGGTATTATATAAGGTGACCATATAAATGAGGTGGCCTCTGTATTTTCTATGGTATCTGTGCATAGTCTTCCTTTATCAGATCATTTTGGGGTGGGGTGTTGAGTAGCAACAAAAAGTAAAGCAGTTTAAACATACATTGTTTGGTAAAATAACTAGTCCTTTAATACAATTATGCATTTTCTAAGTTGTGCAAAACACTACTGACATAGATATTAGAGTCTTTGCCAAGTTACTTAGTATCAATACTTGTTTTGCATGATATAAATAAACAATTACCCTCATTCTTGTCTGCCTTGTCTAAACTCTGCGTAGAGCTTGGTCAGCTCAGTTTTTAGGCTGCACAGCATGTCTTCCTCCTCTCTCCCATCTGGTTTTTCAACTTCTTGCTCCATGCCTCTTCCTTCCTCTTCCTCTTAAAGGTCGCTCTAGAATTGAGCTTGAAAGTGAGCTGATTTAAGTCTATCTAATGAATTTTAATACATAAAAGTATTTCATAATTTGACAACTAATATATTCATGATTACTTATCAAACTGATAGAAATATAGTGCTAACTTTGGATCAGAAATTAATACATGAGAGGTTGTGATTTGATGGAAGTGTTTTTGGGCTGGATCAGGTCATGTGTTGGTTGCGGTGGGGATCCAACATTTAAAAAGGGCCCCTACTTTCCTCGAATGGGCACCAAAGCAAAGTCTATGTGCCTATTTACTCAGTGTGCACAATACCCAATAAACATGTGCAAGTATAAAGCTGTGGTCAAACTTCAGCTGACAAGTGACTACGTTTGTGTGTGTGTACCTTTTTATGATCTGACCCCGAGTTTTGAACCTGGATTCCATATTCTAGTCGCAGATTTTAAAAAAAAAAGCTTATTTAAAACCTTCTTTATTTAAAGCAGTATTTTTCAACCTTTTAATTGGAATGGAACCCTTCGGAGCGTTTAGATTGCTCGCTGAACCACATGCAGTGACACAAGAAAACACCGATTGATACAGGTGTATGTGTGTAACACTGTAATTGTAGCCCAAATCAAAACTAAACTCGTGTGGCCAGAATAGCCGATATTACTAGTTACAAAGTTACTTTATTGTTACCCGTTAGCATCAATTGCAGTAGCGAACATTTCAGTGCGAAACTTGTGCTTGGTGATTTCTACAAAGCAGTTGAATTCGTGGCCGAATGTTCGAGAGAGACACCCGAAGTTCATCTTCGACAGACAAAAGTCGTTCTCGTTTCTTATGTTTGATGGTGGTCATAGCAAAAAATCCGAACTCGCACATGTAAGAAGTTGAAAACTGCAACAGAAGTCGCAAAGCTTTCTCAGCGACAGCCGGGTACTCGTTTTCAACTAGTAACCAAAACGCATCCAAGTTCAACTCTGCATGTTTTAGCTTCAGCGTTCTTCACTCGCAACGCTAACGAGCTCGTCCTCTTCCTTCACAGTAAACTGTCCTTGACACGGTTCAAATTCCGCAAACGGGTTTCTAACCCAGTCCTACTGGTCAACAGATATCGACGGAAAATATTTGCTGAGACTATTCAACAGAGCATTGAAATGGGTCACAATCAATGGAAGAATTTCTTGGTAATTTTTTTGAACAACAATGGGAAACATTTCCAAATTTTCAGCAGATGCATGCTTCTTCTAAATTATCAATTTCTTCAGAAATGCGTTTATTCTGTCAGTTGAAGTCAAAACGTTTTCATGTCTGCCCTGCATCCCACTGTTCAAAATGTTCAATTCATGAAATATATCGGCCAGATAAGCTAGTTTGGAACACCAACACTCGCTGCTCAGTACTTCTTCAAAATCCTTCAAGTTTTTACGAGAACAGAACATCAGCATCTCCTCTCTCAGCTCGTAGAAACGAGATAAAACTTTTCCGCGAGACAGCCATCGTACGTCCGTGAGTTGGATGAGTGTGACATGGTCCGCTTCCATGCTTTCACAAAGTTTGGCGAACTGGCGACATTTCAGAGGTCTCATCTTCATATAATTAACGATTTTCACCACCATGTCCAGCACAGATTTTAACTCGGCTCCAACTGTTTTATCAACTAGTGCTTCTCTGTGTCTGAAACAGTGCGTCACCATGATAGCTGGATTCATCTGTCGCACCAGCGAGACAAAACCTTTGATATTTCCCGTCATGGCAGGGGTGCCATCCGTACAAATGCCAACGCAGTTTTTCCATTTCAAGTCACATGACTGCAAATATGAATTTACAACGTCAAATATGTCTTGTCCTTTTGTTGTTTTTGGTAACACCTTACAGCAGAAAAAATCTTCAACAATAGCTCCATTGTCAATAAAACTTACAAACCCCATAAGCTGTGTTTTACCGCTGACATCTGTGCTTTCATCCACTGGCAGTGCAAAGAATCCATGTGTCTTTATCTTCGCTAAAACGTAACTTTTAGTGTCGCTGGAAATGTCTGAAATACGTCTGCTTATAGTATTGTCTGACAATAGAATCTGACTGATGTCAGATACGGCATTCTCGCCAAACATAATTCTCACAATTTCTCGGCATGCAGGTAAGATTACGGTTTCGGCGAGGGTATGCGATTTCATTTATTTTTTGCAACAATCTCCGTGACAGCATAACTTGCTTCTTGAGCTTTGTCACTTAGCTTGAACTTTTTCTCGAATGTAACGATTTGTTTTTTATTCAAGCTTAGTGCCCTCTCGAAGTACGCCACATTCTTGTGCGCTACATCCGGATGTTTAGTTGTTAAGTGTCGCTTCAATTTAGCTGGTACCATGGCACTATTGGCAAGCTTTTCCCCGCAGACAACACAGAGTGGTAAGGGGCAGTCTGGGTCTCCTGCCCAAGTGAATCCCATAGCTAAGTAATTGTCACTGTCCTGACGAACTTTAAGATTCCGATCGACAACGTCAATTTTTGGCACGTTCGGCTCACATGACACGGTTCTAGCTGTGGCTTCAGTCGACTCCTCCTGAGATTTAGTTTCGTCGTCAGCTGTGGCGTCGTCAAATTTTCTCTTAATAAATCGGTTCATGGTCGCGCGAAAACAACAGTGTTATGAAAATTAATTCAAACGCTAAACGCTCTCTAGGACAACAACGGAAACAGTAATTAAGTGGATAAACAACGACTAATTACCGCACAGTTCCGGAACTGCCAGACTTGGTCCCTGGCGATTTCGGCGTTATTTTTATATTTTTACTGGCCACCTGCGGAACCCCTGGCTGACGCTTACGGAACCCTTAGGTTCCGCGGAACCCCGGTTGAAAAACACTGATGTAAAGTATTAAGTTGGAGAAGCACACAAATTCTTTTCCGCTTTGTTTGAAACGCCAAAAAACTGGGTGTTAGGGGTCCACTGGTGACAATCTGGTTAGAATTTTTAATTGATTAATGGAATTACTCAATTTTGAGCATTTTTAAATATTCCTGATGCTTTTCATTTATAAAATTGAGTGGTGGGGACGTAAGGGAGTACGAATTCTACTAGGCAAGAAATAGAGTGAGTACCTGTGGGTTTTTGCAATACTGTACAGAGCACGTCGATTTTAATTATTCTCGTACAACAAAAATTTTGAAATATAACTATAAAAGTAGTTCTACATACATTTCATTGTTTCCTCTCAAATTAAAATTAGAAAGGAAAAGAATAAGAAGAAAAGAACGAGATCAGAAGAAGATCGTACTCACCGTTGATGACATTTTGGGCTTTCTCGTAGCGTGGTTGTGTTTTACGTCATTATCTTCAGTGTCTACAATGTGGCCTATAATTTCGATCACCGGAATTATGTGCGTTATTCATTCGGGATCTGCCGTTCACTGCCGAGCTGGATTTCAACATGGAGACGATAGATTCGTTACTCTACGTACGAAGATTTCAGAGAGCTCGTATTCATAACGAGAACCCCTACGTACTTGATAATACCCCAGAAATGCATTTTAAATAGTATTTAATCAGTTGATATACATAAATGTCCCAACATTTTTGCAAGAAAATTCACCCTCAGCTGCACTATTGTGCCTTTAAGTTGAACACGGGATGAACTAATATAGCACTGACAGGAAGGGAACGATACTGATTATGTTAAAAACTGTTGTAATGTTGTACTTTTGTCCCTCCAAAAGAGAATTGATCTGAATTTCTATTGAAAAGAAAATCTAATGAAAACACAAGTCATATCCAACTTTCCAACACTAAATATACTTATCGTCAATGATTATTGAGATCTTCTGTATTTCCGTACCAGCTTTATTTAATTGCATTATACATTGAAGTCATTTCCTCAAAAATTACTTTCAATTGAATAAGGTGAATGCTTTATTTTCAGCACATATCTATCCTAAAACGTGTTTCCAGCGAAATCCACACAGATAGTTCAGTTCAGATAGTTGAGTTTGGACACGTAAACCAATTGTAATGCGGATTTTAAAAGCACTCATTAATATCTCTTGCTGTGATTAGCGCAATATTTCGAAGATTTACTGAAACGTACAAGATGATCAACGCATCTGAATTTCCCGTATAGGAATCAAAGGAAATCTCCATACTAATATCGTGCTGTAGCATAGTTTATGATCGTATTAGCTAAGAACTGCTGCTTTAAGACAAGAACATACATAATAAAATATATATTTCTTACATTTGTTGGATAATTATTGGGAAACAAGCCAGTAAGAAAATGACGACGCTTACATATTCGTGTAGTAGCAAACTAGGGACGACATGTGCTACATTGTGTAGAACATTAGCTAAGGACATTACACCATGTTTGAGTATGTTACATATATATGCAGCCGCTTTGCAAATTCTTCTCAAGTGTATATGTTTTTAAACAGATGTCAAGGTTCGGCTGGTGCAAGGAAGATCCAAACGTGAAGGAAGAGTAGAAGTTCTTTTTCTTGGTCAATGGGGCACAGTGTGCGACGGTGGGTGGGACAACCAAGATGCAAATGTCGTCTGCCGCATGCTTGGTCTTAGGTATACTTGTATAGATGTGTGAGCGTGTCTCTCTCTCTCTCTCTCTCTCTCTCTTTCTCTCTCTCTCTATATATATATATACCTTCATTTAATCTTCAACGTCATGTCATTGACAGTAATATTTGCATCCATATTTTATTCTTTTTATGTCATAATAGCTGTTCTCTTCAGGCTCATGCATCAGTACTTTATTTACACTAAAACGCATTGGTTTAGTTAGGTCTTCTACCTGTTCTAAAGTATTCTGTTCCTTCCATGTGCATGGCTAACAAGCAACAGAAAGCGACCTAGTTGGATTTTTGATAACGTATGTCATGACTTACCTCTATACTGCACTTTATACAGGTCATATCAAGAGATTGTATTTCTTTCAGACGTTATTATAATGCTATTTAATCCATTCTCTTCATGGTATGGCCTAATGCCATTTAGGTTCATGTTTCTAGTCGATTTTAATTGGTCTGAGTTCAACCAAGTACAACATTCATCTATCACGACACTCACAAATAACTTCATAACCTAGCAGCGGAAACCATACGCGATTATGAAAAGAATCCTTAATAAATCGACAGAAATAGGCTATTGACAGTTTATTTAGTAAAATGCGTTCGGTTTGTTTCTCCGTCCACTCTTTGTATAGTCTATAACTACGGGCATTTATTATTTTCTTCAGTGTACATGAAGTTTATAAATAATTTTATGGATATCCAGTTTGCATTTGAATACAACTTCGTCAAACCCTTGCTCTTCTTAGTGGGCCTGCTGGTCAGGCGATCCTAGCTGATTTGAGGTCAAGCAATTTCAAATTGCTGTGACATAATAGTCCCAAATGATTTCCCAATCTAGCACTGGAAATCCTAACTGATATGAAAAGGATCCTATCAATGGTAATATTGGCAGTAAAGCTGCAAATGGTCAAAATTCATATAGCAAAGTACGTCCGGCTTGTTTCCTCATCCACTTGCTGTATAGTCTTTAATTACTGACGTGTAAGGGTCGAGGTAAGTGTATAACCAACTAAATAAGGAATGCCCACGTGTAATACTTTCTTCAGTGTACACATGAAGTTTATAAACAGTTCTATTGGGATCCAGTGCACATTTTAATACCACTTTCATCAAACCCCTTGCTCCTTTTAGTGGGCCTGGTCATGCAATTGGGAACGCTTTTTATGGTGAGGGCGCTGGACCAATATGGCTGGATGGAGTAAATTGCAAAGGAAATGAGACAACCGTGGTGGATTGCCTTCATGAGTCCTGGGGACAAAGTTATTGTAGTCACCGTGAGGATGCTGCAGTTTTCTGTGGCCAACTACCAGGTATTCAGCTTCAATTTCATTTTCTTTTGGTACAGTACGGCCGTTTCATTTGGACATATTCTGTTTCTGGTTTTGTCATTGTGAAAGAGTTGGATTGTGTAGGACCAAATACATTTCTACAACAGAGTCACTGCATATAAAAACTGTGTAGTGAAAGCATGTTTGCTAACAATGGATAATTCATAATGTGATCGGAAGTATAATGAGGCATTATAAATACATTGAATACAAGTCAGCTGGATCAGACATAATTGTTTAATAATAATATTGAATTGAAAATGTGATTAAAGCCATTTAAAAAAGTTATATGCATAAAACATGAGAAAAACTTAAACCATACAACCTTGGTGGATTGCCTTCATAAACCCTGTGGTCGTCTGGTAGTACGCATTATGAGGAGGAGTCATCTGCTGAAGACTATCGGGTATTCAGCTTCAATTTCACTTTCTTCTCCGATTCTAACTGTAAGGTCGTTGAATCTCGAAATATTCTTACCATTTATTCATTATAAACTAATTGTATTGTGTAGACATTAAAAAAGTATATAAAAATATGAGAAATGCAACATTATTGATAATAATATTGAATTGAAAATATAATGCAAAGCCATTGAAGAAAAGGCATATTGACTAACTATGAGAAAAACTGAAACCATAAAATATGTATATTAAAATATTTTCAAAACTAATTAAATAGAAAAATCCTTTCTTGCAAGAAGTTACAACTCTTTAAGTTAAAGGAGGTAGATCCAATACAGCTTCCTTAGTCAATTTCTACTATGGTACTCGTATTAAGATCATTTATATTGTATGTAAACGTTAATTGTTACGTATTCATAAAGATACCGCACTCGCAATCATATCAACTGACGTCTACTCTCTCCCATAGTTCATTGTGCCACGAACTATTGACTCAGAAAGTGAGTAAATGGCAATGACATAATGGTGCAATTATGTAGGACTTAACAAATTGAGTCTATCATTTCATCAAGACAATGATGTGTCATTGTCAAATCGCAATGTGAAAGCTGCTTGTTAAGGCAATATTGTTGATGAGAATATTGTGCTGACAAGATGCTGTCAAGATGCTGTAAATTAATTGCGTTGAGAAAAGTGAAAATAAAAAATGATGTAACATTTCTTGAAAGAACATGTATCGGAAACTGCTTAAAAGATTACTTTTATTTGCATGATATATAAACCCAAATAATGTGGTATATGTAACATATCACACCTGTTGTGATATCACTGATATAAAGACACGATGATGCACTCCCAAACAGCATCAATTTTAATTTGATATATGATATTTTATATATGATACGCATGTTCGATGTAGTTCTACTCCATACAATAATTATTTTCCCACCAAAAGCCTACAACTTCTTTACTATCTTTTCTGTTTATATCGTTTGCTTGCATATTTTGCATTTTCTGTTCTTAGATGATGTTATTTCTTTCTACGCAAATCATAGTTTTGTTTGTTTTGATCCTCACATAAATTGTCGTGGAATTTTCATATTATCGTACAATTATTTATTTGCTTTTCTCTTCTGTAGCATTCTCTGTAGTATAAACGTGTAAATAGTCCAGAGACTTTTGGCATTTGCGTTACGTCTTTGATTCGTTTTGCAAAGTGATTATTCCATTTACGAAGAACTAGACTAGCATTAAACACTGGGAAACATTTGTATAACTGAGAAGTTGACATTTCTCTCTCTCAGTGCTTTAATCTCTCTCTGTCTCTCTCTGTCTCTCTCTCTCTCTCTCTCTCTCATTTATATGAATCATGCCACTGCGGAATGGCAAGTATTCGCTCTTGCGAATTATTGCAAAAGAAATATCAAATGTTTACCAGGTCTTCCGGCTGGACGAGGTAACATGTAACGGAATACACACAAATCTGGTGGATTGTTTCCATAGAGGGTTGTTGAAGCACAACTCACAATGAATCCTAGTTTAGCCTGTACATAGTTTTTATAAGTCCTCCATTATTTTAGTTTCCACTCGTTCCTGTTTCTCTATACATCAAAATACTAGTGCATATCAATACATGAACATTTTAGAAAAAAAGTTTAAATAATGTCCTACAGCTGGTAGCATATATGAATGGTAAAGAAAGGTCAAACAAGGAAAATTCCCACAGTCGCATCCAATCAGTAATGAGAAGGGGGATATTTGGACCAATCAGTTACAATTCAGGGGTATGTTATCGTTTTGACATATCAAATATATTAAACCGCAAACGCTATATGTAAGGTTAGCAACTATGATATAATAAATATGGGATTCATATCTTCATCAGTGACAATTTATATTCCTAGAAGGTTGTTTATGAAGTAATAAATGAAATTGCAGTTATAAGAATGTATCAATTTTATGTTAATATTGTTGAAAATAAAGGTATTATATGATTCCATCTTTTAAATCTATTTTTGGTGCAGATTGGGACGTTTAGACCTTTTTAATGTCTCACGTGATGATTTTGTATTTTGAGCTTGATACGTGCATATGAAATAAAGACTATTATTATTAGTGTTATCTCTTAGTGGTGTTTCTCTCTCTTTTATTCTGAAACCACATTATCTTGTCTAATGTCGAAACTACTTGATGCGGCATTCTTGCTGTTAAAGAGAGTATCGGATTCAGTACGTCCAGGTGTGATTTGCACGGCATGCTTTATGCTGGGTTTTTCTATACTGTTTCGTATACTTTAGTCGTTTGATTACTGGGTTTGCACAGCCATACTCGGTGTTTGTTTTGAGGAATGATATCTGACCTCCTGTTTTACATCTCTGCCCCGGTCTGAATATTAAAATACCACATAGTTTCACATTGATTTTCACATATTCCTTGTCTGCCGTGCGATTGTGCTACATTTTTGTATGGTCAAGAACATATTTCATAGAAGGATACCTGAGTATTACAAAAGATATAGTGAATGTTGGGGCATAATTAATTAAACTAATTGAAATTAATGTTGCAATTAATCAAATGTGAATTTTTCACTATGTGTTTAAGTAGTTTTAGTGCATTGTTCAATTGAGACTGCTCATCCATTTATTGAATGCCCAAAGGCAAGTTTATATCATGTTGTCAGGAAACAGGTTTTTATTTTCAAATTGGCTGTGTGCAAATTACGAATACAATTGTTATTTTGCATGTATTCATGCATGGCTACACATGGTTAGAATAAACTATTTAACACTTTTCAAATGAAATTTGTCTCTAATTTATGTACAATTTAATTAGAAGGATTGAGCAAAGTATTATTTTCATTAACGTAAAAACTAAGTGGTCATATTGTTTGTTCCAAGTCAATGAACAGTAAAATGTTACGTGTGCACATAACAAGCTTGCACCAATGAAACCTAGTGACAGAATGCAAATATGTACATTTAGCTATCTTCGGAAATTGTGCAATCAAACATAAGTAGAAATGCTCACAAACCATTAGCAATTAAACTCCTGTTCAGTGGGTATTGGTGGTAATTCCATCTAACAGGCTGCTGTAAACAAACCAAGTCTGAAAGTGGCAGTATCTTCTCGACGTCGATATCCGTACTTATTAAATGCTCATTTTATTCTCCGTTAACTTTACATTGTCAGAATCGTTCAGTATTTTACGATATTGCACACCTTCATATTTCACCCACGAGCAGGTTGCCACATGTGCCCAATAGTGTATTAGGAACTACTTTGTAAACAAATTATGTACTCTCGTGTTGCAGACGCTTTACGTTTTGGTTGAATAAATTTGTTTCTGAATGAACTAAAGCAGATGTTTCATGGACTGCCACATACCAGCTGCTTTGTTATATTCCGCGTTAACATTTTTGATACAATGTTTTCGATTTTGGTGATAGAATCCTGATTTCATAACATTGCTTGGTACCTACAAATGACATCCAAGTTCCAAAGGTATAGACTGTCTCCTTCAGCTGGTGACAAGAATGGCAAAACATATACTTACAGTTTCACATTCTGAATTTCCTCATAATGTGCTTTCTTAGTTCTGCAAATCCAAATTACATGAGCCATGTCATAAATTCGCAAGCTTGATTACACATTTCGAAATTGTACTGTAATTTTGACTATATTCCAAGTGCAATTACATCCTCCTTACTGCCCTCAAAATTAAATAAACATCAAATTCAATAGCGTCTTTTTAATAATTGCTATTGAAACACTTCATGTTTTTCCGACATTATGATTTCAAAGAGTAAATGACAGAACAAACACATCTGCAGATGAAAACACGCTTCTCCCGCACTGCTTCAATCCGATGTATTTCAGGTACAATTTGCACAGATGAATCCAGTCCATAATCACGTAATTTCGTAGAATCGACACAAATACCAACATCTATTCATTCCAGATCAAATATAAAACTTGCTGCAATTCGCATTCATAAAAAATACGAATCCAAATTTCAATTTCAATTTTAAGTGGACAAAAGCACCATTTTCTTTCGAAACGTATGTCTAGCGCGCGAAATGTTCAGATTTATATGGGCGAAGTTATGTACGCATTAATAATGTTGTTGTGTAATAATGAATCTGCGCCTGTGTAATTAGTTTGGAATACGGCATACATTCATTTACGTTGTTTCTTGTAGTGTATTTTGTTTATTTAATTAAGCCTTAGGTAGAATAAGAAGATGAGCATATAATAAAAAGGTTAGTGCATTTCTATGCGAAAATATGAACTCGTTTTGTCGGATGGTTATAATGCACTCCCAAGGTCGTACAGTATTCCATCCAAAAAAATTCGTTCATATTTTCCCATACTAATCCAGTAACCTATAAATATTGTTACCGGTAAATAACAATAAGATGCTCGCTAGGAATATTAGCTTTCTTATGTAACAGACAAATGCACTTGAATTACATGAGATAAACTCATGAGATGCATTTTGTTAATACTTGACATCACAGTGTGATAATATTAGATCAACATGAGAATATATAATTTTGACCCCAAAACTATAGGTCTTTTCTTTAATTCTTATTATCTTATACAATATTTTATACAATTGTTCCTTTGCAACGAAGCATTTATTACAAACAAGTCAAAAATGAATGTTCTTTTTACCATCTTTAACTTGAGCGTGTGTGGATAGTATGTTTTTGGTTATGTTATTGCTCCTTCCCTTGTGTGGATAGTATATTTTGGTTATGCTTTTGCTTTTCCCGCTTGTGAATAGTATATTTGGGTTTTGTATTTGCTTCTTCGCGTGTGTGGATAGTATATTTTGTGTTTGTGTTTGGCCCCTCACCTCTATGTGGATAGTAGATAATATGTGTAGTGAATGTAAGGGATGTTTTCCTTCACGGCCGTGCTTGACAGATATAAAGTCAAAGCGTCTTCGCTCGCTCTATTCTACCGAATAAGCAAAGAAGATGACAGCAGTGTCTGATTTATTTAATAACTTGAGAGATAGCTATTTCTGGATGACAGATGTTGTACATGTAGTTGAAAGGATATAGAAAGAATGGAGGTTACCAGAGAGTCTGGACTATGCTTACCGGCTGAAAGTATCCAGGGAGAAGAGAGAAGGAATACTAGAAGAGGAAATAAAGAAGATGAGAAGATTGGTTAATCCCCTCTATGTCAGAGTGTGGAGTTTGAAAGAGGCACTAGATCATGTCATGAAAGTGAGGTGCTTTATGGAAAATATAGTGCATTGGAGAGAGTGGTCCTATATCCAGTGGGATATGGACGAACTCAAAAAGGCTGAAGAACTAATGAGAAAGGTGCTGGACGTGGATGCGAAGAAGATCAAAGATAAGTGCAGCAAAGAAAGAAAGGACAAGGAAAATATAAAGAAGAAAGAGACACTTGACCAAGTAAATCAGAATTGGATCACAATACAGGAGAAGTTTAGGTCAATGGGTCATCCTGATTGGATGCCGGATAATGAAGAGAACAAGAAGAAGAATGGATTGATTGAGATTTTCAGGAAACGACTAAAGAGGTCAAGGAATTAGAAGTATGAAAAGGTCCTTTTCAGGGCCACTCATATGCCTCGAAAAGAATTACTTTCTTGCCTCAAAAAATTTCTTCTAATGTTATATAGGTGTTGTCTGTTGTCTGTGTCATATCTGTACACCCGCTCCTTGCTCAATACTTGTTACCACTCTGCCTTACCGTTACGTCAGACTCTATACAAACTCCACTTTCCCTTGTCCATTAACAAACCCAATATTCCCCATGCTCAATTCCCATTTTTCCTATAAATCTTGTCCCTATATCGTCCCACGACCTTTTTCACTGGGTTTCCCATTGTCCCAATAAATCTGGTCCTTATATCGTCTCACGACCTTTTTGACTGGATTTTCCATAGTCCCCCTATCGTCCCACTACACTACTATCCACTGTGTTTTCGACCAGCATACTTATGAAAACGTATGAAGAACCACAAGAATCGCAGTAACATCAATATCAATGCAATACGTTTACTACTGCAGCTGAACTTGACATGAGTAAACCCCATCTAGAATCTACCAACTAAGTTGAACACTTGATGAACTAATATAGGACTGACAAGAAGGGAACGATACTGATTCTGTTACAAACTGTTGTAATGTTGTACTTTTGTCCCTTTAAAAGAGAATTGATCTGAATTTCTATTCAACAGCAAAACTAATGAAAATACAAGTTATATCCAACTTTTCAACACTAAATATACTTATCGTCAATGATTAAGATGATCTTCTGTATTTCCGTACCACTTTCATTTAATTGCATCAAAACATTAAAGTCACTTCCACCCAACTCAAAAATCACTTTCAATTGAATAAGGTGACTGCTCTATTTTTAGCACATATCTATCCTAAAAATGTGTTTCCAACGAAATCCACACAGGTAGCCCAATTCAGCTGGTTGAGTTTTGTATCCATAAAGCAACTGTAATGCAGAAAGAACTAATTGATTTCTCTCCCTCTGCCTAGCTTAATATTTCAAATATTTATTGAAACGTACATGATGAACAACGTATCTGAATTTCCCGCATTTCTTCACAGGTCGTAACATCTATACCACGGAAACATTCACTTCTGGAATTCTCCTTTACTCATGAATACCGTCTGTGTCTAGATAATAAATTTTTAGGAGTATAAGGGTATCTCCATACTAACATTTTCCGGTAGCATAATTTATGATCGTATTTGTTAAGAACTGCTCCTTTAAGACACGAACATACACAATAAAAGAACTCTCTACACTTTATTGGATAATTATTGGGAAATAAACCAGTAAGAAAATGACGACGCTTACATATTCGTTTAGTAGCAAACTGGGGAAGACAAGTGCTACATTGTGTAGAATATTAGCTAAGGACATTACACCATGTTTGAGTATGTTACACATGTACATTTAGCCGCTTCACAAATTCTTATCAAGTGTATACTTTTTCAAACAGATGTCAAGGTACGGCTGATGCAAGGAAGATCCCAGAGTGAGGGAAGAGTAGAAGTTCTTTTTCTTGGTCAATGGGGAACAGTGTGCCACTATGGGTGGGATAACGCAGATGCAAATGTCGTCTGCCGAATGCTTGGCTTTAGGTATACTTGAGTGTGTGTGTCTCCCTCCCTGTTTATATATATATATATATATATATATATATATATATATATATATATATATATATATATATATATATATATATATATATATATATATATATATATATATATATATATATATATATATATATATATATATATATATATATATATATATATATATATATATATATATATATATATATATGTGTGTGTGTGTGTGTGTATGTGTATGTGTCTGTGTCTGTTTGAAGACTTGTTCATGTCAAGAGTGAGTAAAATATCTACATTTTAATGCACTAACTGGCATTATCTATATATATATATATATGGCTTTTCTATGTTACTTTTACAACCCCTGTGAGAACTGACCATAGTCTGAACCATTATATTTATGACTGGTAAATGGATTGGTTCTCTTAAATAACTGTTTAGATGATCAAACTGGTGTTTTTGATGCTGCGTCTCTCACGTATGTTGAGCTCATTGTGAATATCACATCACGTTTGTTCACTTATTTCACTTTAGTATCTCTACTTTCAAATGGACGAAACAGCTTCTTTAGTTCATCATTATTTACCTTCATTTAATCTTCAACGTCAGGGAATTAACCGTAATATTTGCATCCATATTTTATTATTTTTATGTCATTATAGCTGTTCTTTTTTAACTCACGCATCAGTACTCTATTTGCTCTAAAACTCATTGGTTTTGTTAGGTTTTCAACATGGTCTAAATTATTATGTTCCTTCCATGTGCATGGCCATCAAGCAACAGAAAGCACCCTAGTTGGATTTTTGATAACGTATGTCATGACTTTAAGCAAGATTTACATCTACAATGTACTTATACAAATCATAGCAAGAGATTGTATTTCTTTCAGACGTTATTCTCTTTATGGTATGGCTTAATGCCATTTAGGTTCATGTTTCTAGTCGATTTTAATTGGTCTGAGTTCAACCAAGTACAACATTCATCTATCACGACACTCACAAATGACTTCATAACCTAGCAGAAGAAACCATACACGATTATGAAAAGAATCCTTTATAAATCGACAGACATGGGCTATTGACAGTTTACTTAGTAAAATACATTCGGTTTGTTTCTCTCTCCACTCTTTGTATAGTCTCTAACTACGGACATTTATTATTTTCTTCAGTGTACATGAAGTTTATAAATAATAGTATGGATATCTAGAGTGCATTTAAATAGCACTTTCGTCAAACACTTGCTCTTCTTAGTGGGCCTGCTGGTCAGGCGATTATAGCCCGATCGGAGGTCAAGCAATTTCAAATTGCTGTGACATAATAGTCCAAAATGATTTCCCAATCTAGCACTGGAAATCCTAACTGATATGAAAAGGATCCTATCAATGATAATATTGGCAGTAAATCTGAAAATGGTTACAATTCATATAGCAAAGTACATCCGGCTTGTTTCCTCGTCACGTTGCTGTAATGTCTTTAATTACTGACATGTAAGGGTCGAGGTAACTGTATAACCAACTAAATAAGGAATGCCTACGTGTAATACTTTTTTCAATGTATACATGAAGTTTATACACAGTTCTATGGGGATGCAGTGCACATTTTAATACCACTCTCATCAAACCCCTTGCTCCTTTTAGTGGGCCTGGTCGTGCAGTTCGGGATGCTTACCATGGTGAGGGCGCTGGACCAATATGGCTGATTAATGTAAAGTGCCAAGGACATGAAACAACCGTGGTGGATTGCCTTGTTGACTCCTGGGGACGCAATCGTTGTAGTCACAGTATGGATGCTGGAGTTATCTGCAACTAACTACCAGGTATTCAGCTTCAATTTCATTTTGATTTGGTACATTACGGCAGTTTCATTTCGACATATTCTTTGGGTTTTTGTTTCATTGTTAAAGAGCTGGATTGTGTAGGACCAAACACATTTCTGCAACATAGTCACGCCATATAAAAACTGAGTAGTGAAAGCATGTTTGCTAACAGTGGATAATTCATAATGTGATCGGAAGTATAATGAGGCATTATCAAAACATTGAATACAAGGTCGCTGGATCAGGCATAATTGCTTGATAATAATATTGAATTGAAAATGTGGTTAAAGCCATTAAAAAAATATATACAAAAAATATAAGAAAAACTGAAACCATACAAAATGGTGGATTTCCTTCATAAACCTTGTATGTCCTCTGGTAGTAAGGACTATGAAGATGAGTCATCTGCGGAAAACTATCAGGTATTCAGCTTCAATTTCACTTTCTTTTCCGATTCTAACTGTAAGGTCGTTGAATCTCGAAATATTCTTGCCATTTATTTCTTTGGGTTCATTATAAACTACTTGCATTGTACAGCCATTAAAAAGGATATGCAAAAATATGAGAAATGCAACATTATTGATAATAATATTGAATTGAAAATATGACGGAAAGCCATTGAAGAAAGAGCATATGGAGGAACTATGAGAAAAACTGAAACCATGAAATATGTATATTAAAAAAATATCAAAACTAATTAAATAGAAAAATCCTTTTTTGCAAGAAGTTGCAACTCGTTAAATTAAAGATAGATCCTATACAGCTTCCTTAGTCAATTTCTACTATGGTACTCGTATTAAGATCATTTATACTGTATATAAGCGTTAACTGTTAAGTATTCATAGAGATACCACACTCGTAATCATATCAACTGACGTCTACTCTCTCCCATTGTTCATTGTGTCACGAACTAGTGACTGAAGAATTGACAAAATAGCAATGACATAATGGTGAAATTATGTAGCACTAAACAAATTTGAGAGTCTATCATTTAGTCAGGACAATGATGTGTCATTTTCAAATCGCTATGTGAAAGCTGCTTGTTAAGGCAGTATTGTTGATGCGCATATTGTGCTGACAAGATGCTGTAAATTAATTGAAAAAACTGGCATCGGAAACTGTTTAAAAGATTACTTTTATTTGCAGGAAATAAACACCCAAATTATGAGGCACATGAAATATATCGCACTTGTTGTAATATCATTGATATCAAGACACAATGATGCATTCCCTCACAACATCAATTTTAACTTTTTGATATATGATAAACATGTTCGATGAAGCTCTAATCCATAAAAAATTATTTTCCCACTAAAAGCCGCACGGATCATCAAGTTCAACTACCTTTTTACAATCTTCTCTGTTTATAAAGTTTGTTTGCATATTTTGTAGTTTCTGATCTTATATGATGGTATTGCTTTCTACGCACATCATAGTTTTATTTCTTTTGACCAGCACATAAACTGACATGGAATTTTCATATTATCGTACAATTTTTCATCTGCCTTTCTCTTTTGTAGCGTTCTCTGTAATATAGACATATAAATAGTCCAGAGGTTTATTAGGTATTTGCGTTACGTCTTTGAATCGTTTTGTAAACTGATTATTCAATTTACGAAGAACTAGATTAGCATTAAAAACTGCGAATTGGACAATTCTCTATCTCTGTGCCTTTCTTTCTCACTCTCTCTCTCTCTCTCTCTCTCTCTCTCTCTCTCTCTCTCTCTCTCTCTCATTTATGTGAATCATGCCACTGCTGAATGGCAAGTATTCCGTCTTGTGAATTATTGTAAAGAAAATATCAAATGTTTACCAGGTCTTCCGGCTGGACGAGGTAACCTGTAACGGAAGAGACACAAGTCTGGTGGATTGTTTCTATAGAGGGTTGTTGAAGCACAACTCACAATGAATCCTAGTTTAGCCTGTACATAGTTTTTAGAAGCCCTCCATTATTTTCTTTTCTACTCGTTCCTGTTTCTCTATACATCAAAATACTAGTGCATATCAATACATGAACATTTTAGAAAAAAAGTTTAAATAATGTCCTATACCTGGCGGCATGTATACATGGTAAAGAAAGGCGGAACAAGGAAAATTCCCACAGTCGTATCCAATCAGTAATGAGAAAGGGGATAGTTGGACCAATTAGTTACACTTAATGGGTATGTTATCGTTTTGACATATCAAATATATTAAACCGCAAACGCTATATGTAAGGTTAGCAACTATGATATAATAAATATGGGATTCATATCTTCATGAGTGACCAATTATATTCCTAGAATTTTGTTTATGAGGTAATAAATGAAATTGCAGTTATAAGAATGTATCAATTTTATGTTAATATTGTTGAAAATAAAGGAGTTATATTTGATTATCGTTCCATCTTTTAAATCTATTTTTGGTGCAGATTGGGATGTTTAGACCTTTTTAATATCTCACGTGATGATTTTGCATTTTGAGCTTGATACGTGCATAAGAAATAAAGACTATCATTATTAGTATTATCTCTTAGTGGTGTTTCTCTATCTTTTATTCTGAAACCACATTATCTTGTCTAATGTCAAAAATACTTGATGCGGCATTCTTGCTGTTAAAGAGAGTACCGGATTCAGTACGTCCGGGTCGGGTGTGATTTGCACGGCATGCTTTATGCTGGGTTTTCCTAGACTGTAATGAATACTTTAGTCGTATGATCACTGGGTTTGCCCAGCCATACTCGGTGTTTGTTTAGAGGAATGATATCTGACCTCCTGTTTTATATCTCCGCTCCGGTTTGAATATTAAAATACCACATGGTTTCACATTGATTTTCACATACTCCTTGTCTGCCGTGCGATTGTGCTACATTTTTGTATGGTCAAGAACATATTTCATAGATAGATGCCCGAGTATTACAAGGGATATAGTGAATGTTTGGGTATAAGTAATTAAACTAATTGAAAGTAATGTTCCAGTTAATCAAATGTGAATTTTTCACTATGTGTTTAAGTAGTTTTAGTGCATTGTTCAATTGAGACTGCTCATCCATTGATTGAAAGGCCAAATTCAATTTTGTATCATGTTGTCAGGAAACAGGTTTTTATTTTCAAATTGGTTTCATGCAAACTACGAATACAATTGTCATTTTGCATTTATTCATGCACGGCTACACATGGTTAGAATAAACTATTTAACTCTTTTCAAATGAAATTTGTCTCTAATTTATGTACAATTTAATTAGAAGGATTGAGCAAAGTATTATTTTCATTAACGTAAACACTAAATGGTCATAGTGTTTGTTCTAAGTCGATGAATAGTAAAACGTTACCTATGCACATAACAAGCTTGCAACAATGAAACCTATTGAAAGAATGCAAATATGTACATTTAGCTATCTTCGGAAATTGTGCAATCAAACATAAGTAGAAATGCTCACAAACCATTAGCAATTAAACTCCTGTTCAGTGGGTATTGGTGGTAATCCCATCTAACAGGCTGCTATAAACAAACCAAGTGTGAAAGAGTCAGTATCTCCTCGACGTCAATATCTGTACTTATTAAATGCTCATTTTATTCTCCGTTAACTTTACATTGTCAGAATCGTTCAGTATTTTACGATATTGCACACCTTCATATTTCACCCACGAGTAGGTGGCCACATGTGCCCAATAGTGTATTAGGAACTACTTTGTAAACAAATTATGTACTCTCGTGTTGCAGACGCTTTACGTTTTGGTTGAATAAATTTGTTTCTGAATGAACTAAAGCACATGCCTCATGGACTGCCGCATACCAGCTGCTTTGCTATATTCCGCGTTAACATTTTTGAAACAATGTTTTGGTCTTAGGAGATGGAATCCAGATTTGATACAATTTCTTGGTACCTACAAATAACATGCAAGTTATAAAGGCATAAACTGTCTCCTTTAGCTGGTAACAAGGATGGCAAAAAATATATTTCCAGCTTCACATTCTGAATTTCCTCATAATGTACTTTCTTAGTTCTGCAAATCCAAATTACATGAGCCATGTCATGAGTTCTGAAGCTTGATTACGCTTGTCGAAATTGTACTGTAATTTCCACTATATTCCAAGTGCAATTACATCCTCCTTACTGCCCTCAAAATTAAATAAACATCAAATTCAATAGTCTTTCTGATAATTGCAATTTAAACACTTCTATATTTTCCCACATTATGATTTGAAATAGCCAATGACAGAACAAACACATTTGCAGATGAAAACGAGCTTCTCCCGCACTGCTTCAATCCGATTTATTTCAGGTACAATTTGCACAGATGAATCCAGTCATAATAACGTAATTTCGTAGAAGCGACACAAATACCAACATCTATTCATCCCAGATCAAATGTAAAACTTGCTGCAATTCGCATTCTTACAGTACGAATCAAAATTTCAATTTCAATTTTAAGTGGCCAAAAACACCATTTTCTTTCTAAACGTATGTCTAGCGCGTGAAACGTTCAGATTTATCTGGGCGTAGTTATGTGCTCATTAATAATGTTGTTGTGTAATGATTAATCTGAGATAAACTCATGAAATGGATTTTGTTAATACTTGACAGCTCATCACACTGTGCTAATATTAGATCAACATGAGAATATGTAATTTTGACCCCAAAACTATAGGTCTTTTCTTTAATTCTTATTATCTTATACAATTTTACATACATATGTTCCTTTTCAACGATGCATTTATTACAAACAAGTCGAAAATGAATGTTATTTTTACAATCTTTAACTTGACCGATCTGACATTATTTTTTAAATTCAATTTCTTTTTTATAGTCGTATTGAAGGTGTAAATATAACAGCAGCTAAACATGAATATCATACCTCTCAGGTATCTCACAATGTATAATATTTTGTTTTGTCCTCTGAGTGGAATAAAAGAGTTAATGATAATTCCATGGTGATGTTCATTTAGTGTTATACGCAATAACGTGACTTGCGATAAGAAGATTATTGCAGCTATTGTTTTGCATATTATCTTTGAAATAATTAAGTTTTTTTATACCTCTAAACGTTGAATCAAATATTACTTTCAGTACCGATATACGTGCCTTACTACGAAAGAACAAAAGCCATGTTATTTTTTCAAATACCTTGAACTTTAGCACGAAACTGCCCATTTAACATGATAGAACTATTAAGGTACAAATCAGTGCATTTAAAATGTGACAGTTATGTTATAGTACACTATTATTCATTTAAAATGTGACAGTCATGTTAAAATACAAAACTGTCCTTTTACAATATGTTAGTAATGTTAAAATTTATATTTTTCAGACAAGAGCATTTTATGTATATATAACATTATACCTAAGGTCAAGTTCCTTGCACAAGTATTAGTCACTTGTAGGAACGTATTAGACAGAACAAAAACGAAAATAGAAGAAGTTGAATTGAACCAATGAATAACCGAATTGTCTAACTACAAACTGCACAAACAAGCAAGACATTTATTTCCCGACAGACGTTCTAAATTAAAGAAGAGAACGACGGCTGATACGCATATATTATTATATGATATAATTGGAGAAGAAAAATCAATGATATTAATGCATATTGACAGTGATTTAGATTTTCCCCAAACATTCGTTTGCTAAGAAAGGAAAGTATAAAGAATACATGCTGCATAGGACAAATTTAAAGGAATCTTAAACTGGCGTAAACCGTTAAAGTGAAACAGATTTGGCAATCAAATATATAAAGTGGTATTGGAGAAGAACAGTTCGAATAATTTTATATATGGTTAGACAAAAATTATTCAGTAAGATAAAGGTGTACAAGAATTTTTAAACTATATCAAATGATGTTACTTCAATTAAAGCAAGCAGGTACAGAAACAAATCTAAACTAAAGTTCAACATTCTGGTTGATCCTACAACTGATACGCGTGTACTTCCAAGAGATAATATTGGTCAGACGGTTAGAATTTAAAAATATAAATTTGGTAGGACATGTTACATGCCACGTTTTAAACAGATGTGTAAAATCAAACTGGCAATTGTTAGGCTACCCGTTGGGTATAATTTTAGAATACCTAAAATAAGAGGATATTGAAAGGATATTTTGCCAGGAGAAATTATCTTCACGCGACAAGCTAAATGACGTCATCAAAATGGGAAAGACTTTCAAGAACAAAACAGTAACCTGTGAGGATAAATACTACGTTCTATGCAAATTATAAGGATAGGATGATTAATTAACCTGCTCATGTTCGCTCAAAATACTGAGTCCATTAAATAAAAGAAAAATAGAAGATTTATTTAGCCAGTTATATATATATATATATATATATATATATATATATATACTGGGACATGGATAAAAAAATTCAACAAATGTGCTGCACCAAACATCTCTATGACAATATAATTCAAATCGTGATTAAATTGCAACCGTTATCTCCTCGCAGATAATAATAGGTTTAGGTAAGACCATGGGACAATAGTTTTATGGAGAGATAAAATCAAATTCATATGAAAACGTTTCAGATAATAGAAATATAGATTATTACATGCACTGATGAAAACCTGTAGATATACACAGATCTGACATTACATATAAATACACATCTGACATTACTTATAAGATACATATCTAACATTATATATAAGATACATATCTGACATTACATATAAAATAAATATCTGACATATAAACACATATCTGACATTACATATAAGATAAATATCTGATATATAAACACATATCTGACATTACATATAAACACATCTGACCTTACATATAAGATACATATCTGACATTGCATATAGATGCATATCTATCTGTTTACAAAGAATCTGAACAAAAAAATTACTGAAACTATAAAACAATTGACAGGAACCAAAGGTGACAACACCATAAACATGGAACCAAAATATTTCTGATAAAAATTATTCATGCGAGTAAATGGATGACCAGAAGAAGTTTAAGAAAACTAATTTACGACAAACGGAGAAATTGTATTGCGGTCTTTGTGGAACATGCGTAACACAAAATGATTTTCAGTATGTAGAAGATTGTATGAGACATTTCAAATTGAACTAAGTGTGTGACTTAAAAAACTGCTACGTCAAGATGGATATTAATGTTCTGTGAAATTTTTAATATATGTATGTATGTTAAGTTCCACATAAGATTCAACACTTATGTCCGAGCAACTGGTCTAACGTATGATCCTACACTTAAAATAAGTAACGAAAATTAGAAATGCTAAAAACTTATGATATATTCCTGATCGTTAAGTCAGGAATTAGAGGAGGAATATATATATAACACCAAATAAATACGCAAATATAAATCCCAGTACCACCTGGACGGAAGATGGACGGATACGAAATGATGTGGAATACGGTATGTAAAAGTTGTTTGTTTTTGTTTGTTGTTTTGGGGAACTGGGAGATTGGGGTTGTTCGCTTTTTTGCTTGTTTTTGTTTTGTTTTTGTTTTTGCTGTTGTGTTAAAACACGTACGTGCAATTGAACTAAACTATGACTGAGAAATCAATCGCTTATTTAAAAAAGATTTCTTAAAGCTATTTCGAGTTCGGTAAAGAGATGGAGTATCTATATAAAAGACGGAATGTAAACACATGAACGGATGAAAATAAATACTTAAAATATCAAAAGAAAAATAATTTTCAAAAAGGACGATAAAATGAGAAATGTAGTTTTAATAAATGTAAAACACAAGAAAAAATAATTAAAACCATTTATGGTGTTTCTACCTTGTTAGTGTCGACAAAGTCGAATCACCTGTACAACAACGAGCTTAAAAGAGACAATATGGTAACCAGATCAGCTTGTCAATGACAGATTCAGATTAATTATGTATTCATTTCGAGATAAATAACTTTGGCAATGACATAAAGAACTACATTCAGTTTTATCAAACAGTTGATTTTAAACATGATAATTTATTCGCTGTTGAACAGTTATATAAAAATAATTTTAAATAATAGTACTTTTCAAGGATGGATTTATTTATGTGCCTGTACACGAACTGTGGACTTTAAGAAGAAACATATATGTTTTCCGAACTGACAAAGACGAAAGAAAAGTATGCAGTGGTATCCAAAAAGGTACGATGAACATGAATATAAAATTAGAAATGTATGAGGGTTTACCGTTTAACCAAAAATTAATTACTATGACCTGAATCGAATTAAATCCTACCTTGAGAGGAATTTAATTAGATCTATCGTAATATGAATTTAATCAGATCCTAGCATGATAGGAATTCAATTAGATCCTAGCATGATAGAAATTTAATTAGATCCTGGAATGATAGAAATTTAATTAGATCGTACCATGATAGGAATTTAATTAGATCCTACCATGATATGAATTTATTAGATCCTAACATGATATGAATTTAATTAGATCCTACCATGATAGGAATTTATTAGATCCTACCATGATAGGAATTTAATTAGATCCTACCATGGTAGAATTTTATTCGATCCTAACATGATAGGAATTTAATTAGATCCTACCATAATAGGAATTTAATTAGATCCTACCATGAGAGGAATATATTATATCCTACCATGATATGAATTTAATTAGATCCTACTATGATAGGAATTTAATTAGATCCTACCATGACAGGAATATAATTAGATCCTACCATGATAGGAATTTATTAGATCCTACCATGATAGGAATTTAATTAGATCCTACCATGATAGAAATTTAATTACATCCTACCATGATAGGAATTTATTAGATCCTACCATGATAGGAATTTAATTAGATCCTACCATGATAGGAATTTATTAGATCCTACCATGATAGGAATTTAATTAGATCCTACCATGATAGGAATTTGATTAGATCCTACCATGATAGGAATTTATTAGATCTTACCATGATAGGAATTTAATTAGATCCTACCATGGTAGAATTTTATTCGATCCTAACATGATAGGAATTTAATTAGATCCTACCATGATAGGAATTTAATTAGATCCTACCATGATAGGAATTTATTAGATCCTACCATGATAGGAATTTAATTAGATCCTACCATGATAGGAATTTTATTCGATCCTACCATGATAGGAATTTAATTAGATCCTACCATGATAGGAATATATTAGATCCTAACATGATATGAATTTAATTAGATCCTACCATGATAGGAATTTAATTAGATCCTACCATGACAGGAATATAATTAGATCCTACCATGGTAGGAATTTATTTGATCCTACCATGATAGGAATTTAATTAGATCCTACCATGATAGGAATTTATTAGATCCTACCATGATAGGAATTTTATTCGATCCTAACATGATAGGAATTTAATTAGATCCTACCATGATAGGAATTTAATTCGATCCTACCGTGATACGAATTTAATTCGATCCTACCATGATACGAATTTAATTAGATCCTACCATGATAGGAATTTAATTCGATCCTACCATGATAGGAATTTAATTAGATCCTACCATGATAGTAATGTCATTCGATCCTACCATGATAGGAATTTAATTAGATCCTACCATGATAGGAATTTAATTCGATCCTACCATGATAGGAATTTATTAGATCCTACCATGATAGGAATTTTATTCGATCATAACATGATAGGAATTTAATTAGATCCTACCATGATAGGAATTTAATTCGATCCTACCATGATACGAATTTAATTCGATCCTACCATGGTACGAATTTAATTAGATCCTACCATGATAGGAATTTAATTAGATCCTACCATGATAGGAATTTAATTCGATCCTACCATGATAGGAATTTAATTAGATCCTACCATGATAGGAATGTCATTCGATCCTACCGTGATAGGAATTTAATTAGATCCTACCAAGATAGTAATTTAATTAGACAGTACTATAAAGAATAATATAATATTATGGCATTGAATTTAGTTGGGTATAATGATATGATATATTTATTTGATTGCGTTGCATTCAGTTAGGATAATGATATGAGATATACATCTGATTCCATAAGATTGCTTTTGTACGGTCAGGACTTGTCTACCTTCTTGTAATCATTCGCATATTCCAGCCTCATTGCAAGTCTATTTCGTTCATTTTATTTTAAATTTTCTCATAATGATTTGTACTCAACTATTTTCCTCTAACACATTGTTCATATACGTTTTTCTTTGGGATAAAATGAATCCAAAAACTAAATATTCTCACGCTTATAAATTTTGACAGAACTGTATTTTGTAATATTACTCACTCACTAAATACTACCATGATTAGATTCGTTTCTTTCGTTAATGCATCTACTATGTATGAACAATTGTCTATCAAAATCCACGTAATAGTTCCCTGGGAAAGATTAATTAGCAGCACTAGCCATTGATATAATTTGTTACAATGATCTATCGCAATTACTTTGTCACAATGGTCTATCGCAATTACTTTGTCACAGTGGTCTATCGCAATTACTTTGTCACAGTGGTCTATCGCAATTACTTTGTCACAGTGGTCTATCGCAATTACTTTGTCACAGTGGTCTATCGCATTTTCTTTGCCACACTGATCTTACTTGATCAGTACCATCTCTAAATATATATTCCCTTCTATAAGTCTTCTCGCTCACACTTGTTGGACAGACGATTTCATCAGTGTCAAAGAAGTTTTTTATATTCCATTTTGATCAAATCTAGTGCAAAGTGTGTCTCTTCATAATATGCGACATCCTATACACTCAAAGGATGTAGTCTCAAATGCGTGATAAAGTCAATTAAACGTGAGTACCAATTAACATTTTGATTTCTCTTGCTGTAATATATAAAGCCTCAAAATTTCCCTTTTTGTTAGCCTCTTTGTGATCAAGAAATGTATGCCATATTAATCGGAAATGCTTTAATATTTCGTGGTTCTTTGTTTTATATGGTTTTGTAGATGTGGAAAGCATAATGTCAACAAGTAAGAAGAAGTTTAGGGTTTCTTCACCGTATTGCATTTGCTCAGAATTAGCAAATATCTTGACTACCTACACAACTGAATCAACAGTTTTTCTATATAGTTTATTCCTTTTTATCTAGTATAGCATATCCTACACCAATGTGAAGTATTTTATGTTATATTTATCGCGTAACGTTTGATAACTATAGCTTTTGTTATCGTAACCCTTAGGGGTGTATATGTAGTATCAGTTGTTGTATCTGTAATATCAGTTGTTGTATCTGAATTATCAATCATTATTTCAATGGGGTATTGCTTGCTTTTTAGTCTCATTATTAAATTTTACAGGTGCATGAATTTATTGTTAACTTGTGATGACTTCTCTTTTAATTTTCACCTTATTCCGGTTTGGTAATTCTTTATAAGTGCTATATAAGACAGCTGTTAATAGCTATTTTGTTCCTTGTCCAAGAATTAATTTAGAGCACTAGTGTTTCCAGCGAAAAGAATCACTTTTCTTCAAAACAATTTGAAGAAAATAAAATAATTAGCCCAAACTGGACACAACATAAAACACCTGGACGTCTCAAGTGTCAATGCACGACTGACAATTATTTCTCAGTATATCAGTAATAAGTCTATCTAAGACGCAAAGCAGATTCCCGGATTGGGGTCAACCTTCTAGAAATGGAAGTTTGTTAACTGATAAATAGCACGTCGTCCAGGCATGGCCATGACTTACCATACTAATTCTCACCTTGAGTAAGAATTAAAAAAAATTTAAAAGTTGTTTACCAGAACTGCCACTGTTTCTCAATCAAGGTCAGAAACTAGATACAACTGATGCAATATATAAGTTTGATAATGTTATTATGGCTCTAAATAAAAGTATTGTTATGTAAAGTTATTTGATCTGGTTTTGTCATATGCTGTGTTATATGACTGTCATACGCTATCTGCCTTTGTTGTTGTTGTTGGTGTTGGGTTTACCGCCATTTTTCAGCACACGATAGGCTATACATGGCGGCCAGTATTAATGGTTTAGGAAGAACCCGGGAAATACCCGGAAAGAACCACCGACCCTCGAGAAACTGCTGGCAAGTTTTCTCACATATCCACATTGGCCGAATCCGAGACTCGAACCTACGCAGACAGAGGTGAGATGGCAGTGATCCGTAACGGAGAGCGCATTAGACCACTCGGCCAATCGGGGCCCCCTGGCTTTGTTGTATTAAACATTTATATTAATATTATACTTACAGAGTATAATACTGTCATAATATTATTGTGCATGTTTCAATAATATAATGATTTCTTAATAACTAGTTAATGAAAGTTTAATCACAATTGTCGGCATATATATATAAATAGTTGTCAGAACGAGAAGAAAAAAAAGAGGCACCACTAAGGGTGCATATATACCAATTTGCTTACAAACAAGATAAAAAGAGCTTTTCAAGAATTATAATTACAATATTGTCAAAATAAATTTGATATGCACAAATAAACTTAAACAGATCTTGAATGACGTATGACTTTGTTTAACTTTGACTTTGCTGTTTTCAGAAGGACCCCTTTCGGCAGGGGTGACAAAGTTATAAACAAACAAAAATAAAATCAGATGAAAAATAGTATCCAAATGTGTACACCCAAAAAATATGTGCAGTTTTTATATTTTTGATATTTTGATACTTCAACTGATCTTATTTTTTCATAAAATTGAACTTTTTTCTCGATGTTTCCGTTGTCATTCAAACGTGTAAATAGTTCAGGATTTGAAAGAAAAAGTATCTCCCCTTGGTTTCCTCACTCTTAAGTATTGTTCAAAGAAGCTTTAATTCCCTCTAGTTTGGTGTATGATTGATGGGTGTAATATGTGTTATAGAGTATACAGCTTAGCCTTACTTCAGATGTGCACCTTTCAAAAACTTCTAGCTCCGCTTGGTCATTTTCACTTCCTGGAATTCAGAGGTAAATTGTAAAAAACAAGGTCCGATAACTTGTTTTAAATACAATTTATATAAGTTATAATTCATCCATTGTACTTTTAGAAGTTTGTATTGTCTAGTTGGGCAAAATTCATTTTCCCTATTTTCATAGGTGCTAAAGATAGTGTACTTTAGACTAATTCAGGCTGATTTTTTAGCAAAAGAGGGCAGTCATTTTAGTTAGCAGTGTACTAAGATCATGTACAATTTTAATAAGTACAATATCCAAAGAAATGTCAGCCACATTACATCAAAGAAGCATAGTTGTATGCCAAAATTCTCTCCACTGTGCATGTTTTAAATGCAAACAATTTAACCTTGCATACGTCACTCTCTCAAAAGTACATAATAACTGGTGAACGCACCCTCTGTGTGTGTTTGTGTGTGTATGTGCGCGCGCGCGAGCGAGCGGGGAAAAAACGCTGACAACACAGAGTGGAAAAACACGACCTAACAGCTTCTACTCTGTTTAAGTTTTTATCTAATAGACAAACATACTAATACAATAAACACAACAGAACGCGCTAAATTTATCTAACTTTACACGACCATGTCTAATGTAAATGTCTAATATCTAATGGAAATGCTTGAGTTTGTTAGATATCGTGCCTTATATGTTTGAACTTCGATGATAAAATGACAACCTCGCTGTTTCAACCATACAATATCCAGGGAAATAACTCAATCTTCTAGTGCATCTTGAGTATTGGAAGATTTATCTCCCATAACCAGAATAATCATGCGCCTGCACGATTAAGTATAATACGTCATTTTCATTTGACAAGATGGCGGGAACACGGAAGCGGGTCGAAAATAGACGATGTATTAGCTTTGTTTTATTTTTGTTATTATATATCAATATTGTATCCAGTGATGTGCAGTGCCTGTCTGCTACGGGCCAATACATTGACTGGTAAGTAGTTTTACAGACAACAAGCCCAGTCTGTCTTTGGCACATCAGTTGGACATGCAGACGATAAAAAATATTGACATATTCATCACATTTTCGATTTCATCTTCCTCGTATGTATTTGACAATCATTTATCAGGAAGATAATATTGTTTTGGAAAGTGAACAGAAATATTTTGGAAAAGAAGAAATGTATTGTCGTCGTTTTTTTCTTTCTCTCTACACTATTTAAAATTTAGATGGCAAAGGAGAGATCTGCACACAAATTTCCAATCTTTTGATTTGGTCTCCATTATATGCAACCCGGATATGTAGTCCTACAACATAAGACACAACACTCGATATATTTTTTTTTTGGGGGGGGATGATGGGACATAGCACAAAAACAAAGGCAACATGTGCTATGTCTTACATTGTAGGTCTACCCGGATATGGAGAGAACAATACACTTTAGTGCACAGTGTTTCCCTTTACCCTCAACTGTGCTTCAGGAACTCCCATCCCCCCAATTTTAATTTGACCCCCAGTTTTGATACCAAAGTTTGTTTTGTACACAGTCTGACCCCCAATTCTCACACCAAAGGGATTTTTGACTCTCAGTCTTTCACCTCTAGGGGATATACACTGGTGCAAAAATTCTTGTATGTGTTATTGTGTTTCACAGTTGATGAAGGTCACAGTCTGATATATCACAGCCATCAACCGCATACACCACAAAATCAGCCCAAATAGGATGAGAACACAGTGAGTGGGACATTTCATTTACACATGACTGGGACCAGTTGGAGGAAAAGTCGCGGTTTTTAACGACGCACATACAGTCAAGACTATAATGAAACAAGAGGTCACAACATATATACTTTATGACAGTAGAATATGTGTAGTCGCTTTGCTGATTTGCTAATCAGTGCAACAAGTGGCGTTATTTAACTACTTTCAGAAATCATGAAAACATTTAAATCAGTTCCAACACAGCTTCTGCGTGTTGTCTTTGAATCTATATAGCTTTGGATAAATGTTCAATGATATGTACACAAGCAACTAATTGTCAACTTGCATTTTTATTTACAAATTGCCTCATGCAAGTGCAGGGCTCAAACTAAAATGCTTGAAAGTGCCACCAGAATTTTCATTGTTATGACATTAATCTTGCAAAGGTTAATTACGGTTAATGTCCACTAGCATATTTCATGTTTTGAAATAACAATTTATAAATGCTGTACCATTATGTAAATTAATAAATAAAAAATAAATATATGAACAAATGAAACAAATTACTTAGGAATATAGAAAAAGTTAACTGAATAAAATTAACTTTGAGAAGAATAAAAGAATATTCTCTTCTTATTGATTTATAAAAAGTCTTTAATATTTTTTCTTGGAATGTTTGCACAAAGTGCTCTCTTTTCTGTAATTTTGGTGACAGTCTCAAATGGATTCGAAGACATTTCCAGCGATATTTTATTAAGTTTGATGCAAATCATTTATTTTAGATTTTTCTCAAAATAACAAAAGTTTGCAGACAAGGTGATTGAATCTCGTGTTTTTGCTGAAATCTTAGTAGTTTTGTTGAAGAATGAGAAGAAAGTGCAGATAATAAATATTCAAGTTGAGTTTATTTCATATTACAATTTGTATGATACAACATTATTCCAGAGGACTCTTAATTTTCTTCTGGATGATACAATAATTCTAAATGTCTCTTACTTTTGAAAAGGATGATACAACATTATTTCTACATGGCTCTTTTCTCCTGGATGATGCAATTTTAATTTTAGATGGCTCTTTTCTACTGGATGATGCAACTTTTATTTTACATGGCTCTTTTCTACTAGATGATGCAATTTTAATTTTAGATGGCTCTTACTTTTCTGCAGGACCAGCATTACAAGCTTTGGAATATTTTGCTATTCATGTATTTTATTTGGTAATACTCTCAGTTAAGCTTAAATTTGAGAGTAAATTGCAACAAATAATTCTACTTCATGTATAGGCTAAGAAAAAGCTGTAAAAAATGTATGTGGTCCAAGAGAAGTCTTAGACACATTGAAAAAATAATTCTGTTGAAATCTTTGCTGTTCTTCATCTTTAAGCATGTATTTATTTCATTCTCAAATAATACAACCAGTCCCTTATCTACAGTTGTGCAAAGTCATAGTTATATATGAAACTTTCAAATAACTTTTAAATATTTTAATTATCTTTTTCTCTGATTAGACTGTTTTTATGAAGATCAACATTGACTAATGGAACTGAATGTTTTACTTCTGTACTGTGTCAAGGCAACTATTTACCACTGTTCAAGTGTAAACAAAAGTACAATTTACATAGTCAATGACTTTGACCTCTGTGTGTCTTTTCATTTAAAGCATTTTTCAAGCCTAAATACAAGTTTCTTTCTAGAAATTCCAAATATCTGATTTATGAATTTTGTTGTCAGTCATGAATCAGACTTTTTGAATGAGCCCAGCACATATAAATGGTTCAGAAAATGCAGTGTTTCAAAAGTTAGCATGCATATAGTAACAAGAACTTAAAGCATTTGGATTCAAGTGGATCTTGCAAAAAATATTTTTATAGAAAGAATGCTTTTTTGATGGTTTTACTTGTTATTAGTACAACCAGATCAGGTGGTATCTGATGAGTAAAACCAATTTTTGCATCCATTTATTCACAATTAGACTAGGTTTTTTTCCATTGGCATCTTATTGTGTAGTAGGTCAAATGAGGATGTGTATATAAATAGGGGTTTGATAAAACAAATCATGCCTATTTTTGATCAGTCCCTGAAATCATTTTATTATTAGATTGTATGGTTATGTCCAAATAAAATTCCAGAGGAATTATTTATTTAAATTATTCATTGAAATTAATAAGTTCTCATTGACATTCAGTTATTACACTATATTGGAATTAATGTAAAATCATTCAGAGTGATACTGGATTGCATTATTGTGGTTCATCAGGACGGTGAAAAATATTGAAATTCATTTTTTTGGGTATATTATTTTTACTTGTGATAGGACATATAGACTTATTTAGGATTTAATTCTCAATATTGTACCTTTTAAATTTTCACCATGTAACTTAGAGAAATACATTATTTGTTGATTTTACTTACAACTGATGGTTTCACTTTCTTCATTTTGCTTATTATAAGACCTAGAGTCATAACAGAAATTGGAGGATCCTCCGGATCTCAGTTTGTTTAAAACATCTCAGAGATATAAAAAAAATTGTCTTTATAGTTTAAATGAAGTTTGTTTCAGAATTTTCATTGTCCCTGGTAATGATTTTAATTTTGCACATTTAACAAATCATTAGTGGAATCAACAAGCATTCACAGTGTCATCTTATCTTGAGAACTTTGTTTTAAATCTGACACATGGTGGATAAAGTTTACAAAAAAGGACAAATTGCTTGAGCTTGCCAGATGTTATGGTCTTTGGGAAGCAAAACCATTTTTAACAAAACAAGAAATAAGACTATTTTGGTTCGGTATTTTGTGGGAAAGGACATTTCGGATAATAGTGCTTTTGGTTTGATTGGTTGGTCTGTATCTGGTTTGCATAGGTATTTAAAGGAATTACAGTGAAAAAGATAGAATTGGAATTAAGAAAGTGTCAGCTTCAAAAGGAAATGATGGAAAGGCAAATGTAGAAAAAGAGAGAGGAAGAAGAAATACATATTCCCTTTTTGTCAACTCATAAAGCATTTAGTATTGTTTATTATAAAACATGTATTCTGAATTAGTTTTTTTAAGGACACATTTCCTGCGTGGTATGTATTTTCATTCCTGTTTTAATTTAATGATGGTAATTATCATTGGTATATACGGTATAAAAATGCCAGGTTTTCGCTCATGAAAGTTTTTTTCATGGGAATGTCACTGTAGCAGATGGAATCATAGCATTCGTAGTGATCATTCTTGGAATTGAAATTAATTGTGGACGATTTTATTATTGTGTTATAGTTTTGTCCTGGTTTTTCTTTTTTAAATTTTGTATTATTGTAGAGGTAAAGAAAAATCATTAATTTATGTGACTAATGTTTAAACTCAACATTCTATTTAGTGAAGAAGCGAATTTGTTATAGTAATTATGTCGTCACAACAATAATTCACAGGTGATCCAACAGAATATGTACGACTTTTTTTGTTTAAAAGAAATGAAAATCGAAGACATAATGTAATAATTGTGAGTTATCTGCAAAAATCGGAAGATATTAAGATATCGGGAGGTAGGACTGGAGCGATCCCAAAAATCGGGAGTTTTTTTCTTTTTTTGGGAGGGGAGGCACCAGACAGATACCCTCCCAATTTAGCCAAAGCTTTTAAATAGTTTTATGTGTTTTATGTGTATTTGTTATCCCCGAAGGTGTGTTGTTTGTGTTGTTTTTAAATAGATTTTCGAAATTTTGAGTTAACAATTTGGAAAGGGGTATTTCAAAGTTTCCCTAGTGTGTCTATAAGATTGTTCATCCGAGAATGATTTCTATTATTCTCTCATGATTCCTTCCTTAGTAAATTTGTCGACCTTGCTAGGGTCGCCTATGTCCCATGTTTGCTATATGAGTGTGCTATGTGTTGTGATTGCTATTATTTGTTTTCTTGTGGGGACAACATATTGTGTCAAATCTATTTTCAGTTGTCTTACTTTCTCTGTGTTTCTAATACACAGGCAGTGTTCTTTTAATTTGGAATTTTCTGCTAGTAGCGTTATGTATATAACTTTAAAACCCTATTGGTTTATATGTGTGCAGTATATGTCGCTCTCGTATATTGAGAAAGATTGAACTGTGCTCAAGGTGGGGTCTGGACTTTCTTTATTATTTGTATG
Organism: Sinohyriopsis cumingii; assembly: GCA_028554795.2. Lineage (NCBI taxonomy): Eukaryota > Metazoa > Mollusca > Bivalvia > Unionida > Unionidae > Sinohyriopsis > Sinohyriopsis cumingii. Next base: position 17,702,954 of record CM068840.1, read on the forward strand.
TCTCCCATCTCGAGCAGGTTCTCTTTTATTTAAGTTTATACCAAAGTTTCAAGCATATTTTTATTATATTTTGTCTTTTTAGTACAGTATGGATCTGTATTATGGTTAGTATTTAAAGATCGAAAAAAATGGGGGTGGAAAACTAGGTTGATGTATTTATATTGTTAAGGATGTCTCTTATTTCTATTTTTTTATTATCCGTTCTATAAGGGTTCCTTTTCCAGACACTTCCATGGGCATGTTCACTTCGCGTAGCGCCATGTGACATAGCCCCATGGTGTCCTTGTCTGTACTTTCCTCATGGGGGATATTATCATCTCTTATCTATTGTTATTTATTTATTGTAGTATTGTGTGTGTTTTACTAAAAGGGCCTTTCTTATACAGTGGACATTTTGGCGGTACTCTGACCATATGCCGTCTCACTGAAGCCTCTCCCGTCAGCCATGCATCATGGATGTATTTGGATTTTTAGGGAGCCTAGTTTTGACCAGTGCCCCATGCTTTTTTCCAGTTTATATACATATGTTCTTTTTCTACTTTACATGTTATTTTCCCTGTGATTTCCTACCTTATCCAGTTATATGAAAGTTTTTCGTCAATTTCCCACAATTCCTTTTTATCTCTATATTTAAGTAACAATTCTTTGGTACTTCTAAATTTCCTAAGTATTACAACTAATTTTGTAAGACTATTATTTTTATATATGTCAATTCTGTTTCTAAGGGTAAAACCAAACCAGTAAATATATATTCCCTCCCACGGTAGTTTAGGGGCTGAACTTAATCTTTTGAATCTATTTAGTGTATTTGTTATTTTGAGAAGCATATGGCTAGGGATTCCTATTCCTTCCCTTTCTTTTGCCCTATATAACGTTTCTTTGTTTATATAATGCATTTTGAAATTCCATATATATTTTACAATCTGGTTATCTATCTTGTTTAGTGTAAGGTTATTTATGTCTATCGACTTCATAATATAATTTATATTAACATACATTTATGTTTTTGCCACTTGGGATCGTTCCATGATGCATAGTGGTGTAAGTGCCCAGATATCAACATTTTTATTTCGTTTTCTATTTTTGTACAGTTCTCCTTTTCTTCATTTATTCCAAACTATATACCTAATGATTTAACCTTTTTTAAACAGTTGTGGTGGTATATTTGAGTGTTTACCTCTCCAGTTTCCAAAAGTTCTGTTTTATCTTGATTAATTTGCGACCCGGATGCTTTACCAAATTTTTCAAATTCCTTTATTAAGTGTTTAAAGGATTTTGGATCTTCTGTAAAGTTTGTGCAATCATCTGCATGTTGCAGCATTTTCACATCATCTTTTATATTTGGAACTTTTATACCAACTATTTTTTCGTTGAGTTTTATGCTAATACTCAGCATTTCAATTGCTATTGCATACAATAGCGTAGATAGTGATCATCCTTACCTCACTGATCTTTGGATTTCAAATCTTTCTCTCATGGCTTGATTGACCTTTACTCTAGAGGTTATGTTGTTCTACAGTATTTTAGTCCATTTTCGGAAATTATCTCCGAAACCGAATTTTTAAAGAACTTTTTGTATATATTTATGTTCAAATCTATCAAAGGCTTTTTCTTGGTCGAAAAGTACCGAAGCAGCTTTTTTTTTGTTTTCATGTAAGTAGTCTATAATTGTTTTTATATTAAGTATGTTATTTTGTATATCTCTTTTTTTGGATCCACATGTCTGATATACACTGATCATTTGGTCCATACCTTTTTTAATCTGTTTGCTAATATTTTGCTTATAATTTTGTAGTCCATATTTAAGAGGGAGATGGGCCTCCAATTTTTTAGGTCTTCTCTTTCTCCTTTTTCTTTATATATTAAAATTATAATACTTTTACTCATACTTTCAGGCATTTTATTGTTACTAAATAATGTATTATTGTATAACCATTCAAGTATGGGCAACAACTCTCCACAGAATTTCATATATAAATCTGCGGAGAATCCATCTCCTCCTGGTGCTTTCCTTTTATTCGATGTTTGGATACTTTCCCTTATATCTTCTTGCGAGATGAAATCCTCACATAAGTCTTTATGTTCTGAGGATATCACCTCGCAAGGGATATCTTGCAAATATTCATCGATTGTTTTCCCTGTAATGCTTTGCGTATTGTACAGATTGGAATAAAATTCTTCAATATAGTTCATAACTTCCCCCTATTCTGTTGCTAATTTATTGTAGGCAATTTTTAATTTATCTAATACCCCCCTTCTCTCTTCTCTTTTGTACAATCTGTATGCTGTTTTATGAATTTGGGTGAATTTTCCAGCTCTAATTACTCTCCCTCTCATTTCTTCCTCTATAATCGTCTCTAATCTTTTTTTAATTTGGTTTCTAGATCATTATTATTTGTTTCTTGAAGTTGAAATTTTATTGCTTCTTTTTTCATTTTCATTTTCATGCTTTTTATATTGGAGAAAGTAATCGCTATTTCTTTGAATTTCTTTTTTAAAGTTTCCCATTCTAAAATGATATCTAAATTCCCTCTTTGCTTAAAATCCTCTATTTCTTTTTTTATTTCATTTATAACATTAATATCTTTTAAGAGTGAATTGTTAAGCATCCATCTTCCCTTACCCCATATTATTTTGTTTTAATTTCCATAATCATGTAGATAAGTTTATGATTTGATATTTTTAAGTTTTATATCCCTGCTTCTTTATGTGAATTTTCATCGCAATTTGTAACAGAAATTTATCTAGTCTATTTCCTTTATATTTCTTGTTTTTGTATGTATATTCCTTCCTTAATATATTTAGCCTTCTATATATGTCAACAAATTCATGTTTTTTTTTTTTTAAAAAAGAATTCCATTTCCAGTTTAATCCATACATCGTTCCGTGTTAAATCCCCTTCCCTATCAATATTTTCACCTACCCAATTAAAATCTCCCCCTATAATGACATTTTCCATGGTATATTTTTCAAGGTATTTCGTAAGTTACTCTAACAATATTTTCTTTTCTTCTGTTGGCTGGCAGATATATATTAATTAGATGGGTCTTTTCAATGGTTATGTGTATAAGTCTTCCTTTAAAAAATTTCCCTTCATCTATTCTTTCCCACATTAATCCTCTTTTATTTTTAATCGATGTTGCTACCTCCCCTTTACATCATTTCCTTCATAATCGTCATTTAAAATTATACCGTCTAAATACTTTCATACATTGCTTTGTTTTCATTATTAAAGCCATTATGAGTTTCTTGGAAAAACATTATATCGTAATTTATATCCTTTGAAAATTTAAGTAACTTATCTTTATTTATTCCATTAATATTTATAGACAGGATCCGTAAGTTCATTCCTTCCATTCCTGTTTCTTACCAGGGTGTCGAATTGATGGTTATACTGTCTTAGAATTGTTTTTTTTGGTTTGGTTCAAATAGAGGCACTGGTTTCCCCACCCTCTGAGAAGAGTTGGGCGAGGTTTCACTTTCTGTTATCGTTGTATTATTAGTTTCTTGTAGAGTGCTGTCTGGTTCGCTTGTTATTACAGTCTGTCTTGCTTCTTCTTTGCTGTCCAATTCCGTGTGTGTTTTTGTTTCAAATTCCGTTAATTCTTCTTCGCTAGTCATGTCTTTTTACATTTCGCTCTCACTTTCAGTTCCTATTTCATCCTCCTCTGTATCTTCATCTTCCTTTGTCTTTTTGGGTATACTTTTTCTCATCTCGGTTGGTTCTTTCATGGGTGTTGTATTTTTCTCTTGTGGTGATACGAAGGCCGCTTTTCTCTTTTGTCTGTTTCTTCTGGGTAGGGGTGTCGACGTCAAAGGTTTAATCCCCACCATTTCATTTTCTGCTTCTTCTTGTGTTATTTCTATTTCCAGTCCTTTAAATCTATTTTTAGAGTATATTACTCTCCCTTGCGGGTATGTGGCTCTTTCCAGTTCTGTTCGGACTCAAGATTTCTTCCTTTTCTGTTTTTTTTTTGGCCATCTCCATTATTTGTATTATCAATTTCCGGTAGTGAGTGTATGGTATCTTCTTCTGCTTGCTTTTCTTCTCTTATCTGCAGGATTAAATTGAGTATTCGTTGTTCCTGTTTCTTTTTTGTTGTTTTTTTGTGGGTTTTTTTTGTTGTTGTTGCTGATTGCTCTGTTTGTTTTCGGTGACTTTGCTTGCATACGTTGTTCCATTTGCATTTGTCTCTGTTGTTGCTTTTGTTCCTGGGCATTCTCTTGGGCCATGCCCTGTTTGATGGCATACGGGGCACGCTCTGTCTTTTTCATAGCCCTTATACCAGCTCTTTAGTCTGAAACCTAATAACATATAAATATATAGGGATCGTCTTTGCCTCTTCTCTTTTCACGTAGATAAATCGTATCCCAGATTTGATGGGGGCAAAACCCCACACAGTAGCCATCTTGTGTGTGATGACTTTGGTCCCGATATTTTTTTCAATCTTCTGCACCAGTTCTATGTTATCAACTGCGAGTGGGAGGCCCATAATATGTATTTCGGTTGCTTTGGGCTCTATTTCTCTTATAAATGATGGTGTTTTGGTGACCGTAACCAGCATTCCTTTTATCTGTAGGGTATTCTTCTCTATTAGGGGGCTTCTCTGTTTTGGATATAGCACTAGTTTGTTGAGCCCTCCATTTTGCAGTGCATCTATTTTCCCTTTGTCGATTCCATGGGTGTTTAGCACTGTTAGTACTTCACTTTGCCTCGGCATGGTTTGTGATATCCCGAAGTCCAGTGTTTGTACTCCTTTGGGGTGGCAAACAATGAGTCTCGTGTCCTCAATCATGGTTTGGAAATAATGTTTAAGTCTAGCCCCCCACGGATCTGACCTTGCTGGCATTGTACCTCCTTCCATGTTTTCCAGGTATGCGATTCAGCTGTAGTCAAGACTTACAGGTCGCACACTACTATTTATATCCTGTGCTAAGAAATATCTTGTTTTTGGGAAAAATTAAGGCGGTCAATATCTCTCAAAATTAGGTTTTTGTAAATCTATTAATGTCAATGTTTGTTGTTTCTTTGGTTCTATTTTGGTTGCTTAAAGCAAAAGGTTTAAACCAAGAGGTTTAAACAGAGGTGAGTATATATCTCAGTCCTGCCGACTGTATGTTAATCCCAGCCGGGATTAATACGTGCAGTAAACAGAGTCTGGATAAAATGTATGGTTAAATACAATATGAAATATACAAAAAGGTGTTAGTTTGTATAAACGTCTCAACAAAATTCTCACTCAACCTTGCTTTGTCCTTGCCATCTGTTTTGTTCATGCTATAGCAAGATTTTGAGTAAAAGCAAATATTTAAAATTCTCACTACATTGCTTCTCAGTAATGACTGTGCTTCTCAGTAATGTGTGTCAGAATCTTTTTCTTCCTGGCGTGAAAGTTGACAGGTATGGTGTAAGGTCGCTTACATCAAAGCAAACTACAAATCAGCTTCTACGGTATTAGCATCTAACCGTATTATTTGTTCGCTGTGTTGTCATACTGGGATTACATTTTAATGAGTTAGGTATTTAAAATTTCAATGCAAAGCAAAAGCGTAATTACTGGTGCACTGATATAAATGTCTAATGCAATAATGCATAAACAAACAATCGAGTCAAAAGGGAGAGGTAGTGTTACAGCAACTCGCGAATTCTAAATTCTTGTCATCTTTCGATCAAATTATACACAAATCTAAATTAGGCAGAAACAATAAGAAAACAGAAAATTAAAAGAAATACTTTTCAAACAAGTTTATACAATTTCTTTTTAATAATCATGCATGTCAACCTCAAGATAAGTATACACTACTTTTTTTAATGAAACTTTGCCTAAATAAATGCATTTAGAACTTACCTTGTGCATCTTGAGATGTCTCTGAGTTGTAGGTCGGCTTATATGCAGGTCATGCACTTTTTAGTGTTTATACCTGTTAAGTTAGGGGGTCGGCTTATACGCGAACGGGCTTATACACGAGTATATACACGGTACTTTGTCTTTGAGAAGTCTTCTAATAGTGAAAGTGTTCAGCTTTGTTAATGTTCCTTCTTCAGTGTCAGTTTGGCATCAGACTAAGTTTCAGGACCTGTGACTATTGGAGTAGTGCTTCTTTACCTATAGAATGTATTTATTACTATGAATTGAGCTAACTAGAGATAAGATTGTGGTTAATTCACTAGTAACTGACAAGACTTGTTGATCCTATTGAGAGTGAAATCTCTTATTTGTATCATAGTATCGTATGTGTGAAATGAGAATGATGTTGTGAAAGAAATATTCCTTTAGATGACACACTTATTGGTCAGTCTTTTGATAAGGTCACATTTGCTTCTGTTATTTATCAATCAATAGATATTAATCACAGTAATCCTCAAAAAGGGTGACAAAACACAGTCACTCACTGTCAAACAGGAACAAGATCATGCGATCTCCTGTCCTATATCAGACGAATATTAGTGAAAATTAATCTACACGAGTTCCAATTTCTTTCTTTGTGCAAAAATGGAGTCTTTAAGAGAAATTAAAGAACAGCTGAGGTACTTACTGGTGACAAGTGGTTGGTGAGCTATCAAAGTATAATGACTTGTCAGAAATAGGTTCGGTCAGTGAAACGTTTTAATTACAGTTGCCTTTCTGCACATTTGGTCCAAGTAGTTAATTAAATTAAGTTACCTTTTTCAAGTAATAAATTACTTATTGATAACTTTTAGCTATGTTGGTCAATGACTGATTGGATGGTCAGCTATTTTCCATCTATCCATTTTGCCACTAATGAACTACTTGGAGGATGCTTTGAAACTTTCATACACATTCGATCCATGGTGTTATTGCTACCACTCATGGATGACCACAGCAACATATTTTCACTAAAATATTTCTTTGGTATCTCATAGGGTCTTGTTGTCTCTAAAGAAATCAAGATGAGAAGGGTGTGGTATGTCCCTGAAGCACTAAATAACCTATATGTGTGCAATGCAGTAAAGCACCAAACTAATTGAAAGGAAATGGCTACCACTCAAACTTCATATATGGCTACTATGGCGGCCATCTTGAAAATCTTGATATTGCTACTCCATATCAACTCCTGGTTTTCACTAAATCTGTTGATATCTTGTTGACCTTAACTAAAATGGGGCTGATCTGAATGGCAGACATATTCAAAATCTTGTTTTGGCTTGCATCCATAATGTATGGCAATACCAACATGTTTACACCAAAGGACTTAATATGATATTTATTCAGGTCTAAATACAAATGGTGCCTGTCTGACAACCATTATCGCCACCACAATAGCTGTGGTGCAAATATTCCTGTCACTAATCTTCCTGAATGTGTGGTATTATCAGCATGGGATTTCTACTAAAGATTTCTAATCATGTCTAGATGGTCCTAAATAAAAATGGTTTCGATCTGACGTCCAATAGGGCCACCATTAAAAACCCGAATAAAGATCTTGTTATCACAACCTGAAAAGAAAAAGTCATTTGAATTTAGGGTTTTCACCAGAAGATAGCCTGTGATGTCCAATTGGTCTTAAAGGAAAATGGTGCCGATCATACATCCAATATGGCCACAAAGCAGCCATCTTGAAATTCTTGTGTTTGCTAGTTATATCTTGGACATAGTGTTATGTCTCTATTCCTTTCCAAATGGATTATGTAATACATTCTGTTTTTATAAAATATAAATAGTGTGTGGCTTATGTTAAAATAATTCTTGCAAGTCTCAGCCATAAATATTAATTTTTATGGTTTCATGTGTCTTTGTTAATAGTGAACAATCGAGGATACATTTTAATATATATGAAAGTTTAAAAGATGAATATGCCAATGGGTTCCCAGGTACGCAGATACCCGCCAGTTGATAATAACCCAGGAAACAAAATGGTCAAATGGACAAATGGATACCCGTTTTAAAAAAAAGGTTTCTTACAATTTACTTGTCATACATGTACTATATAATAATACAAAAAAAGACACCTCTCCTTTCCCGTGAAACCTATTCAAGAATAAATGCTCATATTTCAAGCAAGTTTTTGCATTTCGCATAGTGTACTAAATTTGGTCCCGACCCATAGGTCAAGCATTCGACTTTGTATCATACCTTTAAGGAAGGCCAGACCATTTTTTTTCCATGCTACTGCTTGACATTACCATGAACACGCCCACTTAATTGGCAAGTGTAACTCGATGAATGGAATACCGTTCTCTCACTGGCCAAAAGAAAATGACGTACTGCACCTACTTACAACTTTTTTTGTTTTATTATATGGTACCTTTATGACATCATTAAATACAGGCCCCCGAGTTCCTCGTTTGACCCCTGTTTAATATCCTTATTTGCCATTTATAGCATATACTTAAAACAAGAAAACAGACTGGTTTCTTGAAGGTGACACCACATGTTACAGAGTCATTTTATTTTGATACCACATACGTAGCAAACCAGTCTAAATTGAAAAAAAATTGCGCCAAATATCATAATAAAGAGGCTTTATTGATGTGAATGATGGATGTTACATGACTGAGAAAGAGTAGATGGATTGTGTTAAACTTAAAAAGATTTAGCTTCCAGAAAAGGACAAATTAATAGCACTTTAAAAATTTTGAAATAAGAATTCAACAGTGTTGTAGTACAGCAGACATCATTTGTGAACTTTACGACTATTCACAAAAATTACTGTAGACATGTGGACTAGTTATAATGAGTGTTATGCATAAATAATTTATCACTTTCTTTTGTGTCTTTACTTTTGTACTAACTACTAATCCACATGGATTTAGCTGATTTATGACAAAATTTTTAACTGCAGATCCAGGTAAGTAGAAAATAAAAATACGTATTTCCTATAGTTTTCTGTAATTATGGCATGTAATATATAGATTGCTCTTTTATGATCAGATTACCCTATTTTGCCATTTATATTAATATCATTTATATTAATATACATTGTGCATATACCTCTCTTGGGGGTCGGCATGTGTGAACCTACAACAAAACAGTTCAGGTTCACATTTAATACAATTTACTTTTGATCAGGTGCACCGGTGATCGATCATAAGATTAAAGGGTACACAGTGGAAGGTTTCTAACATTTTGACATCTCATATCACAGAACAAAACCTGAGATGGTTCGAACGCTCAACAGTTAGAATGAGATGGTCTTATATTGAATTCCTGGAAATTCCCTTCTCCCAGTGGAGCATCAGTCCCTTTCAGGGACTCTTGTTTATCATATCTCAGCAACTACATCACAAAACTATTTAATTGTTTGTGTTCCATATTTTTAAAGAAAACATAACTCTGTCCAAATGGTTGGCACGTATAGAGCTTGACAGAAGAATGCACAGAGATATTTCAAATTCATGCATTGTTTGTTTATTTCAATCTCATCTCAATGACTCCTCCCTTTGTTTCAATTAATAAAAGGTGCATTTCACGTATAAGCTATTTTGGACTTTGTCAAAAATGTCTGATCACATGTTGCTTGTGAACACAAATATATATATATATATATATATATATATATATATATATATATATATATATATATATATATATATATATATATATATATGATTTACAATTACAAATTGTAATTATCCAAGAGACTGCTGTGTGGACAGAGGAATGGATTATTGATTTATGGATACTCACCATACTAGGTTAAGAACCAAATAATGTTATGGCATGCACTGCAGTATTCTTTCTCTCTCTCTCTCTCTCTCTCTCTCTCTCTCTCTCTCTCTCTCTTTTGTGTCATTCTTTTGACCAAACTTTTATTAATTTGATTTTATAAATTAATATGATTCCATTGTATCATTCTAGACCTTTGTATAATTTTTCCAGGATATCTTGCCGTCAATAAAGTTCATTTTTAAAAATATATAATGGACGATCGATGTCCTTGCACAGGTTCATATTCTACAAGCTGCCTCTCTTAGACAATGATAACAGACATGACGCTAGTGGAGAAAGCTTTTACTACATGGATGCAAATAGCTCAGAATGGAAGCTTTCCAGTGTCGGTATGGGTTCCACGCTGCATGCTGTCTACAACAAGTTACAGTAGATATACAAGAATCTTACACCAAGTCGGGATTAAACATTACATGGAGCTATATGTAGTCGTAATTATTTTGAAATGTAATATGTTAAATTGGTTTGGAATGTTATATGTTAAATTGGTTTGGAATGTTATATATTAAATTGTTTTGGAATGTAATATGTTAAATTGGTTTGGAATGTGATACACCACAACCTCGATAGCTCGCGCCCGGATAACTCGCGATCACACTTATAACGTGGTGTCAGGTGTGGCTCCCAATATTTTTCGAAAGAAAATATATTTTAAATATATTTAAAATATGCTGAACGTGATAAAATTGCGGTACGAATTGGTAAATTAAACCTTGATACATCGCTCGTTTTATCATCTAAAATGGTGATTAATGCCAATAAAGAGATAATCCATATTGTTAAATCTGCAAGTTCTAAATAAGATCATATATTAGGTAAGTTTTTAAAATGATAAACAGTTGTCAGTACACTGTAAATATTATGGTGAAATAGTGATCAATGAAAACTTCTAGTAAATGCTAACAGGTGCCAACAGAAAATGAAATAAACACCAATTAAATGTCTTGCTGTGTAAAAATCATGTTCTAATCTGTAAGAACCTAATTACATGCCAGCTATGTTTTGATCAACAATTTGGGGAAGTGTTTGTTGCATTAAAAAATCAATTAAAAGAGACCTGTGTTATTTTATCACTTTCAATATGTCTTTTGTATCAAATCAAGCAAGGAAGGTACAAAGAAAAAATTCAAAGTCATGCAAATCTGAGCATAAGTTATTGTGGTCACTACCATTATCAAAACTCATTTTATTTGACCATTTGAAAATGGTTTCACATTTGTATATACTTAACATCATTAAAGTATATAGAGGGCGCTTATCAGTTATTTTGTACTTTTGAGAGAGCGACGTAGGTAAGGTGAAGTTGTTTGCATTTGTAATATGCACAATAGAGATAATGTTGGTATACCTCTATGCTACTTGTATGTATTGTGGCTGACATTTCTTTGGATACTGTACTTGTTGAAATTGTACATGATCTAAGCACACGGTACAACAAAATGGATGCTCCATGTGCTTGACAAATTAACCAGAATTAATCAAAAGTAGACAAACTTTAGCAGTTATTAAAATAAGGAAAATAAATTTTGCTGAAGTAGACAATAGCAGCTACTGAAAGTGCAATGAACCACTTACAAAATATATCTGAAAAGTAAAAAAAGTTATCGGCTATTTTTTCTACAATTTACCTATGAAGTCCACGAAGTGAAAATGACCATGCGGAGCTAGCGGCTTTTTTATTCGAGCACATCTTAAGTGAGCCCAAGCTGTATACATACTCTAGAATCTAAATTATACCCATCAATCATACATCAAAATAAAGGGAATTAAAAGTTAGTTTAACAACAACTAAGATATAAAGTCTGTATTATATAGCCAGTATAACCAGTGAAGAAGTCTTGGAAATTATTTTTCCTTACAATTCTAACCCTATGCGAAATGCGAAACTGTAGAGTACCACCTTATTACTAATCAGTAATGTGTCTTAATCATTTGTAAATGTGACCTTGGAGAGTAAAGGAATCAAGTGAAAGGCGTACTCAGTGACTGAAAAGCTGTGTATCATATATAGGGTTCATAATGGTGAAGCGAGAGCCAAAGTTTGCAATGAACTAAAAATTGCTGAGTCGACACAGATCAAATAATTGGGTAATCTTTAGGATTTTGCTCAGGGGCAGAGAAATCAAGAAGTAACACAGAAAAGTATTATCGTGTTCAAATTTACGTTTCAAATCTGTAGACCCATTACATTCATGTTGGTAATGATTAACCCTTTTGATTTTTGTTTTCATTTTACTTCGTCCACAATCAAATCTATCATTCGTTAGATGGACAATGTTTCTCGAAAAGAGTGTCAATCTTTTGCATTAAAAAACCCGTCTAATTTGGATCAAACAATAAAACTAAAATGTATCCAATTCAACACAAATTATTGACGTAGTACACAATGTGTGAAATGATACACGTGTTAAGCGAACGGAAACAATGTGGAATAATGTTTTTGTTGATCTCCTCAATATACTTTAATTTATCCTGAAATTAATGTTGCTTTATGAGGAAAAATAAACAATGTACACCGTTATGAAGAGATATGTATTCACAGTTAATCTCAGCACGATTATAAATTGAGTATACAGCACTATAACTTGTCAACCCACCCACCCCCTTTTGCCATTACATCGATCCCTTTATTGGTTTTTTATTTATTGTATAGGTCCCTCGATAATTCGCACCTCACTTATAGTGCGGTCGATGTTTTTGGACTCCGACATGCATGTGTTATCAAGGGAGAGGTGTATGTTAAATTTCTTTGGAATCTTATATGTTTAATTGGTTGGGAATGTTATATGTTAAATTGGTTTAGAATGTAATATATTAAATTGGTTTGGAATGCTATATATTAAATTGGTTTGGAATGTAATATATTAAATTGATTTGGAATATAATATGTTAAATTGGTTTGAAATGTAATATGTTTGCAACAGTCTAGTTGTCTAACTGTTGATATAAAAAATAATCACAAGTCAGTTATGCCGGTTGAACAGGCTGCGACAAATTTCATATGCATACGTTAATCGATGGGACTTCCAGGTAAAAACGCTGAGTCAAGATTACATGTTGGAATGCTTTAATGAGAAACCAATGCTGCATTAGCAGTAAGAAAACAATATCCCCTTTCCTTTTTTATGAATGATTGATAATTACAATACCTGCACTTTTTAAAACAAGTGGAAGGGGATTATGTCATCCTGTTCATTAACACAAATTGCTCCTACATATTCAAACAGAGACTTCATAACATTGGCGTATGATCGGTGGATATTATGTAAATATGCACAAAGGTTTTGATAATTTGTAACAGACCCTGGTATTTCAGCTAGGGTAACATTGGTCATTTTACATAAATAAAGTTCGTGGAGAATTAGTATGTGTGATTAATGAACCAGTTGTCAACATATGTCAGATTATACTTTCAATTATGCTCCTAAATGACAGTTTCATAATGGACACAAAAAGACAAATTTATACATGGAAGTGACATTGACTTCAGAATCCAAACTTTACATTCCATGGGGCTTAGCCCAGGGTAATAGGTTGTGCTGTATCCAGCCTTACCTTCCATTGGACTTATCCCAGAGTCACAGCTTGCTCTGAATCCAACTTTACCATCCATGGGACTTAGCCTAGTATCATAGTTTAGACACTATTTAGATCTCTTTGCTATAACCATGTATATACTTACTGGGCATAAAGAAACATGGTCCTTTATAAAGGGCCCACATATTGGGGTGGAGGTCAAAACAGTGAAATGTGGAGATACTTGTGTTATAAACAGAATTCTGTTTAATATTGATTTTCTAACAACATATACTGTTCTCTACTTGTACAATATTCTCTTGCTGTCATTCTCTGTCTACTTTCCATTTCAGGGAGAAAGAATGGTCCACCATGGTATAAGTGGAGATGTTAATAGAATGATATGTATGTAATTAAATTTTGATTTATTTATGTATTTTTCGTTCCTTCATTTTTATTTATTTAGTTGGTTGATTTTGACCATTAATATTACATTTTTGTATTTTTTTAACAAGTACAATTTGAAGTATATTGCTGGAAAAGATTGAATCGAACACGTATGTTGGCAATTTCACAATGAATAAGGGATTATGCAGATCCAGCTAAATTGTATTTGCTCAGTAAAACTTTTAGAGTATACTTGTAACTAGTAAGTGTCAATGATGATCCCTGAGGTGAAGCAGAAAATTTGGAGTGAGATGCAACTTGATAGCAAGTTCCATTCACGTCAGTCATAGAATTGTTCATCATAATTCTGTTTAATTCTTCATAATGTAAGAAATTGGCATGGTGCCATGATATTTAACGTTTCATTTTGTCATTATTATACAAAATACACACTCAGTCTGTCAGATCATTTGCATGTACCACAAGTCTAAAGGAGTCATTCTGCTGGATCATTTGCGTGTCCCACAAGAGTAAATGAGTCACTGTCGGATCATTTGCATATACCACAAGTCTAAATGAGTCAGTCTATTGGATCACTTGCGTGTACAACTAGTCTAAATGAGTCACTGCTGGATCATTGTCATGTACCACAAGTCTAAATGAGTCACTGTCGGATCATTTGCATATACCACAAGTCTAAATGAGTCACTCTCCTGGATCATTTGCATGTACTACAAGTCTAAATGAGTCACTGCTGGATCATTTTCATGTACCATAAGTCTAAATGAGTCACTGTTGGATCATTTGCATATACCACAAGTCTAAATGAGTCACTCTGCTGGATCATTTGCATGTACATGTCTAAATGAGTCACTCTGTTGGATCATTTGCATGTACAAGTCTAAATGAGTCACTCTGTCGGGTCAGTTGTTTGTTCCACAAGACTAAATAAGTCATGTATTAATTGCTTAACCTGATTCCCAGTCCTTACAAAGCCACTATTAGCTTCAAGATTAATAGTTGGGAGATGAACTGAATTCTTGCCAAGATCTTTGTCAGGAAACAGAGCAGTCTCAGGCCAAGGTCTGTAATTGGGAGACAGACCAGAGTCTGACTAAGATCTTTGTCAGGAGACAGCAGTCTCAGACCAAGGTCTATAATTGGGAGACAGACCAGAGTCTGACCAAGATCTTTGTCAGGAGACAGCAGTCTCAGACCAAGGTCTATAATTGGGAGACAGACCAGGGTCTGACCAAAATCTTTGTCAGGAGACAAATCAGTGTCAACCATGATCTAATCAGAAGATGGGCCAGTGTACCACATGCCTAAACAAATAGTATATGTATCCATGGTTTAAATATTACATGTATCCATGGTTTAAATATTCCATGCATCTGTTTAAGTGTTACATGTAATCATCGTTAAAATAATACATGCATCCATGGTTTAAGTAATGCATGTATCCATGGTTTAAATATTACATGCATCTTTGTTTAAGTGTTACATGTATCCATGGTTAAAATAATACATGCATCCATGGCTTAAGTAATACATTTATCAATGGTTTAAATATTACATCTATCCTTGGTTTAAATATTAATGTATCCTTTGTTTAAATATTGCATGTATCCTTGGTTTAAATGTTACATGTATCTTTGGCTTAAAGATTGCATGTATCTTTGCTTTAAATATTACATTATCCTTGGTTTAATTATTACATGTATCAATGGTTTAAATATTAAATGTATCCTTGGTGTAAATATTACATGGATCATTGGGGTAAATATTACATGTATACATGGTTAAATGTTACAGCTATTATTAGCTATTGCATTATGTGACAGCATATCAGGGTCTCTGTTGTTTTAGTTGGACTATATAAGTGACTATATGCTGCATGTCAATTTATGCTGTGGTTTATCTTGAATAAGGAGATACATTGATTTTTATCTTCATGAATGAAAATAGAAATTTGATTTTGAAAGTGAAATAATGTTAATATTCTAAAATGTGATAATGGTGGGATGCCTGTAGGAGTTCCTGTCTTACCTATGTATACAGGGAGCTGTCATCAAAACTCTGTTCACAGGGGAGATTATATTCTCTGCTGTGTTTGCAGAGACCTTTGTCATCAAAACGCTCCTGCTTGTTCTTGATATTTGATGAATAATTATTCCAGCTCTATTATTGTGTCATGATACCATTTAGGCAAGAAACCATGCAATGAATACTTTCCTTTTTATTTTAAGTTGCTACTAAAATATATCTTTACTTCTACTTGTGACCTTAGTAATTATACATTTTTGAAGCATTTATGATTTCTTGTTTCAACTTTAATATACAAAAATTGTAATTTGTTTGATATGTTTTGTTTTCTCCATTTGGATTACATCTTTTTCAGGTGTGGTAGCCTTTGGAAAAAAAAGATGGCTTCTAGATGCTGCATAGCACACCAAAGTTTCCCCCCAGACAGGCTGAACGGTACACTTGGCCAGATAGTGGTGATATTTACGGACAGACATTTCTCTGTATCTCCCTTTCTAATGGAAAATCTAGGTTAGTTACAAATGGTTTGGATTAGCAGGGTATATGAGAGTTGTCTGCCATTTGTATGTTTATCCTGTAATAGCGATGATATGTATTTATTCAAGAAAAACACATGTCTGATCACTGGTCTTACGTGACAACTCAACAGCCTTTGAAATTTCAAAAGAGAAAATTAACAAACTCTGTCTTCTGCATGGAGGTAGGAGGGTAGTCAGACCTATTGGCTGATGTATCAGAAGAAATTCATTGTACATGAGTGTATCACACAGGATATAACCAAGCATATCATGGATGAAAAAGTTCTTTTTAGTATCAGTATTACCATGCCTGTTGCTGTTGCATAGCTGGTACTTTTCCAGGAGGAAAATACCCCAACTCTATGATGAGACTTCGTCCTCCCATTAGGGTGAACCCTAAGATTCCAGAATACTAAAAGACCTGAAAAATCCTGTAATTTTGGTGCATACTTTCTCTGCACTTTTATTGGTATCATGGCCATAATGGCTGCACTTTTGATATCCAAGAAGATTGCCATCGCTTTGGAAGATTAAAAAACATTTTATATTCATATATTAGTGGCATATTCTAGCAGATGTTTGGTTATTCAATGCATGAGGTTGTTTTTTTTCTCTGTCAATTGAACTTTCTTAAGAGTTATGCAAATTTTCAAAATCCATGCAAATTTGTGTATGGCTTTGAATTTTATCCTTCTTTTCCCCTTCATCAGTGGCATTAGTTATTATAGAGAAAACAGATTTGATATGGGTATGTACTTTGTGAATTTATCATGTCCTTGCAAAATTGAGGTCTTTGGAATCAACTTGATTCATATTGTTTGTTACAAGTCATCGTAATTGACATCGGCTATATTTTGAATTTAGCTCTTCTTGTGTTCAATAAACATTCAGTTAAAAAGGTCGCACACCACTTTTTCTTCTTCATATTTCCTGCTCAGTTTTTGAACACAGCTTCCCTTTCAGGTTTTGTTTCAGAAAACTATGCTTGATTGCTACCAATTTTATTAGTAATCATAAATACTAATTTTTGACAATTCAGTAACCCTTCGGTTTAGTTTACACCTGGTTGACATTGTCATCTTTTATTTTTCTGTTCTGGGGTTTAGTGCATTGTTTCTGCCTAAGTAAAATGACACATGAATATGGATACATTAGTGAGAACTCCAGGGTATGTGACTTCTCACTGAAATTATCATAATTACTGTAGATTTAGTCCACACAATCCTTGTTACATTTAGTTACATAGAAGTTTTTGTAAATTAAATCTCTTCTTTTGCTAAGAAAAATGTCTTAGCAGGGCATGGGTAGATGTGGCCACAGGAAGTCCCATTGGGACATACACCCCACTAGCTTAGTTAGTACTTTCTGTGAAAGAACAGTTGGTTGTTCCTTCAGCAGTCTGGTCTGATAAGGTAGGTAGCTTTACATATAAGGCAAAGCAGAAAGCTCCATCCTCATTGTCTTCCGGGTTCCCACGTTACCGGGAAATAGGGAAAGATGGGAAAAATGACAATATTTTCCAGATCGTAAAAAGTCCTTGAGTTTTGCAAATATTGATGAAATTCTGGAAATAACCGTTAATTATCCGCCACCACTTGATGCCTGAAACAATCATGCATTGAATTTATGATTTTTCCTTATGGAAAATTAAAAACATGGGCTAATATATTAATGTATTAAACCTCTAGATGGCGTCTGTGCATCATTGATCTTCTTGCTCAGAGTTTCAATAGGATTCAGATCAAATGATGTCCAGACAGATGGTACACATAATTTCATACAAACTGTATAAAACATGTCAAGACAGATGATAGAATTCCAGACAAATCGTATAAAACATGTCAAAACAGATGGTACACAGAATTCCAGACAAATTATATAAAACATGCCAAGACAGATGGTACACACAATTCCATACAAATTGTATAAAACATGTCAAGAAAGATGGAACACAGAATTCCAGACAACTTGTATAAAACAGATCCAGACAGATGGTACACAGAATTCCAGACAAACTGTATACAACATTTCAAGAGAGATGGTACACAAATGTCCTGATAGATGATATACACATCCTGACAAATGGTACACACATGTCCAAACAGATGGTAAAAAGAAGTCTGGACAAATGATGCAAAACATGTCCTGTCAGATGGCACACATAAGTCCAGACAAACGGTACAAAAATAGATGGTATACACATCACGACAGATGGTACACACATGTCCAGACATATGGTACACACAGATGGTGCACACAAGTCCAGACAAATTTGTTCAAACATATGATAAATGTCCAGAACGATGGTACATGTGTCCCGACAAATGTTACACATGTCCTGACAGGTAGAACACTCATGAGCAGACAAATGGTACACACATGTCCAGACAGATGGTAAACACATATCAAGAAAAATGGTACACACATGTCCAGACAAATGTTACACGCGTACTGACAGATGGTACATCATGTAAAGACAGTACACACATGTCCAGACAGATGAGAATGATGGAAGAATTCCATTCAAAGGATACCAGTTGTAAATTTGTTGCCTATAATGCAAAACTTTAAGCAAAACCTAGATTCCTCTGATACTCTTAAAAATGTGTTACCACCATATATACTTTATTTTAAGTCCAACTGCAAAATCATAACTCCTCTTCTGCTATTGAATAATGTGCCACAGATCAGGGTCTATGTGTTGTTCTATCAGTTTCTCCTAACAAACAGCAAAGACCCAAATCTGTTGAAGCATTATACAATGGCAGATTTGAGTCTGTGTAGTTCAAGGTTGTGCTTGTCTTATAAGTGAGAATAAATATACAGTACCAACAGTGATCCCTGTCTTTATGTTCTGGCAGGAAATGTCAACTGAATAGCTTAATAATTGTTTACTTATCCATGTCTTTATACTCTGGCAGGCAAGATCAATTGAACTGATTAAATATTAATTACTTATTCCTGTCTTTATGCTTTGGCAGGCATGATCAACTGAATTGCTTAAGCATTAATTACTTATCCTTGTCTTTATGCTGGCAGGCAAGATTAACTGAATTGCTTAAGATTTAATTACTTATCCCCGTCTTTATACCCTGGCAGGCAAGATCAAATGAATTGCTTAAGTATTAATTACTTGTTCCTGTCTCTATGCTGGCAGGCATGATCAATGAATTGCTTAAGCATTAATTACTTATCCTTGTCTTTATGCTGGCAGGCAAGATTAACTGAATTGCTTAAGATTTAATTACTTATCCCCGTCTTTATACCCTGGCAGGCAAGATCAAATGAATTGCTTAAGTATTAATTACTTGTTCCTGTCTCTATGCTGGCAGGCATGATCAACTGAATTGCTTAAGCATTAATTACTTGTCCCTGCCTTTATGCTGGCAGGCAAGATCAACTGAATTGCTTAAGTATTAATTACTTATCCATGTCTTTATACTCTGGCAGGCAAGATCGACTGAATTTCTTAAGTATTAATTACTTATCACAGTCTATGCTGGCAGGCAGGATCAATTGAATTGCTTAAGTATTAATTACTTATCCATGTATTTATGATCTGGCAGGCAAGATCAACTGAACCGCTTAAGTATTAATTACTTATCGCTGTCTCTATGCTGACAGGCAAGATCAATTGAATTGCCTAATTATTAATTACTTTGCCCTGTCTATATGCTCTGGTAGAAAAAATCAACTGAATTGTTTTAGGATTAATTACTTATCAATTGCAAAGAACAGACTTTCCCTGTCAGCAGCAAAATGATGCTGTCTAGCTGGTTGAACCATTGAAGTAAAAGTAACAAAAATGTTTTAAATTCACTTATGCACCTGAAAAGTCTTAATACGTGTTGTACTTTTATGCATCCTGTTATGAGCATTTCCAAATTCTAATCCATTTCAAATCTATGAACCAAACAAACTGCTATGTATGATTTGAACAAAGTCATATTTCAGTAAGTTTAATTACAAAGTAAAATCTAATTTGAAGAGAATAAACATTAAATAAATTTCAAGCCCTTGCTGCCTAATACAGGATCTTACCCTGGACTCCGTGATTTTCTTTCCACTCTTATCATACACTGGAACACTATTAACAATTTCACTGAAAAGTACAATTAAGAATGCATAAAAATTATGGTGATAGATAAACATAACAGTTTCCACTAGTGACAAATGAAACATATACAGTAGTTTCTCATTAAAAGGTATCTTAATGTATCTTGGTCCAATTTGTAAGGTAAGTATTTTCATGGATTTCATTTCATTATTTAGTAGTAATATTATGCATAAAATACCTCAGTATAAGGTGACCTCACAAATTAGGTCATGTGCTATTATGGTTTAGATGAACACTGTTGTGATGGAGTACCATATAGTGAAACCTGTCTTACCTCTTAATAAAGAAATCATGCTCATACAGGATTATTACTGGAAAGGCTTTTTAATTTAACTTAATCATTCCACTTTTATATAAACAATACAAAACTCCTGTCCACATAGAAACAATTTGGTTCATTGTGTGTCCATTACAGAAAGGTATACCTTTTTTCAAATACAATGTTTTTATCATAGGGTTTGATACTGCTTAGAAAAGATACTTGACAAGAAGATGATATTATCTGTAAACCCAAACTTTAGAAATATCTCATTGATTTACATTAAAACTAAGAGACCTAGTGGGCCTGATATTGGACAAGAAGATGATATTCTCTCTAAACCCAAACTTTAGAAATATCTTACTGATTTACATTAAAAAACAAAGACCCTAGTGGATCTGATATTACTGACTGACTCACATGAACAATGTCATGACTTATTAGGTGAAAAATGGTGAGTGTAAAGAATGATTCTTGATTATTATATGAAAGGGCATTAAATCAAGAAACTTTGGCGACAGCTTAAATCTAACTTACTTATATTTATTAATGAATTCACACTTTATACCATTTCTTTTATTGTTAATAATATGCATGTAATCTGCCTTGATTATGCTTTCATTCTAAAATGACACATTTCAGGGACTGTAACAAACACAGTCCAATCACAGACAAAATTACCTCAGAAATACGCATGCATTTTACTTAAAATCGAAATTCATTTAGCATACTGACTCATACATTCAACATTCTGATGATGTTCAAAATGTGGAGTTTGTGATCCCAAGGGGAGAAAACCATGCATGAGCCAAGTAAGCAATGTTGTGTAATTAAGAATAAATTAGCTTGTCATACAAGCATATAAGAGGTGACTGGAAATTTAAATATGAATAAATTATATATAACACTTTCATGATCTTCACTACTTACACAAACATGCATATAATACACACATAATCACAACTGCACTGATATTACATAATGTGCTCAGTGAACATGCATGTACCACCTCAGTACCTTAAATGACCTAAACTCAAAACTGAACCAATATGTGGCAGACAGACATACAGATGGACATGGTTACACCTTGTGCCCCTAAAACTGTCATGTGCTCAGAATTTCTATCCATAAAGGATATTATCAAACAAAATTAAAATTCAGTTAGCATCCACTTTCTATTATTTATGACTTGGTCATGAGTTACTACTAATTGTTGCAAATGTATTGGTCAGATGAGTACATCAATATCTTGCAGATGCTGACTTTGCTACTGTCAATAGTGTGGGGTGGAACAAGTATTATAATGTTAAATTTGGAATTTATAGGAGACTGGTTGGTACAGTTGTTCACAATTCTCTAAATATCTTGATGAGTTTTTGGTTAGCATTCTATATGATCTTGTTGCAATGCTGTGAGGGTGCAACAAACCTGTCACACATATTATCATCCTGGCATTTGTGATGACAGATGATAGCCGCGTTTATACAGTTTGCCGTCAAAAAGGAATCATATTCCCATACTGATCTTAACATTGACATTCCGTCTAGAGAAATAATCATGCACTTTTTCCTGACCATTACATGTATGAAGCAAACTCTGATTTTATAGAAACTTTTCATCTGATCATTAAGTAATCATGAACCTTAAAATAACAAAGATGACTTCAAGACCCAAGAACATTAAAATAACTAGATGACTTCAAGACCCAAGAACATTAAAATGACTAGATGACTTCAAGTCCCATGAACATTAAAATAACAAAGATGACTTCACGTCCCATGCAAAGCAACAAATTGTAATTATTGTTTCTTCAACAAACATAACAGATTTATCTAATTTCTGACAAACTGGGCTTTTACTTTTTGTTGTTGTTGTTGTTGTCGTTGTTGTGGGGTTTAACACCATTTTTTAGCACACGATAGGCTATGCATGGCAGCCAGTATTAATGGTGGAGAAAAAACCCTGGAAAGAACGACTGACCCATGCGAAACTGCTGGCAAGCTTTCTCACATACCCAAAATCCTAGACTCGAACCCACGCAGACAGAGGTGAGATGGCACTGATCCATAGAGCGCTTTAGACCAACCAGCCACCCAGGCCCCTTTTACTTTTTGTATTTTATCTATGCAAGTAACCCATTAGGCTACATAACAATGCTGATCAACCTATTAGGCTACATAATAACAATGCTGATCAACCCATTAGGCTACATAACAACAATGCTGATAAACCCACTAGGCTACATAACAGAAATGCTGATCAACCCATTAGGCTACATAACAACAATACTGACCAACCCATTAGGCTACATAACAACAATGCTCACTTGGACTTGCAACACAAATCGACATACCTATTGTCAATCAAATTATTTTAATCAATTAGGTAATCTGCGATATGTGGGTTGCTTATATCTTATTATGATTACCTTTAAATTCCAAGTTTGATCAAAATCATGCAAAATAATGGCTTCCAAAATGGTACAGTCTTGAATGGCTCAGTCAATGAGACGCTCCTTAAAATACAAGTATCTTGTTCATTATTTACCTACCTTGAGCTCTTAAAGGTTAAAACTTAACTTCCATTTTTGTTCCAAACTGGCTCTAGAGGAGTAACATGTTCTGCTAATTAGTTGCAATTTTGCCTTTGTTAATTATTATTTAACTAAACTGAGTTCCTGAAGATATATGCCAGTATTCCATAATTGTAACATAATCTTTCAATCAGGTGCGAAATCACCTTGTTAAACACAATCATGATGTTATAAGTATGTATTACAAGTTTTGTCAAAATTACATTTGAGACGATGCTCCATCAGACCACAAAGTGGTCCATCAAATCACATCATAAATATTACTCCATCAAACCACATATGAGATAGTGGTTACAAACTCAACTAATCAGCAGCTAGGTCTCACTCATTAATTACTGAGCTCATCTATGATCTTGATGATACAGTCTGTCCCACTATATCGCGCTCCGTTATAACGCGAAATCGGATATAACGCGATCGTGGCGTGGCTCTCGAAATTCCATATTTATTTTTCTTGTACATAAAAAAATCTTAAAAAGTAAGAAAAAAATTGTAAAAAGTTGCTTATCATTTTGGGGAAGAGATCATGGATGAATAATACAAGACGATCGTGGCTTGGCTCCTAAAATTTTAGATGCATTTTCCTCGTACACGAAAAAGTATTTTCTTCTTCTTAAAAGAAGAAGGCGACATATTAGCGACATTGTTGCCTGGTTAAGTTTTGATATACGACTTTTGGTTAGGAGTGCAGAAATTCAGAGGCCCCATGAAAGGAAGCCGCAAACTGGATATAAAATGCACTGAAATTTATCTATTGTCACATAAATAGATTCTTTGTCCATACTGACAAACCATCTAAACAGTGCATTGTTATACCATAATCCGCTTATCTTGACATCTAGCATAAGTTCTGTATGTTGTGAAATATCCGCTTTTTTGTTGTTGACATTTCTGGTAACGGAGATCAACCGCACGAGGCATTGTCTCGTAATCTATCTTTCATCGGATGTTCAGCCGCTCGCATGTAATTAATATATTTACAAAGACTGACATTTGTATGTGGATGGTAAGTAAAATTCCTCTTCTTTTCACTCAGAATTAAATCCTTCAGAACACTCACGTTTTCTGTAAAGATCCCTGTCATCAGAACACCTGCGTTTCTATTGTCCGTTGACCCTTTGTTAATTTTCAGACCCATGCGTGGAAGGCAGCATCACGCTGCTACCACAAATGTAAAAAACAAAAATACATCTTATTGGTTTATTCAGTAAGCATGAAGGGACAATAACTAGAATAGTCTAAACGACGGCCAATTCCTTTTTAAATATGTACCCAGATAAAATAGTTTGCTGAAATTTCAAAGGAAACAGATTACCTTTGAAGTACCGACTGTCTTGAAAACATACTGAGCAAATGGAAAAAATACAAGTCTCAATCATGCAATTTAATTATTTGATGTTGCCGCCACAATAAGAAATGGACATTCATTTGGTCCTCCAAAGCTGTCCTTTAGCGGTGATATCAATAGCCCATGAACCCTTCATCAAAGAAAGCCGACTACAATCTTTCAATAACTGCAAAGAACTTTTCTTCAAAGGAAGTCAGTACCAAACTTAAATAAAAGTGATGGAATTTGATGGATTTTTGCGTTTTCCAAGGTGAGTGGAACACGTTAACTGTGCTGTGAGAGTTTCCTTTTTGTAGGGAGAAAGTTTATGCTTACGAACGCTACCAACGGCGGCTTAAAACGCAAAATAACTTTTACCGATTTGGAACGTACTTTAAAGTAAATGTGTTTCGTTATTCGTTACGTGATTGTACTATAGTTTTCCACTGAATTCAGACAAATATGACCTGTTAAAAAATCATTGAATATTTTAAAACTGTGTGTGCATATTTTCGATGGAATCACTTTTATTGTGGACTCAATGTATATGATGAAGTTCGCAGGTCAGACACGGTGTTGATACTCTATTCATGCTATACATTAGACATTTATATATAAACATGATTCACGTATATGTACCAATTCATGGTTCTCTAAATAAAGTAAATTATTATATAATGTCTTCTCTGTTTTCACTACAGCTGTATTTCTCATTTAATATGCATCAATTTAAGATGGTAACTGTGCCGACGAAGCACGTATTTTACCGCACACATTTATTACACTCCCCCATTTTGTTGGGGGAGTACATTTTCTTCAGCTAACTGACTTGGTTGCATATAACACGGTTCGGTATATAACGCGGTCGGGTTTTATGGCTCCCAACTACCGTGTTACAGCGGGGTTACACTGTATAAGAATGTATTACAAGTCTGATCAAAATAAGATCATAAATATGGCAATAAGAGTGGCAACAAGATGCAGTATAACCTCATTTATATGTGTGAAGGTCATACATATTCAAACCTCATTAATAGGCATCAAGGTCATACATATTCAAACTTCATTAATATGCATCAAGGTCATACATATTCAACTTCATTAATATGCATGAAGGTCATAAATATTCAAACTCGTATGAGACAAAGATATTTTAAGTTTATAATCCAAGTCTGAGCAAAATTAGAACAGAAATATGACCATTAAAAGCTTTAAAAGGTAACATGCAATTGTTTCTGGACATAAACTGCATATTGGATGATGGGCCTTACTATATGCTAACTTGGCATTATCGCATGATGTTTTCTGAGCTGGCAGTAGCAAACAATGTTTGCAAAGAGAGGTAGGCAAAATGAGTATTGCAGCCTTTGGTTTCAAAATGGATGAAAAACAAAAAGTAAATATCTTACCTTTGTCGCATGAAGGGTATATTCACAACATTAGCAGCTGCTACACCAGTCTAAATCAGGGCAATTGTAATAATTCACTAACACAAAATCCACATGATATATACTCCATATTTCCTAAAATAAATGTATCCCACAATCCTTACTACTTACCTCCACCCCAACTCCTAACAGCACAGAGATCTTACTGAAAACTCTCTGTTATCAAAAAACGTATAAAGTTTTGCCAGAAAATAATATTTGAAAATGTCAGTGTAGCTGCAGTTTTTGTATATATGACATCTGAACACCTATTTGGGACATGTGGTTTGGTTAAAGGTGCTTACAACAGAAGCAGAAGTATTGGAAAGTGTCATAGAAAAAGTCGATGTGGTAACAGAAGGACAGGATCACAATATTTCCACTGAAAAACCCATGCTGTGTAGCCTTGAATTTTGATCTTTTTTGATCAATCTATCACAAGGAACTTGCACATCAATAATCAATCTATGTGTGGAAATCGAAGATTTACCACTAAAATACAAATGAAATTACACTAAAAACACACTAAAATACAAACGAAGTTACCAATAAAAAGAGACTAAAACACAAATGAAGTTATACTAAAAAGACACTAAAATACAAATGAAGTTACACTAAAAGAACACTAAAATACAAATGAAGTTCCACTAAAGCACCACCTAGAGGACAAATACAGTTATCACTAAAAGACACATAAAAGACAAATAGTTATCACTAAAAGACACCTAAAAAACAGTTCGAATTACCACTAAATTGAACTAAAATACAAGTGAAGTTCCACTAAAGCAACACCTAGAAGACAAATAGTTAACACTGAAAAGACACCTAAAAGACAAATACGATCATCACTAAAAGATACCTAAAAGACAAATACAACTACCACTAAAAAGACACCTAAAACACAAATACAGTTACCAATTAAAGACATCTAAAAGACAAATTTGATTACCACTAAAAAGACAAATAAGATACAAGTGGATATTCATATTGCACTTCTTTGCATTTCTGTAGATGCAATTTCAATTCCAAATTTTACCAGGAGCCAGGGCAAAACTGTGCAACTGTGGGTTCTCTAATTGCCATCAACTGTATGCAATTTTTCTAGATTATTCTTAACATTTAGTAGAATAAATTAGCATTTAGGGAGTTTTTGTTCAAGCCAAAAAATGTGTCAGGTGTTATGTATAGTTACACACTACTCAACTTTATCCAACATCAGTTTAACCAACTACGATTTTTATATGATGAAATATGATAAAATATCACATACAATGTCATTGTTTACGAAAATTTTCTTTTCAGCTTACATTCTTATTTCCCAATGCATAAGCTAAAACGCAGTCTTGTTTTGATAGAATGCAAGGGAAATTACTTCTGCTGACCTATCTACATGGTCATGACCTTCATTGGCTCTCACAGAACAGCGACAAAGTGAATGCCAATGTCTTTTATTATTATAGATTTTTCTCTACCTGTTCCTGTTTATTACCCAGGGTTCATAACCCTTTTTCACAAATTTTATCCGTCCTCAGGCTAATACTGCATGTATAAGGTTTGGACAAAAATGATATCTATAACTGATGGAGGAAACAATGTAAAATGACCTTTGAACCCACCCCATAGGACCACAGTGGTGGGGGACAAAAGTGTTTCTTTCTCATACACGATTCCTATGTGAGATATAATTTATCTATCAGGTTTGATGAATTTTAACTCCATTTAATCAGTGTGCTATGAACAGAGACAGACATACGGTATCGCAATATTCCTGATAAATGTTTAAATAAAAGACACTTTTGTCTTTGTTGGGATACATGGATTTTAAGGCATTTAGGTGGATTTCTTTGTCAATCTTTTTTAAAGCATTGTGGGTATACATGTGCACATGCATGCCAATATGATACTAACGTTTGTCAGAAATGCATTAAATCCCAGGGCGGTTACTAAGGGCACTACTGGTAGCTGAAATGTATGCAGTTGCCATCTGTCTGAAAGAAATGTAAACCTATTTGCAATGGTTACTAAGCAATACACAAAACTAAAATAATTTTGTTAAAAATAAATGACCCAAAATTGTTGCCTCATTTTTATGCCCGAAGTATATTTACTCAGAATTACAGTCAGTTTCAGATTATTGATTATCCTCAAGTAGTAATTGACAATCTATTATTCTTTTTGAAAACCTTTTATTAAATAAATTAATTTATTACAACCCTATTGACATCAGACTTTGACTTTTAAATATAAGATCCAGCTTTTTATTCGAAAAAATGTCATAATTATAATAGCCTCATACAATCAATCACCACAAGTCTTATTCAGTCACTGCATATGTTTTCCTTACAATAGCCTCTTACAATGGCTACAAGTCTTATTCCATCACAACATATGTTTCCCTTTAACGTCTTTTCAGTTGGCTCTAGTGACTGCAAAGTAAAATCCTCAGATCCTTTGACGGCATTTTATTGCCAAAAGATAATTAATAGATTTGCAAGCGAAAATTGTGCAAAATTTGTCTACATATTTTGTCCTTTAAGTTGCTGAGATCTGTTGGTATGATACGTACCATATATACTCACATATGGGTTACATCCAACTACTACCAAACTATACCCTGATTTGCAAGCATTAAATGCTCCAGCAGATCTGGGTCTATGATGTCTGTTCTATTGACTGGTTCTAACAAACTGCATAGACTCATATGCCAATACAGTATACAACAGCAGATCAGGGTCTATGATGTCCGTTCTATTGACTGGTTCTAACAAACTGCATAGACTCATATGCCAATACAGTATACAACAGCAGATCAGGGTCTATGATGTCTGTTTTACTGACTGGTTCTAACAAGCTGCATAGACTCAGACCTGTCAGTACATCATGCAACATAGTCTGGTTCTGCACAGTCTGTAGTTAGATCCAACTTACATGTGGATATATACAGTATATATAATGCATCGATGATGCAAGGGATTACATTTCTGAACAAATCAACCCCATCTTGTAATTAAAACAGCCTTTAAGTTGCTAAAATCTGCTGGTACAGACACCATATACCATATGTATGATTGTATATCCAACTGCAAAACAATTATACCCCGAATGGCAATCCATAAATGCCCCAGCAGATCAGGATCTACATGTCTGTTGCATAGAATGAGATATGCCAGTACATTATGCAACAGCAGATCTTTGTCTTTTCAGCTTCCAGCTGAATTTAACATATATAGGAGCAGATACAGTATAATATATAACTGATGAAAAGGATTACATTTTAGACCAACCTCACCCCATCTTGTATTTGCACTTACTTATTGGTGAGAGTGGATCCTGCATTCCGATTGCTGTAACTGACAAATGCATTGAATGACTGGTTGGCCCATTGCCAAAATATCACAGCAGAGTTGCACCTGAAACATAATAGACATTAAAACTGCACTATGATATCCAGCTTTGAGCTCCAACAAAGTGCTTAAAGAGAAATACGAACAAAATCGTATATCTACCTGTCAAAAAGACAATAAATCTACAATATGGCTCCCATGTTGAGACCAGGGCTGAAATCTGCTGGTACAGATACCATATACACCCATGTCTGAGTGTACGTCCAACTGCAAAACAGACTCTGATTGGCAATCATTAAATGCCCCAGCACATCAGGATATATATGTCTAATGTTCTAATGATTAGTTCTAACAAACTGCACAGACTCAGATCTGCCAGTACATCATGCAACAGCAGACCTGGGTCTGTGCAGTCTGCAGCTGGATTCAACCTGTAAAGTGGTATATGCAGTTTAATGTATAAATGATGACAAGGATTACATTTCTGAACAACCTGACCCCATTTTGTATATGCACTTACTTATTTGTGAGACTGTATCCTGCATTCCGATTGGTGTAATTAACAAGTGCATTGAAGGACTGGTTGGCCCATTGCCAAAATATCACAGCAGAGTTGCTCCTGAAACATAATAGGCATTAAAACAGCACTAAATATCCAGATTTTAGCTCCAACAAAAATATTAAAAAAGAAATATGAACAAAATATTAATGTTAAAACCTGTCAAAAAGATAATAGATCTACAATATGTTTCCCATGATGAGACCTGGGTGCCAGTCGAATAAACCTACAATATTTTTCCCCTGATAAAACCCATGTGCCAGTCTGATAATCTACAGTATTTTCCTCCAATAAAGTCAGGGTGCCAGTCTAATAACCTACAGTATTTTCCTCCAATAAAGCTAGGGTGCCAGTCTAATAACCTACAGTTAGGATCCATCAAAGTGGCCCTTATTAAAAGTGGAATCACTTTCTAGAGGTATTCTGTCACAGAAAGTTTGTCATAACAATATGTGAAATACAAAGTTACTCTATTTAATAACGTGAAACATTATAGATGTGCTTCAGTACCGAAGAATTACAATTAAACTGAATAAATTAGTTAGGAATAATAAAAAAAACTAAACTATTTTAATGGGAATAATTACACCATCTGCATTACAATAAGGACTATGTAACTCTGAGGAGCTTCAAAGTGAGGGACCATTGCATTTGTTTTATATTACAGCAGTTAAAGATATCCTGCTTTAGTGAAGAAAGTCCTTTATTATGCAAATTTTAAATATGGGTGTGGTTCCCTTTGACAAGGGCCCACAGACGGGACTTGTGCTCTAGTAGACAAAAAGAATTTCCAGCAATTCAAGAGGAGACTGTTTCTTCAGTTATTTTAATTATTTTAACTGGTGAATATTGAAACCATATCTGATATTCTTGAATTTCTGAGAAACTCCAACATGCCAAATTTGGTAACAAAAATAATTTCTTGCATGTCAAAGATAACATAATGACCAGATACTTGTAAGTGCAGGTCAAAATTCTCTGTCATATCCATTTGCTTGAACCTGGAATCATGTGTAGAAAATCAATGAATTTGTTTCAGACAATATCAGAATACAGCCATGTGCTAAGTTTTCCTTAATCTATAAATGAATATCTTATTTTGAGAAAAATCAAAGTAATTTATGTGACATCAATCAATGTATTCAACAGATGTGTCCACAAATTGGGTTTACTAAAAATTCGTTCATAAGTGTCTCATCAAAGTTAATTTGTATTTGTACAAGCCACCGTTTTATGTTCAATACAGTACAAAACTGAAGGCAATGACCTTTGACCAGACTCCTAGGTCAGTTAGGTCTGGTTTTCAAATTCCTTCACAACAGCTCAGGAGAAGTAAGCAAAAGATTTTCAAAATAATCAAAATGGCAGCCATTTTGGAGGTTAAATAAGACTTAATTTAAAAAAGCAGTAACTATATACCGAGAAAAAGGTGGTTTTTGTTAACTATTGGAATAGCCATTCATTTAGCAAATGTAGCTGTTCTGAGATATTTCAAAGTTTTGGAGTTCACATTGGGTAATTTCATTTGGGATCTACTGCATATAGTGAGAAGTGTTTAACCCTTTACCTCATGCAAGCGCCTTTTGGATGCCTCTACTCCATTTGCATGGAAGAGCCTTTTGGATGCCTAGACCCGATTCGCATACAAGCGCATTTTGACGCCTCTACGCCATTCTCATGGAAGCGTCTTTTAACATTAGCCATTTTTAGTAGGTTTTCATACCACCATCTTCGGGGAAAACCCCCTATTAGATATTACATTCATTTGTCTGAATGGCCATTACACTAGATCACGTTGTCACTGTTTATATTTTAGTCGAAATCTGCTATTTAAAGTAACTGGGTTGTATTCTCCATTCTCCAAAATGGAAGTCGCAGATTTCGTTCAGTACTTACTCGAGTTTTCACGATTAGAATCAAAACTATGAAAATTTCAATAACTTATGTAAAGGCTCTGATATTGATATAGGCAGCAATTAGTTTTTATAAATTACCAAATTCAGATGATTTAGTGATGTAGACAGAGAAAGAACTTGTAAATTTCGAGTATGAGAAATGGCAGTTACGTTTGGTCACGTGGCTTCACTGATTTGATGGTGAGTGAACGAATTCACTCAAGATTTTAAAGTACATAACAAAAATTATACGCTATAATGATCCGATTTTGCCCTTAAATCTTTCCATACATAATATATGTGTATCAAAAATGTAAAACGATTAAAATTGCTGTTAAACGTAACATACACTACACTGTTTAACAGTTAACAGGTAGGCCTTTGTATATGGAGTTGAATAGGTAACAGGTGTTCTACTTATAACGCAATGCACTAGGTAACTTTGCTACATGTATACCAAAGGTCTAAAAAGCCATCCGCTCTATGAGGTAAAGGGTTAAATGAAACCTAATGTTAATAAATCCATCCATTTAAGAAGAGTAGATGATGGCCACCATTGAACTGTACCATGTTTCGTTACGTCCAGCCACACATCATACAAAGTGATTTAGTGAAATGCAGATATAACCATTGTCTAAGAAGAAGTACCAATGACAGAGTTTAAAGAACGGCACAGGTCTGGCCACATTATACATCCAATGTCATTAAGAACCAGCAAGACGTTATAATAAATATCTATATAATCATCCGTTTAGGAAAACTACTGAACACAACATTTTTAAGTTGACTGCCCTATTGGGAATAGAGGATGTGAGAAGATCACCGTTTTCATTTAGGACCAAGCAAAAATCACAAGAAGTCCTTATTGAAAACCTCATGTTCATATAATCATCTCTTCATGGAGATTAGTGATAAGATTTCCAAGACGGCTAATGTTGTGGCCACAAAGGATGTCCAAGGAGTAATATCACTGAGGCAGCATCAGACCTTGGGATGAATGGTCATTGTAAAGTGTTATCACAATCTTCCAAGCAGTTTCAGAGAAGTAGCAATAATAAACTTGTGCTAATTGATAAACAGACATATGGATGATGGACAACAAACATACAGACAATAGACAACAGACATATGATGATGGACAACAGACATACAGACAGCTGACAACATACATATGGATGATGGACAACAGGCATACAGAAAATAGACAACAGACATATGGATGATGGACAACAGACATACAGACAATCAACAACAGACCATTTCATAAGCTCTTCTGGTCTATGACTAGTAGAGCTAGCAACAGCACAAACGTTTTTACAGAATACCTTTAATCATCAATATCTGATGCATATCACATGTGATCAACCCCCTCTCCCCAACATAAAACAGTACATATAAAATGTGATTGATCACTTTGGGCCACGGAAACAGTGCCTATAACATGTGATGGTCCGCTTGGGGCCTACCAAAACAGTGCCTATGAAATGTGATGGGCTACCTGGGGAATACCAAAACAGTGCCATTAAAATGTGATGGTCCGCCTGGGGCCTACCAAAACAGTGCCTATGAAATGTGATGGGCTACCTGGGGAATACCAAAACAGTACCATTCAAATGTGATAGGCTGCCTGGGGCCTACCAAAACAGTGCGTATAAAACGTGATTGCCTGCCTGGGGCCTACTAAAGCAGTGATTATAAAATGTGACGGTCCACCTGGGGCCTACCAAAACAGTGCCTATACAATGTGATGGGCCAACTGGGGCATACCGAAACAGTGCTAATAAAATGTGATGGGCCACCTGGGGCCTACCAAAACAATGCATATAAAATGGGATGGGCCACCTGGGGCCTACCAAAGCAGTAACTAGAAAACGTGATGGGCCACCTTGGGCCTACCAGAACAGTGCTAATAAAATGTAATGGGTTGTCTGGGGCCTACCAAAACAGTAACACCAAAATGCAATGGACCTCCTGCAGCTAACCAAAACAGTAGCTATAATATGTGATCCGCCACCCTGGGCCCCATGAAACGGTAAATAAATAAAATGGGATGGGCTGCCTGGGGCCACCCAAAACAGAACCTATAAAATGTGATCGGCCACCTGGGTCCCCCAAAAAGTACCTATAAAATGTGATCATTGCACCAATAAGCAGCATTCCCCCAGGAACCTGGAATGACATTCGACCAATCGTATTCTGAAGCTCTCCAGTATCAGGATGGAATGCAGACAGATACATCCTCCTGGCATGAAGAACTTGATCTACAGTTGTCCCCCTTGGTTTCTTCATGGCTCTGTCAGAAGAAAAAAGTGCTGATTGGATATACTGTAAATTACACAATTTTCAAAATATGTAGATTTTCTGCAAATGTAGAAACCAAAGCGCAAGTTAGTTATAAAGACAAACTTGTCATAATGGTCACCTTTACTCAGTGATCACCTGTTCACAATGACCATTCTAATTTCCCACAGACACATTTCCAGTATAAATATCCGGCATATTATGATCACCTGTCATCTGTGGTCAGCAGCAGGGTATGTCCTAACCAAACAATTGTTTTTCCCTATCTTATGTGGTCACTGGTCCAAGAGCAGATATAGAGTGATCGCACATACAATGTAAACTGAATTATTGTTTCATGAGGAAGGGAATATTTAGATAAAGAATAAGATGTGAAATTTATGTGCAAGCATGTCTTATCTCGCTTGTATTCATAATTCCAGTCATGTTAACAGTTTAACTCAAAGTTGTCAACAAGTCAAATTTGAAAGAAAAGCTCATGACATTACCTGTGCATGAGGCACACACAATAACTATAACACATACCTGTGCATGAAGCACACACAATAACCATGACATTACCTGGCATGCAGCACGCACAAAAACTGTAACACATACCTGTGCTTGGAGCACACATTGAAAACAAATATACTGGAATTTGGACTTTCCCTAATTTCTTCTCTCATGATTTGATCAAATGACAGAATAAAGTTTCATGCCATTGTTTTCCTAGAGTGCTGACAGCATTTCTGTATCAAAAAATGGTTTCCCATTACAGGCTAGGATACAGGCTGTGAGAACTCACAGTCCATTATTTAAAATGTATTCTCATTTAATTTCATAATGGCTTTTCCTAGTGGAGTGTCAATAATTCTAATTGCTGGGATTTTATAAACATGCTGCCAAGTGTCATGCATATGCTGTACTGCACAGGGTTTATAACTGTCGCGAGACTTAATTAGTTCAATCAATAAATTCAAGCCAGGAATAGTTATGGACCCAAAATGGTTGAAATTTATTGTATGCTCGTTGTGTCCAGTCAAGATAAACAAACATGTAAGTGCTTTTCTGGGGAAATTACTTCCGAAATTCTAGCACCAAATTGGCAACTAGAGGTTCAAAGGTATTACCTGTACTGTTCCACCAGTATCTTGGCTTCCAGAAGTTTACTTGTTGAGCAAAAACTTAGACGAGGGTCAGTGATACTGGAAAAGTGGTTTAGACGTCCCCAGAAAGTATCAAGGTTCCATTGTGGTTTGTCCAAATCTATTCTCTAAATTATGATTGTCCTATAAAATCTACAATGAAATTGGATAGTATTAGTGAAATTATATGTTATCATCTACACTCGCTTAGAAGTTGAGTGCAACAGCAAATTGCACAGACTGAGATTGCTGCATAATGTGCCAGCAGACCTGGGTTAATGCAGTTTATTAAAGAGTAATCATTAAAGCAAACAACCAGTGCATTATGTGATGGCATAACATATTGTTTGCAGTCTGAC
Source organism: Sinohyriopsis cumingii (assembly GCA_028554795.2). Taxonomy (NCBI): domain Eukaryota; kingdom Metazoa; phylum Mollusca; class Bivalvia; order Unionida; family Unionidae; genus Sinohyriopsis; species Sinohyriopsis cumingii. The sequence goes on from CM068840.1 coordinate 17,738,418, forward strand.
AACTTATAAACTAGTATGTTTTGGCAAATTATATAAATGCATTATTAAAAATTATTGGTTGTAATAATAATAAATACATTGATATAAATATTTATATAACTCAATCTTAGATCAACTTTAAGATGTGTTAAAAAGATTTGTATGCACCTTCAAAATGCCATCAGATGGTCTGAATATGTAATATATATTAAACTGGTCACATGATAGCAACTGATGCTATAAGTGATGCTGGGATTGACTAATAGAAATATTTTATTTATGACTGACCACAAGGGACAAGAGTGAGGATTCTATTAAAACTTACAGTCGCTGCCGAAACACTCAACAAAAACAACTGGACAGTTCATTTTCACCACAACCTCAGTCTTAAAAAAATGAATAATCCAATACTCAAGGCTCTTCTTAATCTGCTTATATATTCTTCCCAATGCAATATTGGTCTGCCATTACATAATGCATCAGTCGATCAGGGTGTATGTTGTTTTTTCAACTGGTTGCATCTAGAAAACTGCACAGAGCCCTATCTGTCAACATTTTATACAACAGCTAATCTGAGTCTGTGCAGTCTGCAGTTGGCATTCACTTATAAGCCAGAACATTTGGTAATTGTGATGTTGTTGTTGTAGGGTTTAAAGCCATTTTTCAGCACAAGATAAGCTATATATGGCGCCCAGTATAACTGGTGGAGGAAGAACCCTGGAAAACCCCAGAAAGAACCACTGACCCATGAGAAGCTACAGGCAAGCTTTCCCATGTACCCATGCTAACCGAGTATGAGACTCGAACCCACGCAGATAGAGGTGAGATGGCAGTGATCCGGAACGGTGAGCACTTTAGACTACTCGGCCACTCGGGGCCCTCTGGTAATTTTAATTACCCCCTGGTAATTGTGATGTATCCACTATCCTAAGTCAAAAACTAATTATAAGGCTCAAAGACTGAAACAGAACAAAATGCACACAACTCTCTGACCTCATTTATTTTTTCAACATCAACTATGTAGAGATTTTTCAAGCGTTCAGAAAATGAACTAGTCCAAGTCCACCTAATTAAGAGGCAAAATATTTTCAAGCACTGGCCCAAATGAAATTTCCAGTCTGAAGTTCAAAAGCTCTCATTAGACTGTGAGTCCTTGCAACACTCAGCTTTATAACAAACAAAACAACTAGCAGGCTTTTGAAACAAATTATGCCTTCAAAACCGCACCTTTCACCTCACATTAAAAAAAAATTAATGGACCCTCACAGCGGTTGGCACTATTTCACATGACAATATCAAGCCGCTGTTGTTGTATAAGATTTATTAAACTGTTGGCATCCCATCAATTGGACAATCACTTGTACCACGAAAAAGAACTCCAGTTAATAATTCTCTTTCTTCCAATCAGTAAGTCCTCATAAAAGTCCTCACTAAATTTTCTGATGAAGCAAATCAGTTTTCCAACATAACAAGCAGGCAATCAGTAACTGAACATGTGATGTCAACATGCATGAGTAACACTGTTTAGAATAATGTGCTGTGTTCAAAACTTTCATTCAAATTTACTGAGGTGGTTCTTTCTTATTACAACGTGTACATGTTTCGAAGAAACACATTTCTGCGATATATTTCATAATTATATCACCATTCTCTACATTTTTCTTCATCATATGGAACTACTAAGATTTTATATCTGATTATAAACAATTTTACTTTAACAGAAAATTTTCAGGCATCCTTTAAAAGAATCGTGATATGTAACACAGCCCGACACATAATTTTCTTAACGTGCAGATAATGCTACAATTTATAATTACCTGAAATTAAACTTTCAGATTTAACTTTTGTCTTTTGCTGCTGGTTACTTGCACTTCTTGACACTGAGTCATGATGACTGATGCAAGACAAATGAAGTTCCAAAACAGTACTTACAAGGATTAGTGTTTTCCACATCCAATCTGCCAATTCATTTTTAAAAAAAGAAATGAAAACTGTCCATAAGCAAAATATCTATTATTTCATACTTATAAGTAAACACTAATTATAATACATCATGATTTTCCAACTTTGATTCATTGCGCTTGAGATGAAATCATTCCCAGAACTAAAGTTATATATATATATATATATATATATATATATATATATATATATATATATATATATATATATATATATATATATATATGTACATATATATATATATATATATATATATATATATATATATATATATATATATATATATATATATATATATATATATATATATATATATATATATATATATATATATATATATATATATATATATATATATATATATATATATATATATGTATATATATATATATATATATATATATATATATATATATATATATATATATATATACATAACCTTGTCGGCTAATTCTGTGTGTCAGGTAATTCTGCTCAACGATATGACATTCCTGTATGCATTAGATCATGTGTTGTTTTTGGTCGAATATCCAGTGTGTATCAAGAAAGAACTATCGTCTTTTTATGATGGAAGTGATATTCATAAAATGTACAAAAATGTCTCACGTTTCTACCCTAACTGTATATGAAGATATGATTTCTAAAAGTCAACATGAAGACCCACTCCATGACCGTCTTGAACTTGTAACCCAGAAAATCCGATTTATAATATCTTTTAGAATCATAAAATAAAGACATCATATAAAAGATGGAAATGTATGCCTTAAAACAATACTCCATTTTAATCCAGGTTTCCAATTTTGCAAGAAGTAGTCCCACATTTAGTTGTATCGTCTGCTATATACAATATGTCAACATTTTGCTAGAACGGGATTCTCAAGAAATTCCCAAGCATATAGTCTGTTTCCAAATTCTGTAGTAATTTTTTTCCCCATAAAAACGAGACGTTGTAAACACATTACAACACATTACATCCTATTCATTGTTGGTTCTCTTCAACATAATAGCTTTTTTTAAATAAAATGTTGAACTTTACTAATTTCTTTACATGATCAGTTAAGTTTGCTTAATATCTCTTGCTATTTATTGGCATTGTTGCGTTGAATTTTGTAAAACAAGCTATAAACCTAATTACTCGACCGAAATGCTGTCAGGAACAGTCCAAAATAATGTATTTCATTTCCATAGCCCGAGTAATAAACATTAAATTTTTTTCAAAGCTATGCGCAGAATAGGACAACATATCGCGAGTCACGAAAACGCAGGAGTGGTATCCGGTGTGTCCAAACTTAATATTATTTTGAACAGATAATTCTGGTAACTATTGCCTCTTTTCAAATGGTAAGTATTGCAGTTTTTGTTTTCATCAATCGGTCAGATTCGGTATCCGTTGTGCTTCAATATTAGTGATGGAAACCTTAGCTGCACAGAAATGACCGATAAGGTGATTTTATGTTGTTAAAGATTTCGCCGTACTTTATTGATAAAACGTCAGACTCCAGTGGTATATATATATATATATATATATATATATATATATATATATATATATATATATATATATATATATATATATATATATATATATATATAATTCCAATTTTTATAAATGAAACGGATTTTCCGCAAGACGATTGGCTGTAAACGGTCACGTGATACTGATCTGGAATTTTTTACACATCGATACATTCAGGGTCTATAATCGGTTTTTGTACTGTTTGCAATATAAATAAACATTGCAGACACGTCATTGTGAAACGATTGTTTCATCCTTTAATTTTTTTATTCAGCAAATAAATAGAAATTATACCCTTTTTGTAATTTTTTAAATATTCTTTGATTGAAATGCATTGTTTAATATTTGGCGCTTGTCTGCTACATAGTTGCGCAAAATGGCAGATTACGGTGATTTTTAGTTGCAATTTTCTGCGTATTGTTTTAACAATTAGATGACAAGGAGTTAAAAGAGATAATAGCAGCGATTGAAGCAGATGAAAATGGATTTGACTATAATGTGATGGATGTTACAAACGCTGAAAATGAAACAGAGATTGACATATTCCCTCACACAGCACCCCATGACCTCAGTCACCCTAGCCATACACAAAAACGCTAATAATAGCGTAGGAACTGAGCCAGTCAATTTTGAGGCCTCTGAGGGATATAAACTAAGATTCTAGAAATTATCTGAGAAGGACTTAAAAGCTATTGAAATAAATCAATACTCAGAGACTGCTAAACGAACACAAAATGGGGTATTGGCGTTTTCAATGGTAATTTCTTTTTTACTTTTTTATTTTAATTTTATTTACTTATTTAAAAAACGTAAAACGTGTGTGGATGTTGGTTGTTTGGTGAATATGACCACTTACACAAAAATAAAACAAATCTTTATGAGACCATTATTCAAAGACTGAATGAAGCTTTTAAATGGTAAAACTACCATCGCCACCAATGTGACTTAACACCATTGAAAAATGTATATAATAATCCATAAAGGTGATTGTTTTGCTAATTTAAATCAGTTTGGATGTGTAGTAATTAATTCCTTTCAGCACTCCAGCACTGAGCTATGCAACCAAAGAAAATATATGGCCGGTTTTCCAAGCAACTCTACATTTAACAACTGCACATTTAATTACTGATTAGATAACTGAAAGGGTCTTGTTAAGTATCAACGCTGATGAAGAAGATATAAAATGTTATTCCCTTATAGAACATACTGTAATGATAAACAAAGAATGTTATTTTTATATATGAAAAGAAATGTGCTGACACCACGGATAGCCATTGCCTAAGATGTAAAGTATGAAATTGCCGAATAAACGTAACTGTGACAGTAGTTACATTTCGTCTGACATTAGATCACTGAACGGGTCATCACAAGTATTAACGATGTTGAGAATGATATAAATGTTCTTTCTGCATACAATTTATTTAATTATTACATTTATGTTAGTAAGGGATACCATCATCTTGTTCATATTTCCATGTTGTTCATTGATTGGAAATTTAATCTAGCACACTAGTTCATTCCGTATCAGCTATTATGTAAGGTCATGGTCATCTGACGTAGCAGATAGGACTGACTAAATTTGAACAAGAATGTTGTAAATGAACTAGATGTGTTCAAACCATCGGTAGCCGTTGGCGAAGATGTAAAGTATGAAGTTTCTGAATAAACGTAACTGTGATAGTAGTCAATATGTTCGTGTGATTCTGTACAGGTTATGTATAATGAGGCGATGTGAAGCGGCGAATGAAAGGAAAGTACACACTACTTAAATAGGAATGCATTGTTGATGGAATAAGTTTATTTGACGAAGAAAGGACGAAATTAGAATTAAAAGGATTAAATGATCCTGGTTGGGTATTTATCGATGTTCAAATTTGACCTAATTACTCACAAAGTTAACATAAAGTCATTCTGACTTTATTTACTTTGTGAGTGATTAGGTAAAATTTACACATCGATAAATACCCAACCATGATCATTTAATCCTATAATATATATATATATATATATATATATATATATATATATATATATATATATATATATATATATATATATATATATATATATATATATATATATATATATATATATAGATAGATAGATAGATAGATAGATAGATAGATAGATAGATAGATAGATAGATATGAAAAGCTTTATGGACATTCAAGTTTCGTCATGTGATGTGCGTCAAAACAAGTGATGTAATAATGAAGTTTCAACAAGGGGTGGTCTGATTAAACGTACGAAAAGAGAATTAAGAGAGAAATATGATTATCATTTGCAATCCTTAGCTAAAATAACTACTACTACTACTTTGGATTAAAGTCGCGTGCACCATTTGGTATGTGCGACTGGTTAGTTTGTATACGTTTGTGTACTTTTTGATTTTTGCGATTGCGATTGCGATTGTACAACGCCCCCCAAGCAATCAACCGGAAACCGAGGTGCCCCAAAGGTCCCACCAAGGCTCTCGCCACAGCAACCGCCTCCATCGTTGTCCTCCTTTGGTGGTCTGCATCCCCGTCCTCTCTGATTTCAGGCTGTAACCAAGTATACCAACAGCAGTGATTTTAAAATTTCGTTTCAAATCAATGCCCAGTTCCCTATTTTTATTGGGCTTTTCCTATATTATCTTGCCCTGGGACGATATACGGACAAGATTTTTCAGCCCTCCCCCCACTATATACGGACAATGGGAATTTAACATGGGGCATATTGGGACTGTATACGGACAGGTGAATGAGGACGATTTGTATAGGACCAATAGGTGGGGTGGGTAAACAAAGACAGTAGAGACATATACATATATAACAAATATATAGATTGATGAACGTCAATCTTTCACACCTAAACTATAACATTGACCAAAACTGTTAGGCAAGAGAATAAATATCTTTGCAGAAAAACCTAAAATATAAAATCGACTAAACAAATTTTTAGGCAAAGAGAATAAATATCTTTTCGAGGCATATGAGTGGCCCTGAAAAGGGCCTTTGGTTTTTTGTTAATATATTCCTTTAACATAGATTGAACCGTATAGGTCTTTTTCTCTTCTTCAAACTTCATCTGACTTTTGGTCCGTAGATGAGGACTCTCTTCAGACAGTCTTGTCTCTCCACATAGATTCTTCTTTTCCAATCGCTCGTATGGACGATTGTCCATGATGATATGACATACATGGGTAAATCCGTACGGAACAGCATCGACGATACAAGGGTATGTGATTCAACGTTAGTCCACATCTTGTGACGAGAACAGGTGAAAGAAATGAAGTGAACCGCTGTTAATTATAGTGGAAGAGCGGATCGAAACGAATTGAGTTTTTTCACTAATCCCAATACGTGTTACAAAATTCAGTAACAGTACGGAGTCTGTTTTCCAATCCAAAGAGAGATACCTGTGACCTCACATTCCCTATATAGATGCGCTAGCGTCTGTGCAAATTGAATCAATGCGACAGAGTTTTCAAACATGACAGAAACTAAGAATACGACGAATTGGGTGCACCAGCCGTGGAAACAAGAAGCGATGGCATAGCAGCCGCTACCAAATTCAACACGGTCCTACTTCCAGAAGAGACCGATTTTAATTGGGATTTAGTGAATTTTCTCTCTTCTTCGCAAGACTTTATTCCGGTACCAGTACCTTCCCCACCTTCTCCTTCCTTACCACACGGCGAGGATTTTAAACAGAGACAGAAAGAAGAACTGGAGAAATGTTTACAGCAGCAGAAAGAAGCAGAACAAGCTTTTCTCCTTCAACAGCAACAGCGAGAGAAGAAGCAAGAAGGAAACAACAGGAAGAAGAAGCAGCAGCAGAGAAGAAACAAGGTCTAGGAGAGAAGGATGACAGTGAAAGTCAAACAGTGATGGTACTCTCAGACATTTTGGCAGAGTTAAGGTTTCTGAAACAAATGTATCAGACTTCTTTAATAGGACCCAAGAGAAAAAGACCTACCCCAGCCAAACAGCCCAACTCTGTTTCTACACCAGAGATACCAGCCCTTGTGATTTCTACCAAATCATCATCAACAGGAGCAGGTCAAGAAGTAGGCCTTGGCCGTGGCAAAGACTTACGGCAGCTAAAGCTTATTGCTCCCCGTTCCGGAGTTAAATAAAAACAAAACACACTCAACTGTCCTTTTAGGTCCACTCACCTATCTCGAAAAGAGATAGCATTCATTTTGTCAAAATCAATTAAAACTCAAAATTCCTTTGTTTGCCCCATGATATGTGTGTGTGTGTGTCAATGAGTTCGTCAGTGCAGGTCCTTATTCTAAAAAATCAAAACCAAGAGACACTTACGTTTTTCTTTCTGGTCTATTCTTTTACAACGTTTACAAACCTTTTGGGAGGGCATATCTTCCACCTGTTCAGAACCCCTCTCTCCCTCTTATTCCAATTGTTTTTAGGGCATTCTGAAGACCAATGTCATTTCTCTTGACAATAATAACAGGTATCTTGAGGTTTGTCTCTTTTGACACCTGTCTTGCTTTTTTGACGGTCTGGACACTCAATGTTCTTTATTCATACAGATATAGCAAGTATCTTGACTTTTATCTCTAAAGGAAGTAGAGTATCCCGTCGGTTTGTCAGAATAAAACGTTCGTATGACACCTCACAAAGCTCTGAGCAGAAATTCGATCTGTGTGGGCTCTTCCATCGTTCTGGTCGGTTTGAGAGTGAAATGAATACTGGGAGGGAAGCCAGCGACCTTTTACATAGGGAATACACTTGTTTGACATGGATATAGGGATCCATGACGTTTAAAATGAAGTTATTTGACCTTTTGTAGTCATGATCGCATCATTTCGTGGAGTAAAGAGAAGAAAGTAAGAAGCAGAAACGTGATTTATCGCCTCGCACAGTAGCTGAAGTCTTGACTCATATTCTTGCCAGTATTTTGAAGATGACATGAGTGAGACTGAATCCAGACCCAGAGAGCCTACACCCAACCAAAGTTCACCAGTAAAGCCTGAAAGGTAATATCACATTCGAGAGAAGGAAAAGAGCTCATCAACAAAATTTGGAATTACAGCCTAAGCATACACGGTGAAGCTTAAAGATTTAAAGTCCGACGTACCGTTGGAGAATGTAGAAGAGTTCATCAGCAAGGTGTGGTATTCTTTGTTAACCACACTGAAACGACAATGTGAAGCGAAAGAAGACGATCTCTTGAGACTTTCAATTCATCACGATCAGACCGAAGTCCCCCGTTTGGATCGAGTTTAGCAGCCTGCAAGAATTGACACCTTCCAAAGTCATCGACAAGATCCAACACGTACAAAATCCAACGACAAGCTTCACATCATCGATGGAAATGCGACACTGTTTATGACTCACGTTTATGTGCCCAAAGGGACTGGACAAAGCAGAAAAGTGTTATTGGTGGACAGCCATCGTATCATCAAGCGTAGCCTTGTCCAAAGTAACAAACGTCAAGACCAGATATGTTTAGCCCGGAACACGAATGCTGCATTCAAAATACCATTCCAAACGTCAAGAGGAAGATGATGACCAGAAGAAGAAAGGGCATTTCATCTTTTTCGATTTCGAATGCATGCAAGCGACCGGTATTCACATTCCTAATTTCTGCGTGGTTCACCGAGTGCATCAAAGAACCTATCTTTAGTCATTGCCCTCACTGCAGCAAGATTCCTGAGATTGCCATCGCCATGCCACGGTGATGGCTCACAATTTCTAGGGATACGATGGACAGTTTCTTTTGAGATACTATACGGAACAAAGTATCAAGCGTCCTGACGTGACTTGAACGGAATCAACATCATTTCCATGCAAGTTAGACAAGTGTAGTTTAAAGATTCGATCAGTTACTTCGCCATGCCTTTGAGCCAAATTCCTAAAACGTTTGTAATGACAATAATGGCCAAAGGCTATTTCCGCACCTTTTCAGTACCGAATGCAATCAACACGCCGTTCTACCCCATTTGCATGAGTCTGACTAATACGACCCCGACAACATGTGCACTGATCAATGAGTAGCTTTATACGCTTGGTACCAGACTCACGCCACCGACCCATTTGACTTTCAGGACGAAATGTTAAAGTATTGTCATTCCGACGTGGACATTTTACGGCGTTGCTGTAGACAATTTCGAGAATTATTCCTGAAGCACAGAGGCATCGAGCCTTTGAAAGAAGTCTGCATCATTGCCAAAGCGTGTACGTTAGAGTACCGCCAATGATTCATGCACGAAAACACCCTGGCTTTCATAAGCTGTCCATCGAAGAACTTTGTCAAACATCGATACTCGCTCAAATCTCTACACTGGTTACGATACTTGTGCGACAAGGAAGACAAATGAATCCAACATTCCCGCAAATGAGGTGGCAAACAGAGCATCGGAATGTATTCGGTGGATGGCTGGGACTTAGAAAACCCCAAGATCGTGTACGAGTTTAATGGATGCTTATTCCACGGATGTCCCCTCTGCTACCCTCAACGTGGAACTGAAAATCAGTTTTTACAACGAACCATGGAAGACTTGTACGAGACCTCTTGTCAGCGGCGCTTGAAGTTAGAACAGCAAGGATACCAAGTGGTCGAAATGTGGGAACACGAGTACGATCACTGTTTGAAAACCGATCCCGAGTTTAAACGCATCTTGGAAACTTACATGTTGTTAGACCCACTGAGCCCGAGGGACAGTTTGTATGGAACAAGGACAAATGCCACCTGTTTGCTGTATTTGGAAATGCCACCATTGCGGCCTACGTGACAGCCCATGCTCGCTTAAAATTGTACTAAGTTTTATAAGTGTTAGGAGATCATGTACTGTATTTTGACACACACAGTTGCATCTACATTGATCGCCTGTGTCACTGTTACCCTAAAATCGAAGGAGACCGTTTAGGAGCCTGGACGGACGAGCACCCCGACGACAAGATTCTAAGTTTTGCTAGTTGCGGTCCGAAGCAGTACGGCTACGAATACCGGGACAAACAAGGAAAAGTGCACATGGATTGTGAAGTGAAAGGATTGACGCTCAATTATCGCACCAGTCCAGTGGTGAACATTGGCGTTCTGGAAGAAGCCTTGCAGTCTGGAAAAAATCAAGGTTTTAAAGTGACCACCTACGAACCTCACAAGATTGTACGTACGCACTCACCAAATTGTCAGTCGGCCCTTAGAAAAAGTATATCAAATTGAGTACCAGAAGCGAATGCGGCATCCCAATAACATAACCTTTTCTTACGGACATGCTGGTATAAAAAAATGGTTCCAAGAGGATAGCCACCAACAGGAAGGATGACATCGACTCTGCAAGAAACGAGTGAGAGACCCACTGAGAACTCCAAGTTCAAACCATACCATTTTCCTGTCTTCTTGCCTGACTATTGTGATTGTGCCCGTTGATTGGAAACGTTTAAAAAATGGTATGGTTACCCTGAATGGCAGTGGTCAGAAATACTCACTATGTCCATTTCTTTCGCTCTAGGCGAATATTGTAAACAAAAAATGACAATTACCTAACATGGGTATAAATAATCAGTGACATGATAATGGATACTTTACAAGAGAACATTCTTGGTTTGCCTATAGAGTTGAGAGAACGCATTTACAGAGAGGTGGTCAAAGTTCAACGCAAAGAACATTTGCATCCGTTACGTCACCGATATTTAAACCACTGGTACCTGAATGCGATAACATGACTGATTCACATGAAAGTGTTCAAGTGGTCAAACATTGATCAACTACTCACGGTTAAGAAGGATTGGATTGTTGTGAGCAATATTTTTCTATCAAGAAGTTGACATACTGCAGCGAATTCCAGAAGATCTTTTACACAAGACGAAACCTCTGAACGGCGTGTAATGTGCATGTTACTGAGTGAACCATATATATTCGCTACTGGAATACGATTATCTCTGTGCAGAAAGTACATTTATTACTTCTGAAAAAAGAGGGTATAAAAACGGACTACAATGGCACGGCCTTTATCAGTGGTGATACAGCAGATTCATTGGAAAGAAATCATTTAAATTATTCAAACTGTGGAGGATTACCATCATTTATTACGAGAACTGTATCATGAATTTGTGTCGACGTGTGGTGTGTGTCTTAGTGACTTGCTTACTGGGATTTCGTTTACCAGCCGATTCCTTGTGGGCTCTTTACGAATAGTACTTACAACCAAAAAGACATGAAAGTGGTGTCTTTATATGTCCACGAGAGAATCAATCTGGTAAAAGCCTTGCTCTTTCATCTGCATACTTCTAAAACCTCTAAGGGACCAAAAGATTCGACAGCTTTTAGCTACTGAAATTGTGTACGACGATGTGTGTACATCTTGTGACTTACATCCTCACTGGACAGAGATCTACATGACTGGATAAGTTGGGTTTTCGAGGCTTGGACCAAAGAAGTGCCCAATTATCCCCAAGAGTTGTGATCCTAAATGCAAACGTCCAGTGAAAAAGTAACTTTTAGAAATGTGTTAGTGACAGTGCCAGAAGAAGAATCCTACACCGAGAAAACCCTTCCCTTCAGGAAAGAACTGTGATGGACACTCCCGAAAGACCATTCCGGGAGGACACATGTGTGACTGTACCCAATGTAGAGACTGTAAGAACATTACACACTGTCCCTATGACACCTTAGTTACCAAACACATGTTGTACATTGACTTGTTTTATTCCACTTTAATCGTTAAGATGTGTATTTTGGTGTTGTACTTAACCATTTGGCTCTTATGTAGTTTTGATTTTCGTGTTGTTCCATTTAAGAAAAGTCAATAAACTTGTCCTGAAAAAGTATAAAAACTCTTATCTTGTCTGTCTTCGAGTCAAAAGTAACATTCCCTGTACTATGTCTACCTCTGCTGTCTCTACTCCCTCTTCCTCGACTTTCAAAGTCATCTACGAAAACTTGATCGTGCCAGTTGGGAGGCCTTGTATCTTCTCCATCCCTTTGACATGTTAATTGCCAGACCTATCGGTTCAGGCAAAAATGAATTTGTCAAACGTTTGATCGAACATAAACATCATTTGATCGATCGTCCACCTCAATGGATCTTGTGGTGTTACAAAGAGAGGTAATCGGTGTACAGTCTTTTGGAAGAAAATCAAGGCGATTCCATCGTGTTTGTGGAAGATATTCCTGGCGAAGACGACGCGATCGTGTCTGACCCCAGTCAAACTCATCTGGTCATCGTCGACGACATGTTAGGAGAAGACGATAAAGCATCTAAACTGGTTTACGCGAAAAGGGCATCATCGTAATGCCAGTGTCATTTACGTCACTCAAAATTTATTTCAACAAAGTAAATCCCATCGCATCACCAGTTTCAATACTTATTACGTGGTCTTGTTTATAAGCCATGTAGATAAATCGCAAGTGCAAGTTTTTCCCAGATTATTAGGAACGCCTTAGCTGACTTATGCGTACGACGATGCCACTCAAACCCAAAACGCCTATTCACTCGTGGATTTAAAACCCACTATCCCCGATTATTTGCGATTTCGTACCAATCTGTTTCACCACTGGTGCCAAGACGGAGGGCCTGTAGGATACTTTGTGTCTGTCTCATACAGCATCAACACGACGTCCCTTCAGTTTCATCTTCCTGTCAAATCGATTCGTCTTTTGTACGGCATCAGTCGCGAAAAAACATTCACAGATATGTGCTCGTGTCTTAGAAGCCAGTCTCAAAGATGTCTTACGATGGTTTCCGGTGACAGCACGTCAATTACTGCAAGGCATCATTCACATTCCATATTAAACCAAACGCTTTCTTGAGAGAAACAAATTAGCCTTGACGCAACTATCCGATCCTCGCATCGACACTCAAACCAAAAAGCAAATCATTTTGAAACCTGCAGGTAGCGGTTCTCTAGGAGGTGTCATCATTCTCTCCCTCTTAAAATGGGATCCCAATGCCCCCAAAGTCCTTCCGAAGAAAAAAGCCAAACGAACCCAGAAGAAGAAAAAGAGCAACCGTGTCAAGACCGGGTCACAGCTTCAGAAAAAGGAAAGTCCCCAGAAAAGAGCTGCTAACCTAGTATAGAAAAGACCTGCGATAGAGAATGGGAATCAGTGTTTTTGTGCTCTTGAACGCTCAAAGGTTTCCTCTCAAGGAAGTGCACACCTTCACCATCGTGCTTCTTCTGTCCAAAAAGGAAAAGGAAAAAGAAATGACAGTCTCGACATCCAAAACAACACTTAGGCATGCATCTACGTCACCCACAGAAAAGACTCTGTCGTCCAAAGTAAAAGAGGAGCAACCAAAAATATGTATTGTTTTCTTTCAAACGTTATCAGACAAATAAGATAAAAGGACGCATGTCAAGCCATGGGCTTCAGTGTATGTTTTGCTCTTGAACCAAAACGATGTTTCCTTAAATAAGTGCACATCACTCTCTGGCTGAGAAAGGAGAGAAAAGGAAAGGACTTCCTCATCGTTTAGCCAAACATATAGACATGTTGTCTGTCCTGTCCAAACTCATCCACCCATTCGTAAACAACTCATGCAAACCCCTCCAAAGATGTCATCGATACTGTGAGCGAATGTTATCAGAATGTCTTGAAAGGAACGATACCTTTGTCTAAACATCAGAAAGGATGCTTAGCCAAACATTGACATATTATTCGTCGAATGGTCCAAACGAAAATACACATCCGTTAAAAGAAAAAGATGATGAAGTAACGTGGAGGATTTTTAGGACCACCTTTCAAAGGAATAGCGGGAGCCATTCGGGGAAGACTCCTGGAAGGTGTTTTACCCATGGGTCCAAGATAACAAGGACCCAGAACAAAAAAGAGACCTCTGGAGTCACAAGATCTCAGATGTTACCATTGAAATCCGATTGACGGACGAAAACTGCCTTTAGTGCCTTACAAATGATGGATGGAGTACCATAGATGGCAGGAACAACGGACCCCACATTTACCTCCAAATCCTGATTTGACCCAGATGTCCCCGTTACAACACGAAGTATAATCATTGATGGATCGCAGCGATTTGTCAGAAACGAAAACATTGCAATGGTACACTCAAGTGTTGCAACGACTGCAACTCGTTCACCTGAAAGCTTTAGACAAAACAGCTCTACCAACTCTGAAATATTTTAAGACTCTCTCATTTGGCCACCTACAATTGTGTCTACAAATATTTGTTTTGTGTCATCGACGTCTCTTCCAAATTTGCCTAGGTCGTGTCATTGACTTCCAATTCGAGCACTGAGTTAGTGCAAACCCTCAAACTGTTGTTGAAACAAAGTGGTTGTCACCCTCTTCGATGGAAAACCGACAAAGTCACCGAATTTCTGAACCAAGCTTTACAAAAAGAATTAAAGATTTGAGACATTCGATTTTTTTCACCACCGAGAATCCCGAAACTAAAGCAATCGTTTAATGTTTTCAACGCACCTTGAAAGAACGAATGTGGAAATATTTTACTCATCAACACACTCGCAGGTAAATCGACGTCTTATCCCACCTTGTCCTAGCATATAACCAATCTTACCATCGGAGCGTCGGATGTGCCCCCCAAGAAGTGACTCCCGACAACGAAATGACCGTTTTGTAACGCCTGTTTCGTACGTCCCCGAGGATGGCTGGCCCCATGAAAAGTGGAGCATTGGCAGCAGGAGATTGGGTGCGCATTGGCAAAACGAAATGCACTTTCGTCAAAAGTTACTTACCCAAATGAAAGACTGAATTGTTTCGTGTCGCTGGATGAGTGAGTGGCCGTCATCCTGCCGTCTATTAATTGGAAAGCATGAACCGGGAAGTGTTAAAAGTAACGTTTTACTTGCCCGAATTACAACGCATGACCAAAACGAAGATGAGGTGTACGACATCGAAAGCATTCTCGAACGAAGAACCCGATAAGTGGCCAAACGTCGTGTCAAAGATATTACAGTATGTTGGAACGGATATCCTTCAAGTTTTGATTCTTGGATCGACACTTCGCAAGTCATCGACTATAAAAAGAAGTTACCATCATGCCCCTCAACAAAGCCTCAGCCACCACTACAGCATTGTCCACTCCATCCTTCAGTTCTTCTCTTCATGTTCTACAAAATAATCCTTTGGGTGTGGTTTAGAGAACGTGTACCTAAAACGTAAATCGTCCTTTATCTGCAAAATCTTTGTGGTGTATTGTGTCATCGGTCCTGCCATTGCCAATATGAGTTTGCAACAAGGAGACAAAGAATTGTAGTCCTTTTTACTGAGCAGTTGCATCGGTTACTTTCATCCCAATATTTTCCTGAAATACTTCTCGAAAACGGTCAACACGGGAATCTTACGGACAAAGTCAGTTACCCTCGCAACAGTCAACATTCCAACAACCACCACAATAACCCTCTTTTAGTCACTCATCTAACTTCCAGTGACCCCTCGGACAGCAGAACTCTCAAATTATGAATAGCAACCAATTGTACTTGACGTTACCCAGTGACAGTTCCATGGACTTGTTTCCCAAAAACGCTTTGTGCTGTTACATGGCCAAATTCCTTCATGCAATCCAATAAGATTACGAAGCCCCTTGGCTTTGGTAGCAATCATTCACCCTACACAAATCTTAAATGTCCTTCTAAATCAAAACCCTTTTACGGCTGAAGTTCATGACGAGCAAGTACAAACGTACTTGGAATCTAATGCAAAATATGGGAATAAAAAACAACTCACAGTCTAAACAGAGCACCTATAACATTATAATTCCCCGAGGCTATTATTTTAGCGGTCAACATCTGATGAACACGATTGCTACCAGGTTAAATGTCGTGGTTGGCAGAGCCTTTTAGAGCGTCAGAAAAAGTGTCACCATTGAGTACCATAAAGTGGATCATCGCCTGCTGATCAAATTTGTGGAGAGCAAAGTGATGTCCAATTTATTTTGTCCTGAATTTTGTAACGTTTTGGGTGGGGACGATGAGATGACAATGATGATGATGAAAAACGAATTACCAGTAGTTCGCAACAACAATTCTTTTACCAAGTTATTTCGTTCCCGGGTAGAACTGAACCAAGGATTCAATTTGATTTTTATGTACTCCGATGTGGTGGAGTTCAACGTAGCTGGACACACCTCCGTACCGTTATCGCGTTTCATTTCTTTCAAAGTGGATTCTGCCACGACCGCTGACGTGGAAACACATAAGATGTTCACCGCGAATTTGAATATCCTGACTATTTACCTGTCAGTAAGTCGTATTTTGACACTGTCAACATTGCTATAAAAGGAGATCTGGACATAACATTGCATTTACCAAAGGGAAAGTTACTATAAAGCTCCACTTTCCAAAACGATTCTATAGCACCTTATAAGTCATGTATCCAGTGTACCGAGGAGTCGCTCGACAGCAAGGACATGGTTTAGAAGATATGCTGAAATCTGTCTTGCGTTCGGTGGTTCCCGTGTTGAAATCGATGGTTACACAAGGATTGCACGCCTTGAACGATGCCGCGTTGACGCAAGGCAAAGAATTTCTCCAAAATGTCATCATCGACAAACAAAACCCCAAAGAAACTTTCTATAGAGCAGACAAAAATGTCTTGCTTCAAACGGCCAGAGACATTTTGGGCAGACGAGAAACTCCTTTAAATGCCCTGGACACTGCTGATTCAGGCATTCTTGATCCTGACACTACAGCAAAGATAAGGCAGAAAGAGACGCCAAAGACTCCCTTCCAGAGGCCTTCACACCCCCAGAGCTACAAAGACCAAGAAAAGAACAGTCCAAGACTTAGACGTTTTTGCTTATTAAAAAAAAACACACAGAGAACAAAAAGAAAGAATATGACGTACATAGAATCTTGCGTATGTTCTAAGTCGGAAATGGATTTGTTTGCAATGCTACCCACCATGATGACGATGCAAGAATCCCTATTGGTAGAATTTCATCCCGTCTCGTCTGCCAAGGACTCGGTATCAGCTCACATTGAGTTTGAAATCAAAGGACAGCGCGATGATTACATCGACCTGAATAGCAGTTACTTGTACTTGAAAGTGAAATTGATCGACACAACGATGGACGGTCCCGATCTAAATGACGAAAATAAATTAGCCCCTGTTAACAATTTCATTCATTCATTGTTTAGTGGAGTAGATTTGTACTTGAATAACAAACTGGTCAGTAGCAGCATGGATTCTTACCCTTACCATACGAAAAGAAGATAGGAACACCCATGTGTATGATTGTGTGGTATGGAAAACTGACACAGCAGGCAAATTTAACATCATGGAATTTGATCCAAGGACAGATTCCAATAAGGGATTTGTAGAACGAAGAAACAAAATCAAAGGACCCAACAAACTTTTAGAACTGATGGATCGTTTGCATTTAGTCATGTGGCTGCAACAGAAGTATTTGCTGAACGGAATGGATGTCCACCTAAGACTGAATCGTAGCAGTACAAATTTCCATTTGATAAGTGATGATGCCTAGTACAAAACAGTCATCCAAGAAGCCAGACTCTGCGTACGATATGCGGAAGTGTTACCTAAGTTGGAAACGACACCACTTACACATTGAGCAGAACAACTGCCAAGTATCCGATACGACGCGTGGAAGTGAAATCAGAGATTTTCAACGCAAAGGTCAGGATTGAATTGATGACTTATCATTACCTGTGAGAAAAACAAGAAAAACAAAACAGAGCACAATGTATACCTGGGAACTTTATTACCTTTTAACAACACTGCTTCTTGAAATAATGTCGTGCTTGCTAGAGACGAACTGTATCATCGCAAACCTCAAGACCATCAAGCTTATGTTATCAAAACGGACGAAAGTGATCTCACAGGAACCCACTGGGTAGTCATCTACTTTCCCCACAATGGGTGTGTGGAGCAGTTTTATTCGTATGGATTACCATCCTGGGAAGACGACATCATCGACTTTATGACAAGAAATGTCCAGACAACAAGATTCAATAATGTGAAGTTACAAGGCACATATTCCATGGTGTGTGGCCAATATTGTGTGTATTTTCTTCCTCAAAGACGTCTTGGATATTCCTTAGAACATTTACTCACTTATTTTGATTGTGACTCTTCTAGAAACGATGACAATATAGATCGATGGTTTTCTGACCATTATTGATATATTGTGTCTTTAGCTAGGAAACGTAGTGTACATCAATGACCCAATGACTGCCTTTCGTGGAAGTCTAACATGATTTCACAACGCTTTCAACCTTGTCAAAACTAGATTGTTTGTTTGTTTGAAAACTGTTTCATGGCTAGTTGTTGTTTCAATAAAAAAATGTTGCAATCTGAAGAAAAAAGGTGTGTTTGTAGTTTGTTTTCAAAAACGTATATGGCTCTACACGCTATTTGACTTCTCTCTACCCCTCACTCTAAAGAAAAGCTCTATAGATGTCCGACCCCAGAAAACCGTTGGGATGTTTTATATCGTGTCCTCGCTTGAGCAATATAAAACGGGACAGTCTCCAGTCTGACCGTCCATTGTTGACTCCTCAACCTTTGAAGATATATTCTAATTTAGCTAAACTAAACGAAGCCTATGTGAATTTGCTTTGTGTCAGGCAAAACCTGATACCCGATCCTGACGAGATAGAGAATGTGAAGATGCTGAAAATGGTAGAAGACCTGCTTGAAGAGGTCTTCAGAGACGAAATCAAGAAACAGCAAGAAGAATTGACGAAGAAGTACAGACTTCAGAAGCTGAGAGAGCTTATAAATCATCACCATCATCATCAGGAACAGCAGGAACCACACAGGGGTTTCCTCGACTGCTGTGTGGACACTAAAGAGATCTTATCCTGTGGGAAACCTGCCGCTAAACGGGGACGCAGTCTTAGACAATAAAATATTGCCTTCATCCCAGACCTTTTCAGGGCTACCCCAATACTCTAGAAAGCAATACTAGTCCAATTGCCAATCATATAATTTTGTGTGTCTATAAGCACTTCGTTTCTTTGTTTAATGTCAACAAAAAAAGGAAGTATGTCTATAAGCACTTCCTTTGTTTGACTTTGTTCGAAGTGTTTCAATAAGCGTTTAAAATGACTGACTGACAGTCTGGCTGCCCAGCGTTGACCAGTCAACTGCAATAATAATGAGTAATAGAATTGCTAAACTGTTGGAACTCCAAATGCACCTGGAGTATGACAGGTGCATAATAGACGAGCTGCTATGGAGATCATAGTTGAAGCTGCCAGGATTGAAGAAGAAGAGGAGGACAGGAAAAACATAGAAGAGGAACAGAAGAGAGAGATCCTGTCTCACCTCATGCTGAGACCTCTGTGTGAGGTCAAGTCTAATGCGAGGACACCTCCACGGCCATTTGCAGCACCACAGCCATAAGCAGCATTAGAGCGACTACCACCACTACCAAGAGGCATACGCAAGCAAGACGAAGGATTGCAAGGAAAGTGTCTTCATGGTTACGCACACTCAAGCGTGGGATGATGAGGCCACTGAAGCTGCCTCTGAACTACCAGCAGCTACAGTCAATTGTAACAATGATTGGAGCCGCCGTTGTGTCTGTGGTGCCAGGTCTGGGAAATGTCACCATTAACCAGGTGGATTTGGAGTTCGAAAAAAGCGGCCCTTCCCTGGGCTAACCAAATCCCTAGAAAAGAGATTATTCAGCTGCCGATTTGTGTGAGTGTGACTATAAACACTCACTCCTTTACTGACGAGATAGTGTGTGTGTGTGTGTATGTGTGAGCTTCCTCGTACGTTTGTGTGTTAGTGAGTTTGTATGTGTGTTTGTGTGCTCTCGTACGTGTGTGTGTGCTTATATGTGTCTTGCTTTGCGCGCGTACGTTTGTGTGGATAGTATATTTTGGATTTGTTTTTTCCTCTTCCCGTGTGTGGATAGTTGATTTGAGTTTTTTCTCCTTCCCGTGTGTGGATATTAGATTTAGGTTTTTTTCCCATCCCTTCTCTGTTGATAGTATATTTGTTGTTTTTTCTTCCCTTCTGTGATGATAGTATATATTGGGTTTGTTTTCCCTCTCTTCCGTGTGGACATTAGATAATATGTGAAGTTAGTGTAAGGGATGTTTTCCTTCACGTCCGTGCTTCAAGTATATAAAGCATAGCGTTAGTCATTCGGGCCATTCAACACTGAATATTCAAGAAGATGACTAGTTTCCATTTAGACAAAATGAACAAGTTGTAGGAAGTAGTATATGACCTGGGGATTATAGAGAAACTGTTGGTGAAAGTGACGTATAGGTGTTAAAACCCAAATAGTGTCAAGATGGAAATTAATAATTTAAAAAAAGCCAAACAAAGGCTACGAAAAACAATAAAGAAGGAAAAAGAAGAAAAAGAAGTTCTGGAAGAAAAAGAGACAATAAGAAGACGTAATGAGAACATTGCAAAGAAGAAGAAACCGAGAAGAGGAAAAAGGAGATGATAGAAGAGAAGCAGAACCAGGAGAAGGAGGAAACGGATGGGAAGAAAAAGAAGAAGACAAATATAAATATTATGACAATATTAAGAAGATGGTGGAATAGTAGACGGGAGGATAGAAAATAGAAGAACAAGAAAAGAAGAAACCCAAAGGCTCTTTTCAGGGCCACTCCATTGCGTCGAAAAGATAGCTATTTTCTCTTGCCTAAAAAAGGTTTCAGTCGATTTCATATTTACGTATTGTAGATGTATGTTCATAAAATTACGTCTGTTTTATATGTCTATGTCTCGCCAGTCCCGCCAGTGCCACCAAGCGTTCTATCCAGTTCAATGACCCACCCCGCCAAGTGTACTGCTTTTTTCCTTGCTTTTGGGTCAAATTTAGGTCAGCCGCTTGCAACATTCTTGCCAATTTCTAGTACCGTGACGTCACTCCTGCAAAATTTTTCCTTGTTGCTAGACAGTTCTAATATATTGTTTGCTCTAAAGTCTCATCCATGTTAAATTTCCCATGTTAAAAATCCCCTTGTCGCCATCGTAAAGCCCCCCCCCCACTAGTTCTAATATATTGTTTGCTCTAAAGTCTCATCCATGTTAAATTTCCCATATTAAAAATCCCCTTGTCGCCATCGTAAAGCCCCCCCCCACTAGTCCCATTGTCGCCAGAGCATCCCACATCACTGCTGATAAATATACCTCAAATTTGTTGGTAAAATCAAGGCATTTTGCAGATATTTATTAAACATACAAAACGAAGGTGCATCTTTATCTTGTTCATTTGAACTTGGGAACTATTGCATATAATATAAGCAGTTTATGCATTCTCTGTATGCATGGCTCAGAGTTTTAAAGTCTGATCCACGGAGCTAGTGTGTTGATGTGTGAAAGCCCTATCCAACAGAGCTAGCGTTTTACTGTACTGAAGCCCTATCCAAAAGAGCTAGTGTATTGATGTGTAAAAGCCCGATCCAAAAACTAGTGTGTTGATGTGTGAAAGCCCAATCCAACAGAGCTTGTGTTGATGTGTAAAAGCCTCTTCAACAGAACTAGTCTTTTACTCCATCTGAAAGAGTGTGTTGATGTTTGAAAGACTATCTAACAGAGCTAGTAGTTTACTGTATGGAAGCCCTATCCAAAAGAGCTAGTGTGTTGATGTGTGAAAACCGTATCCAATAGAGCGAATGTGTTGATATACGAAAGCCTTTACAACAGAGCTAGTTGTTTGGCTGTATCAAAGCCCTATCCAAAAGAGCTAATGTGTTGATGTGTGAAAGCATATCCAACAGAGCTAGTGTTTTACTGTATGGAACTTTATCCAAAAGAGCTAGTGTGTGAAAGCCGTATCCGACAGATATAGTGTTTTGCTGTAAGAAAACCCTGTTCAACAGAGCTAGTGTTTTACTGTATGAAAGCCCATAATCCAAGATAGCTAGTGTTTTACTGTATGAAATCTCTGTCCAAAAAGAGTTAATGTGTTATGTATCAAAGTCCTATATTACACAATTAGCATACATACATTGATAATAAAATAAAATAAATTCAGAAATTGGTATATATTTATCAGATTCTTTAATAATTGTTATATAGTACAGCTATTTAAATTTAGATAAAATATATGGTGTTTCTGGTTTGCATATATGTCCATTATATTTTCTGAGCTTTAAAGGTTTCATGATATTGAAGTGATGACAGTTTTGTACATAGAAAGATACAATAATGAAAATCTGGAAACTTTTAGAATGTCATATCTTTTTAGAATAATCTATTAATGAAAAGCATCAAAGTTTAGTAAGAATGTTCGGACTACTCAGCAAACAAATCTAACTACAGAGAAGTGTAAATTTTATTTTATTTACAGTTCTTAAAAAAGGTAAATGTAACAACCTCTCATAATCATTTTTTATTATCTATTTCTAGCTTATCAAGTCAATGACTGTCTCTCATACGAGACGTTTTCCGCTATTATATGCTTCGATTTTAAAATCATTATTGAAAAAGTTTCTTTAATCAGATTATGCAAAACAAATTTGAAATTTGTGTTGCTAACTATAATGTGTTTTTGATTAAATTTACTTTTATCTCTTCGTTTATGAGTTCTAAAATTGTGGTGCTTTACATACAAGGATATCATCGAAACATTTTAGCTTTGAATTACTATAAATCCACAAATAGTGTTGTAATATAAAACAATCGCTGATTTGTAAAATTATATCAAGACATGGATAGTGGGTAATATTTTCATACATTTGTATATATTTGCTTAAGCTAGAATACAATTACAGGTTAGTCAAAATGATAGCTATGTAACTATGGTATGAGTTACTGTGATTACCATAGCTATGGTATGAGTTACTCTGATTACCATAACTATGGTATGATTTACTGCCATTACCAAAGTTATGATATGAGTTACAGCAATTATTATAGTTATGGCTTAATCAAAGGAGAAATATTGTGCATTACTGCATGTACTCACTTTTAAGTCAAGTCCACCTTTAAAAACACAGACACTGATCTGCCTTTGCATAGTGCAAGGGTGTATCAGGTTCTATGCTGTTTGGTCACTGATACACCCATCAAACTGCATAGGCCCAGATCTGCCAGTCCATTGAGTAATTGCACGTCTAGTTCTGTATAGTTGAACACACCTTATAAGCGTGTATATAAGGTACTAATTGGATGCCATTCATATGTATTTTTTCCCATTTCATTTTTATTCATATGTTTATTCTTTGGTCGTTTTATCTATCTAGCATAACAACCTATGTACAATGTGTGTTCATTTGTTTGTTTCAGATGTCCGCCGAGTCATTTATACTGGTATGAAACTATGTAATGAAACGTATTACACTCTTTATAAAAAAAATTAGGTTTTTTTTGCTTAATGTAATCAGCTCAGGTTCTTAAGAGATTATTATTTACGGATATGATAAATTTGTTACTTAGATGCATTATAAGGAAGCTCTTCATCCATCATTCAAGATGTGTCACTCTGAACTACACTGTTGTCATTTTGAATTATTCTACTGCATGCCTTTGCATAGTGCAAGGGTGTATCAGGTACTATGCAATTAAATAGACGAATAAACAAATGCAATAAAATCCAAATTAAACATGCCTGTTAAATAATTCAATTTTCTTGAGCATCTTCATATTAAGAACAATTCAGTTTAATAACCATCCATTAAACAGTGAACTTGGAATAACTATAAACAATTCAACTGAATCACCAGTCCTTAAGCAGTCAATCTTTTAATAACTATAAACAATTCAACTGAATCACCACTCCTTAAACAGTGATAAACAATTCGGTTTAATCAACACCCCTTAAACAGTTTATTTGTAATAACAGTAAGCAATTCAATTTAATCACTAATCCTTGAACGGCGAATTTCTAATAACTATAAATAATTCAATTGAATCAAAACCCCTTAAACAGTGCATTTGTAATAACTATAAACAATTAAACTGAATCATCACTCTTTAAACAGTGAATTTGTAATAACTATAAGCAATTCAATTGAATCACCACCCCTTAAACAGCGAATTTGTAATAACTATCAACAATTAAATTGATTCACCATCGCCACCCATTAAACAGTGAACTTGTAATAATTGTAAACAAATCAGTTGAATCGACACCCTTTAAACAGTGAATTTGTAATGACTAAAACAATTCAGTTGAATTGCCACACCATAAACAGTGAATTTGTCATAACAATAAACGATTCAATTGAATCACCACCCTTTAAACAACGAATTTCTAATGACTATCAACAATTCAACTGACTCACCACCCCTTAAACAGTGAATTTGCAATATCTATAAACAATTGAATTGAACTACAACCCCTTATACAGCGACTTCGTACCAAGTGTAAACAATTCTTTACAAATCTAGGGCACAACATGTTAACTTGATTATACAGATATGCTAGAAATTCCTATTTTCATCAGTTTGGTTTGCCATCTCTGCATTGTAAACCTATTTGACATTGGTTCGGGTTGGCATCTCGGCATTATAAATATTTTTGACATAGCTGAGGTTGGCAGTTCTGCATGTAAAACCTATTTGACATTAGTTGGGGTTGGCATCTCTGCATTATAAATATATCTGACATCAGCTGAGATCAACATTTCTCCATTTTAAACCTATTTGACATTGGTTTCGGTCGGCATCTCTGTATAATATACTTATTATATATCGGTTATGGTTGGCTCTCTATATTTAAAACCCATTTTACAGTCAGGGATGGCATCCCTGCATTATGAACCTTTTGGGCATCATTTGGGGTTGGTATCTCTACATTATAAACCTATTAAACATCCATTGGGGATGACATCTCTGCATTATAAACACATTTGACATCAGTTGCAGTTGTTATCTTTGCATTATCAATCTGTTTGATATCAGTTGGTGTCGGCATGACTTCCGTTGGGGTTGGGGTAGGAATGCCTGATGATACAGTATTATACTTTCTATCATTCATCCCCCACAAGAAAAATCAACCTTTAATCAGAGGTCACCATACCAAATACTACAGTAATATATTTTTTTTTCAGCTTGATCCGTCACAAGAGAGGCCATCACTTAATAAGAAAGCATTATGCCCAACACTACAGTAGCACTTTTTTACTATTGTATTCTCTACACGATGGACCATTCCTTAATTAGATGTCACAATTGCGAACGCTACAGCAGTATATTTTTATCATTTTATCCACAAAAAATAAAGGAAGTCATTTATAATACCTGATTTGTAGTGTGGTAATCAAATAAGAGCAATACATGTGTATTAGAGAGGGACTGTCTGGAGTTTAGAATTCTGGCTATCATTTGTATACTGGTTTTAATATCTATATGCATATTTTTAAAAGAAATTTTTATTTTTTTATTTCCTTTAGACTTGAACTGTTGTACTCAGTTTACAAAAGCAAGCGAAATTGGAACTGTGTGCAGTTTTATATGATTGATGCATTAGCTATGTAATAATAATTTATATCAATGTTTTATTTTTTATAAAAAAAATTGATTTTAGCATTTGTAAATCCTATAATTGCTTTCCATTTATATAAAGCATATTACATTTTATTTTAAGATATGATATATTAATTGATGACAATAATTTTGCATACTTACACGTTTATTTTGTAACAATAATGTATATGTATATTTATGTAAGTAGTTTAATTTCCTTCTTTTTATAATCTTTACCTTTGCTTTCCAATTAAAGAAAGCAATTCAAAGTTTAATATAGGATACTATTTTTTTATTTATGCTACTACCTTGACCTGATTCAATTTCGTCTTGCCATCAAACGTTTTAGATTTATATCTTATTTTACCATCAGTTACAATTGTTTTGTTTCCCTTTTATTCCTTCTAGTATGTATATTTTGTAATACAAGTTTGCAATACAAGTTGTAATACAAGCATGTAATACAAGTGTGTAATACAATCATGTAATACAAGTGTGTAGTACAAGCATGTAATACAAGTGTCTAATACATGCATGTAACACGAGTGAATAATACAAGCATGTAACGCAAGAGGGCAATACAAGTTGTCGTAATACAGGCATGTAATACAAGTGTGTAATACAAGCATAGATGACAAGTGTGTAATACAATCATGTGATACAAGTGCATAATACAAGCATGTAATGCAAGTGTGTAATACAAGCATGTAATAAAAGCATGTAATGCAAGTGTAATTTATATTGCCACCAGACTTTTCAGATTTTGATATTATTCTGCCAACATCGATCCTTGTATGACGTCTTGTTAATGAATTACAAACATGTAATACAAGGAGATGTATATATTCCTATGTTCATAAACGTTTTTGTTTACAGAGCAGAATTTCAAAACTTGTAATATTTCAACAAACTTTTTACCCTTTGCTTGCAATATAAGTAGTCCATTTCGGTGAAACTATGAGACTTTTAATAAATACTGTCAAATTTGGATTACAAACTGACTGGGAAATTTAAACACACATTTATATCAGTATTGTGTTCTTCTTTTAAGTTTGTCAAGAATTGTTAGACTTACATCCAGTATAAATCAGTTTACCTGGCAAATAATTTGCAGATCTTTTAATTGGAAAACTAGAGCAAGAAAAACTTCTTTTGTTAAAATTGTATCCATTGCATTTCTTGAATTTAAGGTCTTTTGCAAGTTGGTGTATGCTTGCATACTGATCATAACATACAAGCATATGTAGATGCATTGGATCATTTTATTATGAATTCTGATCAGAGTTCCTTGGCATATATTTTTATAAATGTATTTATTGGTCATCATATATAAATATATATATATATATATATATATATATATATATATATATATATATATATATATATATATATATATATATATATATATATATATATATATATATATATTTATATATATATATATATATATATATATCCTTGATTCTGATCACTTTAAAAGTCATTATTTCATAATAGACTTCTTTAGTAAATTTGGAAACGTTTTTGAACTTAAAATTATTTCTTAGCATAAAGTAAAAATTTATTCTTAGCATAAAGCAAATTGTTGTTCCAGAGCTTCTTAAAATCTAGCTTGGCTGTATAGTAACATTTTCATACCAAAGGAGAGAGGATATAGGTTTGGTTAATATTAAGGTGGATTTATTGGGATCAAAGCATAAAAACAGGATGCAAAGATTTAGTTAGCATTTGAATGGTTTTATTTGAACAAACTGTCGAGACAGAATGCAGAGGATTGGGTTGTATTTCCTGGATTAGTCTGGGAACAAACTATTGAGAGAGGATGCAGAGGATTAGTTAGTATTAGAATGGATTTATCGTACTAAACTGTAATGAAGACAGGATGGAAGTTTCGTTATAATTAAGAACATTCATATTGGGATCAGAGAAAGAGATATTATAGACTGAGTTGTATAGAGTTTGTCATTTAATTTTCACTTAATCTCATATCATTCTTCAGTTAAATTCAATCATATTTCTTACTCTTTTGAAACATTGTTTCTTATATAGCTATAAGTTGTGTACTGAAGTGCTTGCTATTTTTACTTTTGAAGCATTCTACAGAATAGATCTTAATAAATAATATGTTCTGTTTTATTTTTTGTATCTTTAAAACACATTTCATATGAATATTTTGTTTGAGAGTAGTGGAGATCACTGGGATATAAGGCAAATTAATTTTGTGAAATAGCCGTACATATCTTTTTCATCCGTCAATCAATAGTTGCTTCTAGCATCTATGGGGGCCAATAATGAGTAAAATCCGTTCATATTTATGAAGTGATCTTGTATCTGATTGACTGACCCTGTTACAACTCTGTAGATCATATTCCTGATCAGTTTAGTTTGTGGTCATACAGCGATGAAGCAGAGTTAACCGACATATCCACCTCCATTCAAATCCTCACTGAATCCGCTACGAAATACAGAAATTTGTCTGAAATGTGTCTTTGTCACCAATTTAGCAAGGGAAAAACAGGCTTTGATAAATATAAATTAGAGACCACAATTTTTACAACTGGTGCATAGACCATATGATTCAATGATTAGCCGGCAGAAAGTCCAACCAAAAGGTCAATTTCCTCATAACGGTTTCAGTTTTGGATGACAATAGTTAAGGCAGTTAATGTGGTTTGTAAAATTAATTGTAAGATAATTCATATTGAAAGATGACTAACTCGGGGTCTTACTTATTTTAAGAGAACACTTCTTTGATTCTTGCCTAAGGGATCATCACTTAAACACAGCTCTCCTGCTTGATAACCCGTCCATGAGGTTCACAGGTCGCTACTATATGGTCTTAACTAAGCAACATAAAGAGCAAAAACAAAAAAGGTTCTTAAAATTTACAATAACTTATTTCAATAAAATTCAATGTGATCATTTTTAATAAAGACTTACAGTATCGTAAATTAAATACCAAATAGTGATAAAAGCTATCGTGTAAGTCAAAAGGTATAGATTTTCCTGAATGAATTCCAGTAGTTTCCAAAGGAATATCAATTTTGAAAGTGCTCATGTTCCAATAGCTTGGAAAAGTGTTTATGAGCTAACAATCTTGATGTGTCACAATGATATAATCCAAAATGTCTTTAAATAAATTCAGAATAATTACGCAATATTAATTTAGTCCTATGAGTAATATTGAGCACTAAGTGATTCCAGTGAATAATTTGAATAAATATATCCTTTTAATAATAACTGAACACAACGGAATGAATAATTGTAACATAATCAATCTTAACACAACTTGATGACCAGGATTAGATTACGGAAATTTCTGTCAAGCAGTAAATATAATTTGTTTCTAGAAAAATTCTAAGATCAGAAACAAAGCTGTAACAAGAACTCGGATCTAGACAAACACGTTTACATACAAGTGATATCTTATTACATAATCATCAGATATTATTTATACACTATGTTGTTAATAACAAAGGCATTAGTCATGTAGACGCAAACTCCTACACTCAGTGGTGGATAAATACCAAGCAAACAATACCAATTAAATATACATAACATAAAATAATAAATACAATGATGGACAAAAGCCAACACACGGAGAAATTAAATATTCTTAACAACAGACAGATCTGTAGAATTACAACCCATAATAGTCTCATCTTTCCAAGACACGCTTTTGATATAGGTGACGAATAATACACGATGAACGATTCTCTACTGAATCACAGTATTCAAAAAATTGCTCGAGGAAATCTCATTAAGTTAGAATTATGTTCTTGTATGAATGATCCTCATTCGAAACAAACATCGTTGCTTGAATAATGGTCATTTTGTGTGCAAATTCATTCAGGTAACAATGCTGCAAGAGTGATTCATTGCCAAGATATCTAACAATGATCAAGTTTATTAACAATTGGTGTGAGGTGCATGGTGTGAGGTATACATAAACACTTGGTGCATGGTGTGAGGTATACATAAACACTTGGTGCATGGTGTGAGGTATACATAAACACCACCCAGAAGCATTCATAATCCTCATATACTCAAATATGACACATTGAAAGGCATTGCATGTCGAAGTACAATTATCACAATACGATTATTTGCATGTATTTAGAGAGATATTAAGAATTTTTAGTTATTTGAAATGCTTCTTCCTGTTACTTTTATAAAGTTAACCTAAAACAAATCTCGCAAGTGTATTTCCATAATTTTCTTGCCCATTGAAAATTTGAATAAAAATAAATATTATATAGAGTCAACAAAAAAAGTGAAGTTTTTCCATTTATAAAACTAAATTTCCAGGATATATATATGTTCCCCACGTACAGCCTACCAAATATATATATATATATATATATATATATATATATATATATATGAAAACAATAACAAGCAAAAATGAAACAAATTAATTAGTCGTTAAGGTAAAAGTGAAGAATGAAACCATGATTAGAATGCTACCCACACCATGTATGCCTGGTACAGAAACATAAAATGAATTTAATACGTTGGCTATGTATTTTAGCCTAAACTATATAATGTACATGCAATCAATGAAAAGGTGCAAAATTATTAGACTTCACTAAACAATGACTGAACATTTTATACATGAATGATATACAGATATCTTTGTAAAATTTGAATAATAAGGAATTCAACAGCCTTGTTTAGAAAATAAGTGAAACATTATCGCAAAATAATATTTCGCAGTAAAAAATATTAGTACTTTAAAACATAAAATGAAACGATTACTTCACAAAATTTATTGCATCGACTTTATATAATATGGTTAATTTATGTCCTTAAAATGATCAAAAATAAAGAAACATTACTGGATGAGTACCTCCTTATCGAGGGCGAAATAATGAATTCATATGTTGAATACTTCACTATTGTTGTCAAGGATTCCGATTCTAGAACGATTTTGGTGACACATAATATAGGTATGGAGAGTTCTAACTTCCTTCCTCTTCCCCAAACGTATAAGATTTACAAACGCTTTAAGACATATGATAATAAGGTCCTACCGAATCGTAATTCTTAAGAATAGCTACATGTCATATCAGACTAAACCAAGTCAAGTTGAAATGTCTAGATTTACGTTACAGGAAATGGAATCATGTTATCAGGAAAGAGCAGTTATCTTGTTAACAAAATTTGCAACGGCTATGTACAAATAATAATTCTGCAAATATAAATATCATACCTGACCAAAACAGAAAGCCAAATATTATACAGTACACATGTCAGATTTGGTCCTAATAAACTGATGAATATTTTTAAAATTATTTTGTTCCAAGCAAATTCAAGGCTTCATTTGGTGCGTAGATTAAAATATAGAATTGCCATGAAATCAAGATTTTTAAGATATGTAGATATTATATTATATTATATTACATTGCATTATATTATATTATATTAAGTTATATCATATTATATTATACTATATTATATTATATTATATTATATTATATTATATTATATTATATTATATTATATTATATTATATTATATTATATTATATCATATTATAAAGAATCTATATTCTTGCTTAAACAAAGAAAGACTTGTTTCTGGACCAACTTTAGTACATCTAAAAATCTATTAATTGCTGATTGTTTTTTGTTTTTATTTTGTTTTCATGTGCGTGGTGGTAATGTATCATTCCAGTTTATGGTAGTACATGATTATTCCAACAACGTATCCTTCATTAAAAGATATTTTAGGAAAATGTACTTTCTGTGACCTTGCAGAAGAACTGTTTTATCCACTGATGCTTGTCGTCCTCGCTCATCGTGGAGAGCTCTAGCTCTTCTGGCTGATGAATGACAGTGAACTGTCGCAATTCAGTGGGAACATCTACTTTGCCAAAACAGATAGACACTATGTCAGGTCCAGAACCGTTCTCATGATTCAAGGTCACTGCCATATTGATGTAGAACGATAAGTCATAAGACAGAGGCTCCTCGTTCAAAACGAACAGAATCAAACAACTATGTTCCATTACGGCTGCTTTAGCACTTATTATCAATGTTCCAGGCATAATTTCCTCGTCATTGTGAGAAACGACCAATCCACATAAATCTGTGAAGAATTTGTATATACAAGAAGTTCTTTCCTCCATAGATTTTGAGGATTGAATGTGAATGTCATATTCAAATTCATTACCGTTCTTATAACTCTCTAGGTTCCGCTTCGAACAGAATTGGATTATTCGTTTAAATCTCATTTTTGAAGTCTCCCGATGAGTTTCGCCCATTTTTAATGCGTGAAGGGCACCGTTTAGGTAGGCTTCAACATAGAGTTTTCTGTGCTGGCCTACAAGCTGAGTACATGATGCTTCAATTAGATCCAGAAAAAGAAGACTGTCGGAGAAATCTCCTTGCCTTACATAACTCTCTGCTTTTTTAAAGATAATATTGTGATCGTTAGCACTTTCTTCACTCATCTCAGATATTTCTTTATAGAACGACAACGCTTGGCCATATTCTCCCACTAATTCGTAAAGTTGAGCAAATTCTTCTAGAGTCTTTCTCTCAGTGGATTTTCCAATTTGTCTTTTCCTCGTGAGCATCTCTTTGATGGACGGGAAGGCTAACCCTGCCTTTAAGGACACAGGTAGACTTGCTGCTATGAATGCTGACTTTTGCAGCGCAAGAAAAAGGATTGTTTTTGCATTATGGAATAACGACTCAGTGTCAGACGTCTCACTTGGTTTTGTTGATGCGAGGTCAATTAGGCAAAGCGCATGCTGCTCGAGACAGCTGACCTCTTGTAAAAGTGTACAATCTTCCTCTTTTGATGCCTGCACAAATGTTTCAGTTGCTTCCTCGTACCGCTTAAGACTTCGAAGGAGTAATCCTTTGTCATACATTGCCATCACATTGGATGGTGCACATGCAATAGACATATCTAGATGACTCATTATTTCCGCCGTTCTGCTATCGTCTGGAAAAGTAAACGCTCGTTTTGGTGAGATGATGAAGTTAAAGGCTTTGTATTTCTCAGGAATGGCTTGTTTGTCTGAACTAATGGTATGAGTGCAATGGTCTGGCTCAAAGAAGCTCGGTTCTCTTTGCAGCCTACCTCTTCTGTAAGGATCTGTAGTTGCTGGTGTTTGAGCGTATCGATTTTTATTTCCTTGGTCTGGACACCATCTATCACTAGAGCATGTATATGAAAGTTGGTGCTGTGAGAGTTTCGCTCTTCCTGCACTTTGAGTTTTTCTTGTTGAAGAAACAATTAAGCTTTTCAAGGCCGACCTCAGTGTTATTGCTAAATGGTGGTGAGCAAAAGCAGTTTTCCTAATTTTCAGACTTCTTCTTAGGAGCTTCTCTGACAGCTCGTATTCTTTCCAATATCTAGCATGTTTGCCGAATCTTTCCAGAACATATACGTCATTGTTGCAAATGCTGTATGCTATGTTAAAGAACTCTCTCACCTTTTTGCCCTTGATACTTGCTGGGAGAATGTGAGAGAGCTTCAAATTTGGGTCATTTTGAAGATCAACCGAGTGAGAGATCTCTCCGAGCATCGTCCATCCTCTTGCTCTATATACGTCTGAACTGACATTCTGGATCACGTCAAAGAGAATTTCTGTAGCACGCTTTGCAGAGTTACGATAGTCTAACAGGTGCTCAAAAGAGAAAATGTTATTCATATGGAGCTGTCTTTTCAGCAATAATGCGAGACCAAATTTTGACAGATAGAGATTTTCGCCGTCAATGTCGTTTTCTGTAATAATTTCCTGGAACAGATCAATAGAATATTTGTAACACTTTGGGCCAAAACGAGAATATGCGAAAGCCAGTTCATATTTAGCCATAGCGAGAACGGGTCTTCTATCTGCTAATAATTTAAGTTCAGCCATTACTTTGTCTGCTTCCCAGTATTGTTTTCTCTCTTCGAACATCCACACCTGATTCGCAAGAGTGATAACATTGCTTTTATTCCTGACTAAAACTTCCTTGGCATATTTCATTGCCTCATTGTGTTCGCCCAGCAGCCAGTGGATAAATGAAATGAAATTATAAGCAGCTTCCCATTCTGCAGCCATTTCAAATCCCGACATCTGCATTTCATGAGATAGTTTGTCTTTTATAGACCTCAATTTATGTTCCTTCTGTCTTTGAGGAACTCTCATGTCTAGAAAGGAGGGAAATGTTTTCATACATTTCGAAAAGCTTTCCCTTGCCATATTTCAGTTAACTGAAAGTAAAAAACATACATCTCAGACATTTGTCTTCATTTTAGAAAGATGAATGGATAAATGTGTAACATTCTAATCAAATTCACCAGGATAGGTAAAAGATAACATAAGGCTAAACGGATGACTAATCCAGACAAGGTGGACAAACTAATCAATGTTTACCTCAAACCAGCATCTTCTTTGCATCGAACCAATTTACTAGCCATAATGAATCAATGTTTATTATTTCGTATCAAAGTAATTGAGTTAATAGGCACTATTTAAAAATCTATTAAAGAATATATTTGCTTGTTACTATATCATCAGTGGTTAAATCTGTACTCATCATTTACCATAGTCGTAGATATTAAATGGAACGATAACCCTAACCAAACTTTGACACGCCATTACTCAACACCTCTAGTCACTATTGTTTGCAAGTATAATTAGCAAATCAAGTTAACAATGGCAAAGTTTATTTAGCAAATAAGAGCCATTCAGTAAGTTAAAGGAACATCAATATGTATTTACACTTAAAACTCTGCTACTGTTAATGAAATTAAGCAACAAAGGCAGGTATTTATATTGAACGAA
The DNA here is from genome assembly GCA_028554795.2 of Sinohyriopsis cumingii. Taxonomy (NCBI): domain Eukaryota; kingdom Metazoa; phylum Mollusca; class Bivalvia; order Unionida; family Unionidae; genus Sinohyriopsis; species Sinohyriopsis cumingii. The sequence goes on from CM068840.1 coordinate 17,773,001, forward strand.
TGGCATGGTACGTGAGAAAAGAGAAGAAAGAGTAGCAATTATAAAGCATGACAGCCAGAAGTTTGTTTGCGAATTATTTTTTTTATTATACAACCATTACCAGAAATATGAAGACACTAAACATAAATTAGGTTGCAAAATATTTGAAGAGAGATAATTTCATATATTAACTGAAATAAAATACTGTAAATTGTCTGAATTACCAGCATCAAGACAATACCATCAAAAAAAACAAAACAAACATCGTAAGCTTATTGTTTGAATTGAGTGCTGTAAATACTCCCATACCGAAACTATGTGCAGTAATATTGGCAAATCTTTAGGATGGAAACCTAGAACGAAAACGTTTTAAACTTATCATATTTGCCAGCCTATAAGAAGTTACTTTTTGACCAAACAATCATTGTTTTATCTTATACTCCGATTCGATTTATACGTGTGTTTTGTCATTCGAATCGCTGTATAGATATCACATAAGTTTATGATATGGAAAAAAAAATTTCAAAAAGTACAAAAAATAATGTGTAAATTGATATTTTACTTTCGGGAAGGGATCTTATATGAAAAAATATAGGAGAAGGACTTTGGTCAGTATTAAAAGTTAAGGTTCATCAGATGTAATTGCGCTAAAGCAGCAGGTATTAGTAATATACGTTGTTTGTAATACACGTTGTTTAAATTTGAGATATTTTTATTTGGAATTGACAAGATAGAAGATGAATAACTATGACAATGACAGATATTCATCACAATTGTTAATTGCACCCCATGGTCAAATAAAAATGATGTCTCATTAAGAGAGAGAGAGAGACAGAGAAGAAGGGAAAGATTGTACGGTAATCTGTATTTTATTATTCACATACTTGATGTCTGTTATCTTACTCGTGTACAAAAGTACAGTACTGTATTCCATTATCAATTAATTCCATTAGGCAAGCAATTCCTTCTAGTTTTATTTATCACTTCCATAGGCCAAAAATTACGAGGCTTAGTAATGGTATATGCATGCTAATTAAATATGCTACAGCTGTAGTCAGGTTTCCTGTTTGAGGTCAAGATTCGGCAGACCAGATCAGATTAGTGAGGCTACCAATAGGGAAATTCGACTACCCATGGGTATTATGAATACGGTACCATATAATGAAAGGAGATGCCTCATGGTTACTCGTGTAAATGTCTCAACCATTGACATATTTTGAACTTGCTGACTGGACTGAAAGCAATTACAGTAATATACAGCATGAGCAAAGATAAAACAAATATTGCCGTCTTAGTACAGGAAGAGTACATGCACTTTAAAAATTGTATTTGTTGGTAATATAGAGGTCGTTGTACTTGCAAAGAAAATTAGCATGCGAAATGGTCATTCTTGACATTAAACCTAAATGTAGTCTATATGGATTTAACTAGTGTAAACATTTAAATCCTGTAGGACTATTGTATGTATTTTCATAATTTACATTTATAATTTAATTTATTAATGTTTTCTCTCATTTACAAATGCTTCAGCTAAAGAAGGGCAATAACGTAAAAAAAGACAAAAAGAGCTGGAATCTCTATCTATCCCTATCTCTCTCTCATATATAGCCGGCCATGTTTAATTTATATCACGGGGTGCTACAAGAAAAAGCCGTTGAAATAAATATACATCTCACTATGCATCTCTCTCCCCTACACAATGTTGAGAAAGCATTTTAGCATTAATGACGAAACTGGAAGATATTATAGTCAAAATCCACAAAGCTTCTCGAATGTTCTACTCTTTGTGAGTCAATAAATATTCAGGTTAGCGTAATTGTATGTAGCTAAAAGTACATAATACATTAAAAAATATTTCGTGTGATACTTCGTGTGAGACAAATTAGGTACTTTTAGTTACATTTAGTTATCAAGACCGGAACGGTTTCTGGGTTACAGATATGAACAAAACAGCGATACTGTGTGGAACAAAGTGAAAAATAAGAAGCCAAGGTGTTGATCTGGCCTGGTCTTATAGTCAGCGTCGACTTATATATGGATAAAAGATGGGAAATTTACCAAATTTTCTCTTTCGACTTATACTTTGCATCGACTTATAGCACGCGAAATACGGGTAGTTCAGGGCCCAGTTTTTATATAGATGATAATAACATTAGATTTTTTTTATATTATCGTTCATTGTGTCTTTAGGTTTTGTATTGAACAACACAGCAGTTAATTGAGATTTAAACTAAAGATTAATTAATTAACTCAAAAATTAAAATATATGATTCTAAATAAACCATTGACGAAAGCAAGTTAAGTGTCATTAGTCTCAATCACATAATAAAGTACAATGGAATACTAACTGGTTACAGTAAAGTTTAAGACCAAAATAAATGCTAACATAATTCGTTATATTTGACAATTCTCGAATCATATGTAGCTTATTGTTTGTGACTGTATTCATCCCAGTTCCAATGAGATGCATATGCTATAAAATTGGATTTGGAGTTCATTTGGAATAGTATTTATTGAAATAAATTGTGTACAATTTTTTTCTAGATATACTTATGGCAAAGTTTGTAGAAAAATGGTTCGATATGCGTAGCCCGTGTGAACATTCTGAAAGTGTTATTTCATTAACAGTATTTACTTCATGATCAAAGGTCTGTATATCGACCTTTAAATGTTAACTGAAATAATGTGCTGACACTGTCAACCAACATCTAACGCCAAATATAAATAGGGTGTGCAAGTTGTCTGTCTGAGTACATAAAACTATTTATCACAATGTCAGAAAATATTATCGGTCCTAATTTCTTTTCTCACATGTATTCACCTTATGCTTTCTAAAAAGAGATTGATTATATAATATATAAGCATTTGTTGTGTACTAAATTTTGAATGGGTCTGTCTTGTTGTTTTAATTTAATGCCATTGGTTGGCGCAAGATAGGCCATGCATGGCGGCCAGTATGAAACTGATATAGCAAAATCCCGGGAAAATTCCGGTAAGAATTTATTAATTCAAATTATTCTATTCAAGTGATTTTTCTTCTCTGGAAATACCGAATGCTCTTAAAAATAATATTCTTATACAGAAACATTCATAAGAATTTATAGGGAATTCAAGCCTAGAATTATACTGCTGTGCTTCAGCAAAACCTGTTGGCGAATCTGCACTATACATGCTAGTACAGACACATCGTCAATTCCATCATTGGCTTAATTTGAATGTCTACTAAAGTTTATCCAGAGCTTGAACTTATTAGGGCTGGTGTTTGTAATTCTATGATTGTTTTGGAATTTCATTCGCAATACCGTAATTATTTTTTTCAATTTGAACTTTAGTGAAATGAATTATTTGTTGAATTTTACAAGGCTTGTTGCTTTTCACTCTTTTCTATTACTTACTTTAAGAGCATATAGTCGTAACAGAAAACCGAGGGCTCTTCCTTGGGATACGAATTTCTCTAAAATATTTTAGAAACCTTTGTTTTCGAAGTTCAAATTCACGTTGTTTTGAAATTTCCTATGTCCCATGTAGTATTTAGAAATCTTTAGTGTAATCAGCGTACTTTTACAATGCCGTCTAAAGTGGAGTTTTATAGTTGAAATCCTACTCAGGAACTGTTAGACTCTTTGTTAAGAAATGAAAGTGGAGAGCCAGATGCCATTACATAGTGATGAAAACAAATGCAATTGGGGAAAGAGCAAAGAGATAAGCAAATGCGATAACAGATGCAGAGCGAAAGGGAAGAGGAGAAAATAGAATTTAAATTTAGAATAAACGAAATAGCTTGCAAGCGAAAAAAAACTTTTAAAGAAAATTAAGTGGATACATATTCTCCTCCATTTAAAAAAATGCAGAAGTTTTTAAATGTTCACGAGAACATTAGACTTTGTTTTTACAAAGCGCACTTTTTGGCTTAGCTATTGAGATGTGTGCTTCTCTCTCAGTACAATATAGTGCTGACTATGACCTGGTTAAAGAAATTATTTTGAAGAGTTATGAGTTGTTACCTGAGGCTTGTCGACAAATGTTTAGGAACTACCAAAAATAAACTGGACAAACCAATGCTGAATTTGCCAGGGAAAATGAGGAATCTTTTGATAGGTGGTGCAAAGCCAAGATCGTTGGTCAAGATTACAAACATCTCAGACAACTCATATAAGTGACTTTAAGACTATCTTGATGAACTTTAAAAAATGTTGCTTGTACAGCTGACGAGCGTTCCCTAGCTCATAATTTTCCTTTATCAGTAAGTTTTCCACTCAGCATTCTTCAGTCGGTTAAGTGTAATACGAACACTTCTAAATTTCAAACTGGCCCAACTTTTAGAAAGCGAGTTTCTGATAAGACTGACAGTAATTCTTGATCTCCTCCATCGTGTACCCATTGCGAGAAGAAAGAAATTGAAAAATGAGCAACATAATCAAGACAGATGATGATTTTATTTCTATGTGTTTCATCTCATGGTCATGTTCTCAAAGTTGTAATTTGTAGGGTCAAACAAACCCCAGTCTAATTTTGTTATAGAGACTAATGAACCATTCATGTTGAAGGTTTTATATTACTCACGGATGATTCGGCCATTCCTATCCCATTTAAAGTTTAAGGGACACAGCAGCTTCTCAGAGTCTTTTATGATCAGGTACATTGCCTTTTTCTGAGTAGTCTTCTGCTAATGAGACTGTCCATATTCACGGTAGTGATCACAGTGATCCTCTTTTAACTATTCATTATCTTTATTGCATTAATGGTGACAAACGTTTTATGTATATCCATATTTTTGTAACTTCTGGAACATGATTTATTTAGTTTTTATAATATTTATTGATGGCAGTAATGTGTACAGAATATCGTTAGTTCAGCCTGGCCTTCTTGACAACGTATCGGTTCTTGGAGGACTAGTACATTTTCAGTATTGAAATTTATAGAGAACTGTTCATTTATTCTGGACACTCGTAGACCTTTCTAGGGACTAGTTTGGATTTACTTCATACAACTGTATGTTCCTCTCCTATTTTTCATTAATTACTTTGGCAATTAACTTGTTTGTTAATTTTATTAAAACTTACGTTATTAATTTTATTAAAACTTGTTGGTTTTGTTTATTTCCTGTTCATAAAGTTTGTAACCATAGAGTAGCAGCAAACGACAATCACTTTTCGTCAAATAGGATAAAGATCCTGATATTTCCTACTTGTTCCAGAGGGCTATTAGTGAAGGTGAAGCCACACCATTACCTGTTTCTTATTTTGTAAAAAATGAGGTACTTATGAGAAAATGGATACCACCTGAGAGACCTGGTAGTGACAAGTAGCCGATGAACTATTAAATTGTGTTTCCATAATTATACAAACAGAACATTCTTAGCTTAGCCACACAGTTTATTTGGCTGGTCATTTATGAACCAATATAACGTTTACAAAAAATTTAATCACTTTTATTGGCCAGTCAGCAGTAATGTTGGTAAATACTGTAGATCCAGTCATACTTGCCAAGTGGTAGGAAAGCCCATTGAGAATACACCTAAAGCTCATCTGCAACCTATTCCTGCATTTGACGAACCATTTAGCAGGTAGATTGTGTCGGTCACATACCGAAGACCAAGTCAGGAAGCCAATACTTGTTGACCATGATGTGTGCGTCTACAAGATTACAGAAAACAACTCCTTTTGATGACTATTAAAACTAAAACAATTGCAAAAGCTTTGGTAAAGTGTTTTAATGAATATGATCTTCCCAAATCTGTCCAATCTGATCAAGGGTCAATTTTTATGTCTGAACGATTCCAGCAAGCTATGCATGAATCAGGCATACAACAATTCAAGTGTTCTGCATTCCACCTTGCAAGCAAAGGTTTTCATCAAACCTTAAAAAAAAATTCGGCCATATTGTTTTGTACTGGAAACAATTGACACAAAGGTGTTCATTTACTGCTGAATAGTTTTAGGGAATCAGTTAAAAAATTATTGAATTCAGACCCTTTGAACTAGCTTTTGGACACACTGTCCACGGACCTGTTAAAATAGAGACATGTTTCTAATGAAGATAGAGAAATTAATCTTATCTATGATGTTTCCAATTATAACTGTAATAACACACTGCTGATTATCAGCAAAATTTTATTTTGCAAACATAAAGAACTTTCTATTCAAATGATTTTTTTCTCTAGAAAAACAGAGTGCTCTTAAAAATGTCCTTGCACAGAGACATTCACTGGCATTTATAGTGAACATAAACAATGGAATTATATTACCGTCTGTCAAAAATAGATGGATGGCACATCATCAATTTACAGGCTACCACAGATACATCAACCTCTTCAGCATTGGAATTAACTTGGATTTCTACTAAAGTTTATTCATAACTTGAAATTGTTAGGACTTGTGTATATATTAATATTAATTTTGGGGTATTTCAATCGCAATACCTTTTTTTTTTACTTTGTGACTAGGTAAATAAATATTTTGTTGAATTATCAAAACTTTCTGTTTTTCATTCTTTCCTGTTAATTACTTTAAAATCGTTAATCTCGTACAGTTGATAAATGGATAAGTTAGAGGTTTCAAAGATTTACCAATTACTTACGTTCATATGTTAAGTACAGTGGAATAAATATCGTTAATATGTTCTAGTTAGTTAGGATTAGGCCAGTGGATAAAGCAGCAGATAAACAAACAAGTGCAATTCAAATATTGTGCAACGAATGAAATGTGAAAAATCGTAGCTAACGTTTAATTGGTTTAAGTCATCCAGTCAACTCAAGCTATGATACTACTAAGCAATTTGTAAATAAACGTATTGGTACTCAAACGCTAATGACATGGGGGATTGTAATTTTAAAGATATCTAAACATATATAGAACAAATAGACACACCATTATCTTTTATTAAAAATATGAGCTTTGAAAGAGTTTCTCATATTAGTATTTTCAAAAATTGGATTAATGTCAAAGAGATACAAAAGTTAGATACACAGGAGCTGTGCACATATATTTTGAATACTTTAGCTAATTCGCATTGCAAATTGTACGAGAAAGTGAAGACAAATATAAAGCAGTCAGCACTATTTATTATTATCTAAAGACTTGAAAAACGCATAGGTAGATGCATTATAGAGCGACATATAACAAATAAAGCAACATGAGGACGACTACTACTTTATACTTGAACAGTAACACAATGACGTACGCGACTAAGTCATACAGAATAATTAAGAAATTATGAATTTGATGAATTATTGTACAACCTGTATTGATAACTGGAACTTATTTTCTTAAACCTGATGAAAAATATTGCCATGGTGGAACTAAATTTACTAAATTTCTCTTAATTTCCCAAAAGTAAAATAATCATTTAAAGGTCACAGGAACTCCAAAGGTGCAATATCCAAGTTCAAATGGGTCTCCGAATGACAATACTTTTCACTAGTAATTTATTTTACCACGAGCTTTCTGAGAAGTCAAATCTTCTCAGTTTTTAGTTGGCTATGGCCATGTTTGATCAATGGTTAGCGCCATGTACATATGCGAAACCGATGAACCTAGAATGCCCTTGCTTTAGTAAAAGATTTTTTTGTTAGAGCGAATGCGTTATTAGATTGTTATTCTACTTTTAACGACAAAGGCAGTATTTTGCATGATGAACACAAATTTAAAACATTTTGATGGAAAGAAGATCTCATTTACATTTAAATAAAATAGTTTTTAAAAAGCGGTGCATCATCTTTTTCTGCTTTAGTTCAAGAGCTTCCTGCAGGTTCGTGTATGACCCAAACAGAAGCATGGGGGTATTTTCTCCTAGACATGATTCAATTACTCGATTGGTATAGTTAGAACAGCAGACATAATTTATCACGTACATTAAAGAAATCAATAGTCCTGCGACACAGTAGTTTTGCATTGTCCAGGTCTGTCAAGCAAAATGAAAGTTATAGACAATAAAATACTATTTTAAAAATTGCGAAAGATAATATTTTCCTAATCTGGACAGTCTTGCCTTGTGAATTATATGTGCATTTGGTATCCAATTACAGCGATTTAAACTACCATTGCTCTATTTCATTCAAATGCATTTGAACAGATTTCAGAATCCTTTGTGCCACAATGAGAAGACAATATTTGGATAATGTTGTGGGAGAATTCCCTTCTGAGTTATGGTAGAGGAAAGATTTTTAAAATATTATATTACTGAACTTCTATTTGCTATAATGTAACTTAAAGTCTTGAAACAGAGCTTGATTTATATGTTAGTGAGGGATATTGCTGACCGCGAAAGTGGTTATGGCAGGAGTAACAATCATAAAAATAACGAAATATTATTGGGAAGCGATATTTTGCACGAAAACGGTGGTATATGTTAAGTAATTGAGTAGGCATTTTACTAATAAAAACTAATAAGAATTGTCCATGTCAATCAGCAAAGCTATACATGAAACAGGGAAAGATGAGACTCGAATTGATCAGTATTGCTAGACTCAAAGTATGTTGGATCTGAAGACACAAACTCCGACTACAATACCCTTATTTCGATATACTCAGAGAACGCACATATTCAATAAGTCACAGTTTTAGTTAATAATTTTCTCTGTGCTACAAATAACAAACGTGTTAATCAATATTATTTGTTATGGTATTACACCGGCAGTTAATAGTCGCCTAGAAAACTCAACGACTTTCATATAATGTGTTTACGTGATTCGGATCATACTCTGCTCTCACATAAGCAAGCAATCAAATAAACGATAACACTGTACGCTGCTTAAAATATTATTGACTTAGAGTGCATTTGAACCGCTTCAATTGATGGCAGCTTCTAGCATGTTCATACGAGTGATTTAATGTGTATTATATCGTGTTAAGTTTTAAATAATTGCGTCATTAAATGTGTTGCATCTGTTGTAATGCTACATTCATTAGAGATCACTACTTGACACGTCGCGGAAATACGTAGATACAATTTCACCTTGGAAACTTGAATCTATGTTCTATGGGACTTAATTGTGCCACAAACGCTATGATTTGAAATCTACAAAATGACGTGTTAGCCATATACTAATATGATGTACAATAAGTGGTTAACTATTATTCTTATTCTAAAAACTAAGCTAAGCTTGCCAGTAATCAGCATTTACCAGAAACGCATTTGTTTTTGATTACTATGAAACCTAAACTAACTATATCACTTCAGTTGTTGTAATTACACTAATGACCCGCTTTTCTCGGCGTAAAACAGCCTTTCGCTCTATACCTTAGAAACTCAAATCATTCGATCACATATTGTATCTATAGCCCTCGAGTTTTCAACTAAATTTAATTGATTTTTTCTTGGGGCCGACATGAAGGACTTAAGACCTGTAGATTCGCACAGATTCAGTAGCATTATCTTTATTCTGAAATGTAAACCTCTACCGGAGTTGATAGATTACCAGCATCAACTAACAGTAGAAAATATATTGTCTTTAGTCTGATTAACAGCATAAACTAACAGTAGAAAGCATATTGTCGAGTGTATCGATTTTTACCCTGTGGGATGTGAGCTCAATGACGAATTCTTATGATCATCTTGAAACAATTAAGGAAAGTGGTTTATATAATAAATTTTGATCTTGTGTTTAAATATTTATTTATTTGTCTTTATCTTTTATGTGATGTGCATTTTTCGTAAGTTAGCTTCTTTAGATATTAACGTTTTCTTTTAGTACCTAATGGTTATGTTGATATGGATGTTTTATCATCCTAGATTTGTTAAGTTTTTATATATAAATATTTTGAACTGCTTCTATAACAGGACACTATATAGACATTTTATCTCTTTCAAAACTCGAGAATTGGTGCTAGCATCAGTACCTTCACGAAAAAGAAGGATCTCGCTAATTGAGGTGGCTAAGTCATCATCGATTACAGTCTCTGGACATATTAAACAACCGAAATATTATCAACTAAAGAAACATTTGAAGATTCAATCTATTTTATAAATGCAAAATAGAGAAAGTAAAACAAAGAAAATAAAAACAATCTTGAGGAGTGACTGGTCTTAAAATTCCAGCAAACTGTATCTACTATGCATTTGTATGAATAAAATAATACTTGTATATAGATACAAATGCAAATATATGCTGGAGATGGGAAAATATTAATGAACATAAGTGTTTCGCAGCGGAAGTGTTAATATGGCCAATGACACCAGTAACCACACAGAGCAGACTAATGCTGCAAAACATTATTATATTGAACATTTGCTTGGTCATTCTAATGTCTTTGTAATGTTGCTAATACCTTTCTCTTTCAGTTACTCATCAAAACATAGAGTAGAATATATAGGAGTACAAACACGTTCCAATAACAACTTAAAATAGTGCAACTTCGTCAACTAGCGATTCATGTGAAATGTTTTCTGTTAAAACATTAATTACACAGGCAGCCTAAAAGAAAGGTGCAGCCTGCGGTAGTATGAAATTGGAACGAAGGATAAGCATTAAAATTTGAAATCGGAAATATATTGTCAATAGCTATATGCCTTGTGTCCGATGTAAAATTGATGACTTTTGTGTTTTGTTTCTTATAAAAACGACTGATGAAATTACTGTGCAAATAATATACACTTTTGAAGCGGAGTTTGTTTGTTCAAACTAGCCATTGTTTCTCTTTTCTTTCAACTTTCTGTTTCAGAAATGCTATCTTTATTGCATACTTTTAGCAAACACGTGTATTTGATAGTGGATCATTATTATTACTGCACATTTTTTAAGCTCTGAATCACGGTTACCGTTTTATAAGTTTGACGCGTGGTGTGATTGATACGATAGGTTGACCTTTCTCATCTAGCATTACCAAAACAACGTAATAAAATGAATAGAAGTTTCCTGATCTTGGTGAGCATGGTGTCGTAAGCATATTATGTGTTCTGCTACCAATTCACATGCATAATGTATCATGCGGGTGTCGAATTTTCCCCAATAATGGATCTTCAAGGTAATTATAGAGACCAACAAGTCCAAATGATATGGATAATGAGCAACTTTTTCAAAAGGACCTTTAGCCTCATTCCGTGTAGATTTCACCACTCAGTGTGGAGTCGAGTGGAGCGTTTTAAATAAAATGTACATTAGTAATTTCGTATGAAAGGTAATGAGACACATGCTATGATATGTCTTAATGCCGACGTCGTTGAATTTTGTATATAACATGTAACGTAATCCTTTGTAAAATAATGTCATCCTTTGCTGACAAATTGTTTTTATGACATCTTTGTGCCTACGATTTTAAAATTTCTGGATTTCGGATACTTCTAGTTGTAACGTAAAATGTACACGACAACGTATTGAAAAGGGACAAATTCAATGACGTTTAGTCAAACAAATATTACTGACTTTTCTTTTGTTAAAGAGATTACCGTGAAATGAATTACCAACATGACATCCGATAGCAGTGTAACAATAACGTTTATATCATCTTGTATACAAAATGTGTGGCTGTCTGATACCGGATCGTGTTCCTAATGTAAATGACTCACTGAATACTTACCCTAGCTACGTTAACAGAGCATGGAATTTTAGTATGGACCGATTCATTATAAATATAGGCCATTAGAATTCAGCAGTAACCCTGATGAACGTTGCTATACCTGCAACATGCAACATTATCATTACTCTACTAATCTTGTTGTTATGACTTTCGTTACGTATGTATGTATGTATGTATGTATGTATGTATGTATGTATGTACGCATGTATGTTTTTATAATTGATCAAAATAATAATCAAGACTAGCAGAGGAAATTTAATGAAACATAGGTGAACAAGCTTTGTATACATTGGAATCAGGAGTCTCCATGCTAACTGATATAAATATGAAGTCTGTGGATATGTTTCGTTTATGTCTTTATGAGTCATTTGTACATAAGGCACACTACTCAGGTAAATCGTTTTGCAGTCAAATTAATTCCTATGTATGTAGGTAGAATTCACACACGAATTTTGCTCGTTGAAAATGATTTTTACGTAGTAAAATAAACGTATACTTCTTAATATGCCTTATTTACGCATGCAAAATATAAAATATATTTATACACATCTGGAAAAAAACAGCACAGATATGAAAATAATTTTTAATTTGTAAGAACAAAATTAACAATGAAAGAAAGATCTTCGCTTCTGTGGAAAAGACTTTTTTCCCATTCCTGAGATATAGTTGATTTCTGGCAGATGCGAAAGCATTTTTATGCGATTGTTTACTTAATTTTCTCGCATATCTGATTGTTTGTCTATACGTAAAAAAAAATAGTTATTATATATATCAAACATACAAACAATTAAATTAAAAAATCTAGGCAATTGAATTTATATATAGATTCTAATGTTGTAATTCTCATTTATTACATCCGAGATAGATCATAAATGTTTAAACATCTTGACACTAATCAGACGTTCGCAAAAGAAGATGAAATCAAAGACGTGGACACAACCAAGTTGCAATACTTTATCCATAATTCAATGAATGTAAACTTCAAGAAGAAAATTGGTCAGATTTTTCGAAACAAGCACATGAGTGATTAAACCATATCATCGAAAATCAATCAATCAATCAATCAATCTAAGTCAACTTTGTTTTGCTGTTTTCAGGAAAGCATTTGACAGGAACAATATAATTTTCTTGGAATAACATGTGCAAGAATATATTGCATTCATCCTCAACAACTCTTTTCAGAAACAATGTTTGACTTATCGTAAATTAAGCGATTCAAATGAAGACATCCTCACACTGATTTAATGATTATTCCCATTGATATATCCATTTTATTTAAGAAGTTGATTTTAGTCATTCACACATATAAATCAAATTGAAAAGGTTTATCTAAATGCATGTGCAAATAACCTGGTCCAACGTTCATGCTAGTAGAACTTTTTATCCAACATTGCTAATTTTGGACTTTGGACTTTTAGGACTTTGGATTGAATTCTTCTATTGAAATCCTTTTATACAGTAGGATATATAAAACTGATTTAATTGTACATAAATAAAATTTAATAGGTATGCTTGTGTGCTATTATTTCCAGGTATCTATGTTACATGAATTCCTACCATCAAATTTAATTGTTTTTTTTTAGAAATATTCTAATCTTGTGGAGATTCAGAATGTCAATAATTTAGGATTTAAATTTACAAACAAAGTCGAAATCGTATTATTCATTTCTGAATATTTAGTAGGACAACGATGTTAGCATGTCGATTTGTGATGCAGATTGTATTATCTTTGTTTATTTCATTTATGACGAAACTACAACAATATTTACAGTTAAGCTGTAATTAACCTATCATAAAAAAGTTCGCGTTGTCCTTAGTGTAGAATTTGCTTATAAATCAGCAACGGTAATATTCAACCCACTACGAAACAATTATTATGTTGTAGTTGTAAAATGCATGTGATTGCCTTTTTTTATGTTTAGGAGTGGATCAGGTATCTTTAGTAATGATCAATGTGGACGTATGCAGACGGATAAAGGTAGTACAGTTATATAAGAGTACCGTTTATGTTCAGTTGATCTGCACCTCTAGTTATTATTAAAATTGCATAAACTACCCAAAATATCTTTTTGTAAGATCGGCAAAAGGCTTAGGACTTAGAACCTCAAAATATAATTGCAATAGACCTACATTAAAGTATGATTTCATGAGCAAGGTTGTTTGATTGGACAGTCACAAATCTTAAAACACAATAGACAAATAAACATAATATAATAACAAAATGTCAACGATTTTCTTCGTATAATTCAAACATTGCTGCATAGCTTCACTATTTGAATCACGCTACAACCTCGAACATAGATACTGTTGGCAAATGTAAGTTACCAATACTCTAGAAGACAGAGTACAGGAAGGTGCAAATAACCTAATCTATTCCTTGACCTGGATCAATACCACTCAACAGGTAATCCGCAGAACTTGGTGTACCAAATGCATCTATGGAATAGTATAATCTCACTTATATACATACACAGACGCAGGTCTTCCATATTTGTGACATATCATATCCTATATCCTCATAAATATATATGGAATTAATATATATATATATATATATATATATATATATATATATATATATATATATATATATATATATATATATATATATATATATATACATATTACACATATTTAAACATATATCCCTCATTAATTTTATGTGTACAAATATATCTCAGCTCTATATGTGCAATGACATTTGTCTCATATATATGTGCATTGACGCATTTACCCTATCTTTTTGCAATAATACATCCCTGATATATACGTTTAATGACACCATCCTACATATATTTGAGAAATGGTTTTATACATGATATATCTCTGTAAGAATATATTCTTCATATCTTGGTGCAATACACTATCTTTCTATACATATGCAATTATACAGATATCCTACATCCTTACAATGCTAAATAATATAGTGTTCTCCCTTCTCAGATTGGAAACTAACTATATGTCTGCTCCACGTCAATATAGCGAGTACACATATCACCTGTATATAATAGATGCTGGAAATCCTGCTTTGAGCCTTCTGATGACTTGTTAAAACCCTGAACCAGTTTGCTTATGCTGATTGACACTTTAACCATTAAACCTACCAGAGTACAAAATCGTGAGGAAAACAGTCACTAATCATGACATCACAGTTAATAAAAAAACTTGCAAATGGGTATTTAAATTCTTTACAAAAGAGCAGCTCAATGTAGTAGTTCAAAACTTCTTCAATCATCTCAAGGACGTGACTATCATCTGATGCTGGATAAGAAACAAAATATCTCTCTGAACCCCAATTCATGATATAAAATGTAATTTAGTAGCCTTTGGAACTATGCGAGTGAATTATCGTTGCGTAAACATAAGGGAAATCTATTTCACTATCACTCTCACCAAATATGTATGACAAATGTTAAAGGATAAGATGAACCTGACTCTTCTTTTGAGAACTAATCATCCTCATGACAGACCAGAGTCCGTGCCAACTGTAGAAATATTGGTAACACAATACGTCAAAATCGCAATAACTTGGATCGCAAAGGGAATGAGTAAATCAGTTTGAGAGATCAATACTAACAGTGACGAATAGAGAAGAATATATTCTACTGAAAGCCTATCAGCCTTACCAGTGACGGATGGAGAAGAAGGTATCCGTCTGGAAGGCTATTAGCATAAATGGACACTATATGCGGATCCGAGCATCCTGAAGAGACCTCCGTTCACATATAGATGAAACATGTTAATAGACCCTAATACAATGAAATACAGCTTGATAAAAAATATATCTAATCCTGAAAACTGCGTTTTGATGTCATTGTCAAAAAGAGTACATCAGATATTAAATGATAAACCCACCCTGTGACCGTTTCTTTGATAATAATCTTCGCTACGAGCAAAACAACTGATCTTTCTATGATAGGACACAATTTCTCGAAAGTATTTGCGGGGTTACAAAATTAACAGCCTGGATAAGGAATCTAGCCAGTAACTTGCTTTATTCCTTCTTCGGTCCTTGACCTCAAGATTGGGACATGACACGATTGCACGAGATATTGTCGAGGCAGCATATATAACACTATACATGTTTTATAACTTTTCTTTGCTTCCTTATTACCCCTAGTTGTAGTTTGTAGCATTCAAAATCAAAATTGAAACAAATCGGTGAATATTGGACTCAGGACTATTCAATCAAAACTATTAAAGTGTTTCATCTATGTGAGCTGGCACCATACAATTGATATCTGACTTGGGAAAGTTATTATAGAATCAGCCAAGATATATGAGGTTGTCCTGTATCAGGAGGTTCAAATATATGAACATACAAAGAGCGTCTAATTCCCAAAGATGTGAGTTATGTTCGGAACACTGACGGGAAAGGTTTTCATTCAAATTACCTTTCCTATTTCGAAACATGCAGTAAGAAAGACTCAATCCCTTTTCAACAGTTCAATTATATAACGTTTTGTAGCATGAATGTAAGATCTTAAGACTGTACTAGAAGGAGAAAATAGTTCTGATGAAATTCAACAATAATAGAAAGTAATGTAACCTAGTTATCCAGTTTTAAACGAAATAGAAGAATATGCGATAAGTCATGTAATACCTGCAGGAACGCGTCTATCAAGGCAAGGTGCTTATTTAACCACATCTACATCATGCAATCTTAGGTTCCATAGAATATTCATAGATCTGGACATTGCCACAGATATGGAAATTACGAAGGACGGGAAAGATCATATTGTCCTTATTGAATCGATCTATAGGATATTCATTACACGCAAGTTTACACTTAGACATATATATATATATTAACTACATTCATACTAGCCCCAAATAGGCATCGGAAAGAGTATTTGTTTTTGGAAAAATTGAAGTCTTTCTTTGTAATTTGTTAAATTGAGTTGTGTCGAAAATATAGTTATATTCGCAAAATTGCTAGCTTATTTACAAGTATGTGTGTTTGGGACCTATAGACATATTTCGAGAAAGATAATAATAAAAAAAATCATTTCCACAATTATTTGGTATTTTATATAACTCAAATTTGATCATACTGTTGAGCTGGCACTGAAATTTCAAGATTATTTCTCTGCTGATTTTCTATTTTAATAATGATAAAAAATGCAACTTGGTTTGAATTCATGGAAAGTGTATCTAATCATTATTCTCCTGCCAGGCCTCAAATCTCTTACCCCACACTGTTGATTAATTCCCTCACCCCACCGCACTCGTATAAATGTACACTAAACGATGTACAACTTAAAAGCATAATAAATGGAACATTCCGAAAAGGCTATTTATTACACCCAAAGGCATATATTATAGCTGAAAACCCGATCATATTATATCGGCTTCAGATCAGTTGGAGTATTCAAACTGACACAAAATATGCAACAAACCGGCGGTCTGCGTATCGTTTACCCATGACAAGGCAACGATGCATAACAAAGGTGGTCATGTACACATTAAGCGCACATGAAACTTGACTGAGTGCCTTGAAAACGAAACTATATAACTTCCTGAAAATTGGAAACCCAGCTTTCGTTTTACATTAGAAAGAAATGACAGGTTGCCCCACATTGACTTTTAACATTAGCAATATTTTCTTTTTAAGGATTTGTGAAATTACATAGGTTTGCAAAATGAAGGAATGATATAAATATGAAGATTATCTATTTTCAAATGCATTTCGTAAAAGATTTCGTTTCAATAAGAAATAATAGACGAGATAAAGGTGATGTGCTGTCACAACCATATCTTTTATCATTGCACGTATGAGCCATTTACGACAATGTCTCCTCCCTATACTGTAGTTATTTAACATTATTAAAGATAGGCTAACTTAACATTGTCATGCTAAATACAGCATCAAAATCTATTCTACAAACCTGTTTTTCACGTTCGGTTTGAATCAGAAGTGCTCTTGTATATGCGTCAAATGTGAAATATGTGTACTGATTTCATTCGTCAGATCATAAACCTTCCTGGTTAATCAATGTTACAATCCAAGGCGAAGCAGCTGTTGGCCGATAGGGTTGAACAAGTATGACACGTTAACTCGTAAATCCACTTCAACTAATTTCTGATAAGTTAATTACCATATCCTATTTAGTTAAATGTTCACTTTAGAATTATAGTTATAAAATCAGGCTTAAAGCAAATTAAATGAACATGAATAGGCCAGTTATTTTGACTTCATATCATTACCATATACCCGGAATATCAAACACATATTAGAACACTAGTAGTAGTGCAAATCCATCTATTATATCCATCTATCACCCTTTATAATCACCCGACTATTTGGGTAGATTTCTATTTGAAAAAAAGTTCCTTTGTTTATCTACATCCACTTGACCTGAAACTAAAACAGCTACCAATCAGATATTTGTATAAGCTAATAGTCTCTTAAAACCGCGTAATCTAGGTCTTCAGGTTTGTCTACCAATCTTTCATTATACTGTTCTAGTAAAACTGTACATGTCTGGGATATTGGTATAATTAGCTTCGATGATCTGCAATAGGGTCAGAAATGAGTTTTATTAAATGTGCCCATTGAATAGCAAAATTATTACTTAACTGGGGCCCGAGTGGCTGAGTGGTCTAAAGCGCTCTACGTTATAGATCAGTGCCATCTCACCTCTGTCTACGTGGGTTCTAGTCTCGAATTCGGTCAATGTGGGTATGTGAGAAAGCTTGCCAGTAGCTTCTCGAGAGTCGTTGGTTCTTTCCGTGGATTACCCGGGATCTTACTCCACCATTAATACTGGCCGCCATGTATAGCCTATTGTGTGCTGAAAAATGGCGTTAAACCCTATAACAACAACTTTACTCAATTATCTTGTAGGGTTATTACTTTTGATACAATTATTTTCGACATCTTTTGCTTCACTTGCTATAAAAATGATGAACATAAATTAATTATACTATAACACTTCACAATTCCCTTGTCCTTTGTGCAGAATATCAGTATATTTCTATTCCATTGTCTCTATAATATCCAATCGCTTACTCTGCTTGTATTGGTGGTGTTTATGTTTAACTGGTGTGAAAGGATAGTGTTTTTTCTTTTACGCCAGAGAGAGAGAGAGAGAGAGAGAAGCACATATATAGATAGATAGACATACAAATAAAACAACATGCATTCGTGCTTGTGCTTGGTCACAAAGCAAGACCATTTTCTAGATTTACCACAGTCGTTAAGGAAGAAATTTACATCTGACTAGTTCGGGTTCGAAGATATGATTGTTATTCACGGTGAGTGTTTTATCTGTTTCCATTGGAGTATTTACTATAAGGAAACTAAAACTGGTTTAATCTTACCTTGTGAGTTTATGTTGTACAGCACAACTGCGAGTATCATGCTTTTGTTTGTTTCTTGCTGTCGTTTTTTGTTTCTATTTTTACTCATCACTCAAATATATTTACAATATATGTATATATTCTACGCTGGCGTATCATTGTTCTGTACAAGCTGAGGAGTATTATACCCAGTTTCAGTTGTACATTTAAGGGCCTTACCCTATAAGCCAAATATGATTTGCTAAAGTATATTTAACAACATTTTAAGCGTACTCTTAACTTAAACAATCTGCAGTCCTCTATTTTATATTATACACGATTGCTATTGCGGTACATCGTTTGTAAATGTAACATAAGATCAATTATGGCATTGCTGCTTGTCATTTCTGTGATGCATTATCGACTATACATATTGTGGAGTCATATGTTATATGTTGCCTTTTGGGGCTTTATATACCTCATTACCTTCTAACCCCATGACTTGTATTAAATTTAACATAAAGCCACATACCATGCGTAAACCATGGATTAATAATCTTCGAAAGTGGAATGGCATCATGTATTACGTTTTGGGGTCTCCGATACGTCATTGCCTATTATACATCATGACCTTTTTGATTACATTATAACACATTATTTTGCAGAAGCTACAGACTAATTGGTGTTGTGTATTTTATAAGCACACCTTTGTAGGGTTAAAGCGGGTAAACCAACGAGAATGCAATAATAGTTTGATCAAGAGAGACGACAGTGAATCATGGAATTCCGATTCCATGCAATTCGATATAATGTACATCAAGATGAAGGAATGACTTGATGCAATGGGCCTACTTTTGTTACCGAAGGATCCCCCTATACCAGAGAGAAATAGTTTCGCTACCTTGTAAACCTCTGACAAGAGTTCTAGAGGAGGTAGAAGTTTGGAAATTGCAGAGCTTTATCTGACCCCTTCCGATCTTTACGGCTAAGTCGGACATGTCACCTTTATCAACAAAGGGGCATTGACATGCCGATTTAAATTATTGTTGGCTTTCAGTCTCTCAAAATCTACTCTATAAAAATACTGGGATTCGTAAAGTTGTGGCCAGGACAACACCGTGTGTTTGTCTTCTTATTTTAGCACAAAAACTATCAATCAGTGTGTACTCGGTGTAATGTTTACAAAAACTATTACATTAGAGATAAGTGTTGTTAAGATAACATAAACAGGATACATAGTGTACGTTCTGGAGAACACTTACATTAAATGTTGAACATTATGCACATTGTTGAGTTTACGATAAAAGACAATTAACCCAGTGTAGAGTGTATAATAAAAACTTCTGCAGTTGTATCCCAAAGTTTAAACTTTCAGTTGTTAATCACAACTTCCAGTTAATTAACATCACGAGAAAGAAATATGCAATCTTTCCACCCATCCACTCATAACAGTTCAAGCTTCTGTGTTTCTGTTATATCTTGTGTGCTGTTTGTTTCTATTTGGTAATTTGCGCAACTTTGATGATGCATATACCAATAGCATTTATAGCTGCAGAATTGGACATA
The DNA here is from genome assembly GCA_028554795.2 of Sinohyriopsis cumingii. Taxonomy (NCBI): domain Eukaryota; kingdom Metazoa; phylum Mollusca; class Bivalvia; order Unionida; family Unionidae; genus Sinohyriopsis; species Sinohyriopsis cumingii. The sequence continues at coordinate 17,793,343 of CM068840.1, forward strand.
GAGGTCGAGGCTTAAGGGGATTTGCATTTGTAATGATTCCAGTAGATGGTATATGCATCTTGTGCAAGTATCTAGACTTTAAATGAAGTGCTGATTTTGCTCAATTTTCATTGCAGTCAACACAGTAAGCAGTGCAAACGTGGATCAGTTTAACTCCACATTTCCTGTTATTACTTATTTTAATAGATATTCTGTCACAGCTTAGCGACCTCACTGGATGAATGCTGGAAACACACTAGATTGGTTTGATCCAGGGAGACGGCAATGGCTCATGCGACTCTACTGGCTTGTGTCAGCTAATCTTCCTCCCTAGTGTGAAAGTGGTGGGAATAATTGATGTAGAAGAATGGGTCGACTCTCATTTTCACCAAATTGGTACTGTCTACCCATGATACAAGAGTGGAGGTTGCCGACCTATGTAAGTCTCAAGAATAAGTAACAGAGGAGTCAGACGTTTAAACAAGCATTGGAAAAAGCTGCAGAACCTTATGTGATCCTGTCCTTTTTATGTGGCCTCCGTGTTGTTTATATCCTTTGTTGCACTGACTGCCTGGAAAGGAAATTCATGCAAGTTGGTATATAATTAGTGTTCACATAAACGTTCCACCCTCTCTGATTCCATTGTGCAAGCAGATGTAAAAAAATGAGGAAATTTATAACATTTTCTACGATAAAAAATTCTCATATGTGCACCTTATATACAATCAGAACATGATCAAATCTTCCACCGCAGAAATGAACTTAATACACGTACTTTTATGCTTTTGCCTTTGACATGAGCCTGATATAGCAGGATACTTTTTTCAAATATATGATGTTGATTTTTGGAACATTGTGTTTATTGTGCAATACTTGATTATTGTGAATGCCGAAACCTTTATTAGAATGGGGAGGGTAGTGTTTGTTAGTACACAATGAACATCTGCCGTGGGAAATTTAATACAAGCTAAAATAGACAAAATTAGATTTGAGCACATCTACTGCTTATATAAACATACAGTACATATATGGATGTACAATGTTAGCATTTCAATTCTCTTCAACACTGGAGAAGCATAGGATGCTCTTCCCTGAAACAAAATTTCTGTTACTTATGTCAATAGTCTTATTTACACTTACTTTCTATAACATTTGCTATATAGAGGATCTTAAATGGGTAATGATTTAATATTCAATCTAAATAACGAGTTGAGCTTTTCCTTTTATCAAATAGTTGTTTAACGGAAATAGTTTATAAAGCAAGAAGGATACGTAATGTTCATTCTGATGCACCATTCATTTTGTTGTTCGTACCAAAATAGTCCCAGACACAGTTTAGTGACAATTAACATTTAAAAGTTGAGTTTTATTTTACAAATTACAAACCAAAGAGAAACTACCCTTCCTAATAAATATACTATATGGTACATACAAAATAGTTTTTCAACACAGAATGAAACATCTGTGTGATATTACTGTTTTGACAAGTGTTATAGGGTGTACGATCAATGTACATACATAAAGTTTCACCAGTAAGCATTTCAAGTTGGCTGGATACTCATATTTACTCATTTGTTTTTCAAAAACAGTTTGTGTCCGAAGAAGCATAAACTAAATGCAAAGCTAGATGCACAAAATTATCCGCGTTTGTGTTTTTTTTAAAAAGAATCCAATTCTCATATTTACTCTGAATTGCATGACTTATCTTATATCGTAAAAATGGTGTGGTCTGATAAATTTCTGTCAGTTGGCAGACCGGTTTGAGTTCACATTCTCCTGTGAACAGTGCTGAATTTATTTACTCTTATAAGTTAACGTTGAAAACACTCTTATATGTAGGGTAAATTCCATGTTACAGCTATACTGCCCACCCGTCTGCCCACGACTTCTATCAATTGACCAACTCCCTAAGTGTTATTTCTTCTTCTTGTTTTGGGTTTTAGGCCATTTTTCAGCGCCTTATACTCCATACAACGAGCCCATACAGGGTATATAAGCCATATTTAGATCGACGTGATCTTTTTTTCCACAAATCCCTACTGTGAATCGATTCGATGAATGGCCACAAAAATGTTGATAATAGTAATAAAATCAGAAACTTCTAGAAGGCGGGATCAAGACAAATCCCAAAGGTCGCAGACAATCAGAAAAGAGAATATTGCACAATAATATCACTGGTGTTGTTGGACCAATCAAAATCACTTGATTTGATATTTTAACATGCTTTCATATAAATAAAATGAAACTGCACACACCATATTTAAATATTTTGAATATGTGATAACATTATCTCTCACATTGTTAATATATTCACCTTAACCACTGTGAAAGTTCCTGGAAGTGAATTCAAAGAGATAGAAGCAGCAGAACTCATCTAAACCTGGAATCTCTCTAGCACAACCTTTAGAAATACTTTTTGGACATCTGACAGAACAGTAACTGCTGAATACGTATTAGAGTAACTTATAATTCTTGTGTCATTTTGTGACGGCGATTATTTGGACATCAATACGCGAAAGAAATATTTAAGCAAAGCACAGACCGATCTCGCTACTGGGTAACAAATCATCCCGCCTCATTGTCCCGTTGAACAATGAAGTTGCTGGCGTGATCTTGATGAAACCAGATGAAGCAATGACCAAAATCATTAACATAAGTACGTGGCACAGTTGAGTCGCACGAATCCATATGGGACACGCTGCGCCTGGTGAAATCGATGATGGAACAGGGAGGGCTATTCATCCCGACCGGAGTTTGAAAACATATACAATTTCACACAAATAGGAAAATAATATTTAACTCATACCTCTACAGCTAGATATAGGATATAATTGTTTTACTATCACATTTATTTTGTATTTTTGGTATTCCGACTTTTTTCGTATAATGCAACGTTGAAGTCTGTTTTCTAGTTCACCTGTATGTAACTTCACAGAATGATTTTATTCGCAAAATTGTTGTATTCATTAAGGAAGAGAAAGTGTTACGTTAAGTACTATAATATTCTTATCAGGCACAGGTTCACTTCTGAACCTGGTTGTCACCTTGTACAGTAATCCCGATAATATAATTTGTATGAAATAATCAACTTAAGTCTACAGTACATAAGGTATTTACGTGCTGTAATACATGACCTTGCCATTTGTAGTACACAGATTCGGATATATTTTCAACTGACTGATTGGTGATTGATTGATTGATTGATTAAAAGCCGGTGACTGATGAATGGTGACTGGTGAAAGCTGAATGTAGTGATGAAGTTGTAAAGGAAGACGGAGTGATAGTTATCCTGTATCTCCGTATATGCACTGTATTTTATGTGTTTAGCCGTGGTACTAATTTGGGTTTGTGTTATACACAGTTATGCTGCTGTCGAGACTGACGTTGGCCCGGAACAAGACAAAGGTCATCACGTGGTGAAGAACCAAGGCTTCTGGACCAACGTGTCTGCAGAAAACAAGAGATTCTACCGATCTTTAGGCAGACCAGGAGGGTGTCTCCTCAATCATTTTACAGAGCATTGGGAATGAGATGATCTTTCGGATTCGTGTTCGACTCAGCAAGATATATGTCCTAATGTTTCATATATTTCGCTGTTTGAGTTTAAACTCACCATATTTTACTATTTGAGTGAAAACTCATTATAGTTCACTATTTGAGTGACACTCATCATATTTCTCTAATTGAGTGAAACGCATCATACATCACTATTTGCATGAACTATATACTTTATTACTATTTGTGTGGACATTGAAATGTTTACGTGAGTCATTTTTTCCGTTGATTGTGTGGAATCTAAAATTAACAATTAGGAAAGTTTTGACTGTATTTGTTTGAGTTTGTCAAATGAAAATATAGTCACTTTAACAAGGAGACTTTCACTCATACTTTGAAACCCAATGCACAATAACAACTGTCCCTATTCACATTAGTTATAATATCAGGAAACCCAATGCACAATAACAACTGCCCCTATTCACATTAGTTATGATATCAGTGGTGTGTCAAGATTTGACAGTTAGTTTTGTCACTTACCAAGGACAGCATGTATGTGAGACAATTTGATTGTGTGTATGTATGTGCACCATAGATATATGAAATTAAGCTGGCCTTGAAAATAAGCCTACTTTATGAAAAGTCACAATAGTCCTGCAATAACTTGCTATGGAGGTAACCTAGAATTAAGTATTTGATGCCTAATTTATTGCAGCATTCAATTTGTCTTATTAACATATAGAAAAACTTGTATATTCAGAAAAGAAATACAACCATTACGTTCATATGCACAAACCTGAGATCGAGAACGAAAACACCAATTTAAGATTTCTTCCAAAGTGTTGCAACCAAGCTGTCATGCTGACAAACAAAGCGTTGTCTTGTATTTAACCTGTAGAGTCCCTTCAGTTCGTGTGGAAAACTCCTCTGTGTGGATTTCATTGTGCCACAAACCTGCTTGGTCACTTCAATTCCTGAAGGAAACGCATGGTGGAATTCGTTGTGCGAAAAAACTGCTAAGTCCCTCTGCCCATAAAACAATGTATTGTTGTAGCTTTTTTGTTCCACATGAATATTGGTATTCAAACAAAACAAAAGAGTGATATTATACCATGACATACAGATGGGAAATAAATGATACTATGCTATGGCATACAGACAGGAAGTGCGTGTTGCTTTACAATGGCTTACAAGACGAATGGAGTGGGAAGGGAAGTGCAGTCTGAATTGGGTTCTGACTTTAAATTCTTGGTCATCTATACCATGTCTGATCAGAAAATACCCCTTATAGTTTTCACAAGCTCAGTTATTCAGATGCAAGATCTACTCATTAAAATGTGCAATTAGTGCTTATAATCAAACTTGTCTGATAATTCGAATATATAAGCTTACATACCCAAATCGGATCAAAGTCTGGAAAAAATATGGCCATAAAAGTTTGCACAAGTTTAACCAACCAGATTTAATAAAGTCTTATGAATTTGCATTCATGTTATTCATAATCAATCTTTTTTCTGTGATTTGATGATGTAAGCTTACATATCAAAATATAATCAGTAATGAAGCCCTATAGTGTTCACAATCAAGTGTTGATGGATGGATGGATGACGGATGATACATGATAGACAAAAGCCATACAATAATCTCACTTGGCTTTTGAAATCACAAGACAAGAAAACTATTATGCTAATAATCAATCAACTGTTAAAAACAAAAAACAATTGGACTGAATTTATTAGTGAGCAGTATCGCAGAAGACACACCTGGTATTGGACAAAACTGTTCAGCAACACTGAATCAGTTCTGGAGAGTATGTATAGGTATAACTGATCCATTTTATTTTTGCAACCCTTTGCGATACGCACACTGTAAAACTCTTGTAGCATTTGCATGTCATGTATATCTATCATGTGTATTGTTTTCATAATAATAGTTTTATAAGGGTCATTTAGTTAGTGACATTTTTAAGCTACAGTCCTATGATTACGGTTTGTACAGTAAGATGAATTATGTGTAAAATCCATTGAGTCATTTACAATTAGCAAGGACGAGTTGAACTATAAGTGCAAATAAACATCACGTGATCAGACATGGACATGAGTTTTGGAAAAGCAAAGACTGGACTAATTTGTGATTAGCCAGAATTAAATCAGCTGATGTTTACTAACAGATTATTTCGAAATACGAAGAATGATTATTTCAAAGCATCTTATTGCAATTCAGATATTGCATATTATTATATTAAGTGAATCACTATGCACAATTAGTCATTCTTACTAGTACTATTATGTTGAAAGATGTATTGAGAGGATTGATTCATTTAATTTAATAATCATTTGCTGGAATTAAATAATTTGACTTACATATAAAAATAGATGTGTGGAATTACTGTAAATTCATTCAAAGACATTTGTATATATACCTGTTATGGAATTACCATGAATTCGCTTAAAGACATTTTGGGAATATATCAGTGATCAGTTGTTTGTACTGTTGACGCATCAGTAAAGTAGTAACAATACTTGGAATAACTCTTGAAGTTATTCGGCTTATTTGGAACAGATAGAATGATAAAGAACATTACAGATTTTAGGAATTCATTCATCAACCTGTAAGTTATTTTTTATTCTTTCACTTTGTAGCATACGGAAATCTTATATATAAACACCAACATATGTCTTTTCGTGTCTAATGCTTACCAAACAATAGGTCATAAGTTCGAAACACGCAGCTGCATTCTAATTGTTTAAGGGTTTTTTTTGTATCTCGATGTTAAAACTTTCTTTTATACTCCCTCATCCCAGCTTTTGAATATTTTTATTCACAAACAGGCAATTATCCTAGTATATTAATGTTTCAATTATACAAAAAGTGTTGATTTTGCTCGTTCTTGTTACGTAGTTTCAGAATCTAGAGTCATAACAAGGTGAATTATCATCTCTGATAGAACCCATAAACCATTTAAAGCTATTTAGAGAAACCACAGAAAGTAGGTCACAATGACCAACATTTTATGCAGGGCAAAAATTCTTCTGAAGATACATTTCACATAAATTTGTGTGGCATCAGATCAAAATTTATTGAAATTAGAGCCCAAGCATGTTTACTTTTAGGCATATAGAATAAACACCATAAAGCATATCACAGTCACTTGGCTTTAAAACACAACATATCGTTATACATAGATACACTAATACTGGAAGTTTTTTATGTCACCTGGCTTAGTAGTGTGGCAAACATAATAATAGCCATGATAGAATTAGTAAAATGTCAAAAATAAGTTTCAAATTATGGAGCAATTAACCAAATTTCCGATGGTACTGTGTCTTTGGGCAATTAATTTTGTCAAGGAAACATTTAAGAGAAAACAGACATAACAAAACATGGTTCAGCAAAGAAAACATGACAAAGTACAGTGCAACAAAGTCTGAGACTTACTTAAAAGAAAGCATAAATATGCATTCCTTTATCCTTGCAGACAACGTATAAGCATGACTAGAATTATAACAGATACATCGTAGAGAAACAAATCTCATAAAATCTCTTTTTGCATCGCTTTATACAATATGCATAGCAGAGCTTGATTCTGAATTAATACAAATTTATACTTCTATATTTTGTACTCTGACATACTGTCATATCATTCAGGCAACTTATAGAACTAAAACAAATTTAAATGACTAATAGAGTTCCAAAGCGTATTTGAAATACCCAGCAGAAAAATACTCTATCGTGGCGTCATGCATGAGTATTTGCAGCGGAAGATTGATAAATCTGCTCCTCTGTAACCATGCAGTCTTTTCTAGCCTCTCCATCAGAATAGGAAGTAAAACTAGAAAATAAGCAATATATTTGTGCGTATGTTACGACATTAGTCTCTCCGTCTGTATAGGTAGTGGACCCAGAAAATAAGCAGCATGTCTGTTAGGGTGTTACTAGATTGGTCTCCCCATCTTTATAGGAAGTAAAACTGGAATACAACATATCTGTTTTTGCATTACAAGATCAGGGTCTATGCTGTGTTGTTTCCGTGTGATTCCAACGTAGAACAGTTCAGACTGACATATGACTTGAATACATAGATCAGACTAGATATCTGGGTTTTCTGTTTTACAGCAAGAATGTTATATCATGCCGAAATAAATAAAGTTCCTTAACCATCGCACTGTTCAGCATCCAGTCCAGGCTTATATGATGCTTGGAATTGAACAGACACCCTTTTAGTCACATGACACTGTACAGTAGCCAATCAGGGCTGATCTGATGCTGCGAAATTAACCCACATCCTTTTGATCACAGGTCACACTACAATAATCAATCTGGGCTGATCTGATGCTGGGAACTGAACAGACATATTTTGGTCACTGATCACTGTACAGTGGCCAGTCTGGGCTGATCTTTTGCTGGAAATTGAATCCACATCATTTTGGTCACATGACATAGTGCAGTAGCCACTTTGGTCTCAGATCGCACTACAGTAGGCAATCTTGGCTGATTTGATGTTGGGAATTCAACTTACATCCTTTTGGTCATGGGTCATACTATAATAGCCAATCTGGGCTGATCTGATGCTGAGAATTGAACCCCACGTCCTTCTGGTCACATATAAAAAATGAGCTACTCTGGCTCGTAGATATATGGTATGATAATAAATATAACTTATAATTCAGGGGTCTCAAACTCAAACCACCCTGACGCGGGTCACAGGATAAGGATTGGCGGGCCGCGTGTTTGAGACCCCTGGAGAAGAACGTGTGTATTGCCCAACTTATCAGGGCACTTTTGTCAGCCCCACCTGTTACCAAAAACATCTAATGACGCAAGGTTCACAGCGGAAAAGTGCATGCCAACTCCTGAGATTGTGTCCTATTTGTGGACAAGGCATACATACTAACAATGCCAAGGTTCACGTATATTCAGGAAACAAGCGATGTCACATTTCTCTCCAAATCGTGGACTTGGTACACGAATGCTACATTCAAAAATACCATTCCAAACAGGAGGAGGAAGATGACCAGAAGAAAGGCAATTTCTTCTTTTTCGATTTCGAATGCATGCAACAGACAACCATTCACATTCCTAATTTCTGCGTTGCTCATAAGCATGCGAGAAGTGCATCCAAGAGCCTATAAATAGTTATTGTCATCACTGTAGCAAGATTCCTGGAGGACGTGAAAAAGTCTTTCGGAGACCGAACTCGCTGACCGATATCGCCCAATGGATCTTTGACCCCAATGACGAGAAATGGAGCCAAGAGGAAATCGAACATTACGGAGATTGTCATCTCTATGCTACGGTGATGGCTCACAATTTCTCGAGGTACGATGGGCAATTTCTTCTTCAGATCCTATACGGAAAAAAGTTTCGAACGACTGAAAGTGACTTTGAACGGAGCCAAAGTCATTTCCATGCAAGGGGACAAGTGCAGCTTAAAGATTCGATGAGTTACATGGCCATGCATTTGAGCCGAATGGCTAAACTATTTGGAATGACATAAATGGCCAATGACTACTTTCGCACTTTTTCAATACCGAAGCCAATCAGCGCGCCGTTCTAACCCATTTATCTGAGGCTCACTTCTACCACCCCGACAACATGCGTACCGGACAACGAGAAGCTCTCTACGCTTAGTACCAAACTCACGCCTCGAATCCCTTCGACTTTATGGAAGAAATGTAAAAGTATTGTTGTTCCGACGTGGACATTTTACGGCTTTTCTGTGGAAAATTTCGAGAATTATTTATGGAGCACAGAGGGATCGATCCTTTGAAAGAAGTCTGCTCTTTGCCAAAGCGTGTTCCTTAGTGTACCGGCATTGATTCGTGCCCGAAAACACCATAGCTGTCATAAGCCCTCAAACGACCAATTTTGTCAAACGTCAATACTCGGTCAAAGCCCGACTTTGGCTTCATTAATTGTGCGACAAGGAAGACAAATGGATCCAACACTCCCGCAACGGAGGAGGCGAAGAGACCATCGGAAGATATTTGGTGAACATTTGGCACTTAGAAAACCCCCAGATCGTGTATGAGTTTTACGGTTGCCTATTTCACAGATGTCCCATTCGTTACCCTCACCGTGGCATTAAAAATCAGGTTTTACAACGTACCATGTACGACATATACCAGGTCACATGCCAACGGCTCTTGAAGTTCGAACAGCAAGGATGCCAACTGGTGGAAATGTGGGAACACGAGTACGTTCACCAATTGAAAGTCGATCCCGAATTTAAACGTATCTTGGCAAGTCACATGCTGGTGGACCCTCTGAACCAGCAGGACAGTTTGTACGGAGGACGGACGAATGCCACCTGATTGCTGTACCATGTTTCGAGGAAAAAAAAGAAGAAATCAAATACTTGGACGTGTGTTTGCTGTATCCTTACTTGTGCAAGTATTGTCAATTTCCGTAGGGCACCCGTAATTGATGACGAAAAACATCCACGTGGAAAACATTCGACTATACGAGGGATTGATCTAATGCCAAGTCACCTCCCCATGGACTTGTACCATCTCATTTTACTTCACCAATGCCAAAGAAAACTAATGTTTCCTTTGTGCCGTACTTGTGCAAAAACGTGCAACCAAGACCAACCTTGTCAGCACACCCAAAAAGAAGGTGCCTTGACAGGAACGTGGGTCAGCTTAGAATTGTTCAAAGCTCTGGACCTGGGATACCAACCGTTAGAAGTGTACAAAATTTACCACTTTCCCAAGACAGAACAATACCACAAGGGCGACGAGACTTAGAAAGGCATTTTAGCAGACTACGTGGATGTCTTTTTGATACTGAAACAAGAAGCCAAAGGTTATCCTTCCTTGTGCCACACCCCCGAAAGTCAAAAGAAATTCAAAGAGAAATACTAGGAGTAGGAAGGCATCACCTTATACCACGTGGAAAAAATGAAGGAAGGCGATACTTTGCCAAGGGATGTTAAATTGCTTATGGGATAAAATGGCACAACTACCGTGTTTACCCAAGAAGGAGTATCAGTCCGAACCTTCCCGCTACTTCCAGATGATTTACGACAAAACCAAATACATGAAACACGTGGACGTTCTCCGTAAGGACTTGATCCTGGTCAACAACGAAGAAGAACTGGACATTGTAGAAGCCGACGAATTTGGAAATGCAATCTTTGCGGCTTACGTGACAGACCATGTTCGTTTAAAATTGTGCGAATCGTTACACCAGTTAGGAGATCGTATGCTGTATTTTGACACGGACAGTTGCATCTACATTGATCGCCTGGGTCACTGTTACCATAAAATCGAAGGAGACCGTTTAGGAGCCAGGGCGCATGAGTACCCCAATGACACGATTCTACGTTTTGCTAGTGGCGGTCCCAAAAATTACGGCTACAGATACCGGGACCACCAAGGAGAAATGCACCCGGGGTGCCAAGTGAAAGGATTGACTCTCAATTATCGCACCAGTCAAGAGGTTAACTTTGAGGTATTGAAAGAAGCATTTTAGTCTGGAAAGGATCAAGGTTTTAAAGTGACCACTTACCAACCTCACAAGATTGTACGTTTAACCACACACCAAATAGTCAGTCCACCTTTGGAAAAAGTGTATCAAATCGTGTACCAGAAACGAGTGCGACTTCCTAATCACTTCATTTACCTAACGGACATGCCGGTATAAAACATGGTTCCAAGACGATAGCCACCAAAAAGAAGGATGACTTCGACTCTGCAAGAATCGGGTGAGAGACCAACTGCAAACTCCAAGTTCGAACCATACCAGTTTCCTGTCTTCTTGCCTGACTATTGTGATTGTGCCCGTCGATTAGAAACGTTTAAAAAATGGCACACGGATAGTGAAGGATTACCTACTTCGAACGTTTTAGCTTGAACAGGATTTGTCTACTTGGGACCTGAGACTGGACTAGGATACGAAGTACAATGTTTCAGTTGTGGTCTAAGTTGCGTATGGATCGATATCCATAAAGATTCAGCTATTCTGGAACATACTCGATGGTCTCCACACTCTCCTTACCTTTCTATGGCCTTTCCACCCATCACAATACGGAACAGGTAAGACGGTACGTTAGAGAAGGTAGTACCGTTGTCCAGGAATATAAAAGGGAAGAATTTCAAAACTAAGCATTAAAAAGGAACGATGTACAAGCTCGAGACTTCATTACGGCTATTATAACAAGGGACAACGTCCAAGACCAATCGTTCATTGTAACTAAAAAGACCAAGCCAGAACGATAAATCCTAGCAAACATACACCATTCAAGTTCGGTGATTCTCAAGTGGAGAGCGATGCTGTACCGTGCGATGGCAGGGATGCCATACGCTGTGATCTCATTGATTCAGTACCAAATCATGGGAACTTTGCTATGACTACTACTACTATACCTAACATGGAAAGTGATGCTGTACGTGTCAAACCTGACGGATGCGAAAGTGATGCCACTCGTTATCGTACACCTTATCACTTTACGGGTTTTCATGGTCAATGCCATCCTCAACATGAAATCATGCGGCTACCACCCTACGGATGTTATCCAACCCTGAGCAAACTCCTGCGAATTTCACCGGACCCTCATCGAAATGAGCCTGTGAAAGACGAATATTCGTTCCCTGTGCGTTTGCCTGAATAATGCGACCTTGAAAATCAAACGTTCCAAAGAAGGTGGCCTAAGTATCTGGGAAGACCTAGCCCTGAACAATTAGCCAGAGCCGGATGTTCTTACGTGGGTGAAAGAGATGAAGGCATGTGTTTCATTTGCGGTGGGTCATTTTACCGCTGGGAGCTGAAAGATTCTGCTTACCATGAACATGCTTGCTGGTCTCCGGACGGTCACTACCAAAATGTTTAACACAATGTAAACTTATTCCAAAAGCAAACTTCTTAACGGTGTGTTATGTACGAGTTAATACTAAACAATTTAAATTCGCCACCGGAGTACGATCATCTCAATGCAGAAAGTGCACGTATTTGCTAAGACAAAAAGATGTATTAAAACTGGCTAACATACAACGTGTTGATACAACAGATTCCGACGGTGGAGGTTTACCAACTCTTATTACAAGAGAGGTGTCCATTGAATTGGGATTGACATGTGATGCATGTCTTAGTGACCTACTTTCTTTCATTTCCTTTGCTAGTCGAATTCTTGCGGGTTCAGTACGATCTGTACTGTGAGGTACCAGCAAATACATGACGGTGTTTCCTTTAAATAAACACGAGAAACTCGTTCTGTGAAAGTTTGACCACTCCGGATACTTACGAAGATGCGTTTATATTTTGTTACTTACACTCTCACTGGAAAGATGTTCGGGACAGGACAAGTTTGGGGTTCAAGGCTTGGACCAAAGAAGTATTGCCCAGGATTTGTGTGATGCATTCAAAGAAAAAACTGAACTTAAAGTGTCCAGTGAAAAAGAAAACTTTTAAACCTGTGTTAGACACAGTACCAGATGAATCCGACACCGAGGAAAACCAGTCTGCGCGGAACAGGACTATCATCGACATCGACATTTCCAAAAGGTCATTTCGAGAGGACCCTTGTGTAACTGTACCCATTGTAGAGACTGTAAGAACATTACACACTGTCCCTAGGACACCTTTGTTACCAGACACATGTTGGGCAGATATTTGTCTATATTCCACTTTGATCGTTGTGATGTGTATTTTATCAATGTACTTAACTATTTGGTTTTATGTATTTTCCCTTTATTCACTTTTAAAGTTCGAAATAAACGTAAGCTACTTCTCCTGTCTCTGCTCCGTGTTACTCCGCTTTCAAACTCATCGACGAATATATACATCGTACCAGTTATGAGGCATTATATCTTCGCAATCCCTTTAACATGTTCATTGCTGGACCTAGCGGTTCAGGTCAAACCGAATTTGTCAAACATTTGATTGAACATAAACATCATTTCATAGATCGGTCACTTCAACGTATCGTGTGGGGTTACAAAAAGTAGCAATCGGCGTACAGTCTTATGCGAGAAAGTCAAAGCAATTCCATCTTGTATGTGGGAGGCATTCCTAGCGAAGATGACAGGATCGTGTCTGACCCCAGTCCAACACATCTAGTCATTTTCGACATGTTAGCAGAAGATGATTAAGAAATTAAACTGTTATTTACGCGCAAATGGCATCAGCGTAATGCCAGCCTCATTTACATTACTCAAAACTTGTTTCAACTATGTAAAGCCCTTCGCACCATCAGTCTCAATGCTCATTACGTGGTCTTGTTTAAAAGCCCTAGAGATAAATCGCAAGTGCAGGTCTTAGCCAAACAGTTAGGAACGCAATGGCTGTCTCATGCGTACTCAAACCCCTCACGCGTATCTACTATTAAAACACCCACCCCCGATTATTTCCGATTTCCTACCCATCTGTTTCACCACTGGTGCCACTTTCAACAATAACAAAATTTATAAAAACCTCGAACACGTTGGTTCTGTCTCACACTTTGTCAACATGTCATCTTCCCGTCAAATTGATTCGTACATTGTACGGTATCAGTCGCGAAAGAAAAGATCCACAAATACGTGCTCGTGTCTTAGAAGCCAGTCTCAGAGAAGTCTTACGATGGTTTACGGTGACAGCACGTCAATTATTGCAAGGCATCATTCACTTTCCACACCAAACCAAACGATTTTTTGAGATAAACAAAGTAGCCTTGACGCAACTGGCAGATCGCCGCATCGAAAGTCAAACCCAAAAGCAAATAATTTTCAGACCTGGTGGTAGCGGTTCTCAAGGAGGTGTCATCATTCGTTCCCTCTTAAAATGGTATCCCAATGATCCCAAAGTCCTCCCCAAGAAAAAAGTCACTCCCAAGAAAGCCAAACGGACCCAAAAGAAAAAGAGCAGTGGTGTCAAGACCAGGTGACAACCTATAAAAAATGTCCCCCATCCCCCATAAAAGAAAAGCCCACAGAAAAGACCCGAGAATACAGCTTCTTCCCGCAAGAGGCCACAAACTGCAGCGATGGTGACCGCGTATACAGTAGCCTAAGGTTCTTCCACTTCTCCTTTGTTAGTGATTCTAGCCAATCCCAATTTGACACCCGTTATTCCTCATTTGGTGAAAATATGGAAAATCGTGTCTCCAAAATCTTTTTCAGCGGTGACACCCTCCTTCTCTTGTTCTTTAGATGCTGCGGCAGCTGCTCACAAAGTACCTGCCCCCAAAATCAAAGTCAAAGAGAGATCGAGTATGTAACAGAGTTTACTGGATTTGTCCAAGCAAGAACTGTCCCGATTTAGTCCGTTGTGAACCCCTCCAAAACGCGTGATGCCTATCATCAAGTTGATGCGACGTAAAGACAATCAGTGTCGACGCATACCATTATACAAAAGACCTGTGAGAAATGATGGATATCAGTGTTTTTGTGCTCCTGTATGCCCAGACATGTCCCCAAACAAACGTGCACACCGTCACCATCGCCGTCGTTCTTATATCCAAAAAGGAAAAGGAAAACGAAAAATGCTTACCCAAGCACCGACGTATACCCCTGAGTAAGCACACTCGTCCCAAGAAAATGAGGGGCAACAAAAGGGGAGGATTTACTCTTTATGGCGATAATGATATTGCCCAAGAGGTCGAAAAAGGCCGGTTACACACCTGCCCAACTAATCCTAAAACGCTACTACAACAAACAAATATGATAAACGGACGCACGCAAAGCATAGACTTTAAAGTATTTTGTTCTCCTGAATGCCACAAGATGTCACCCAAGAAAAGTACACACCGATGCCATCGTCGTACTTCTGTCCAAAAAGGAAAGGGAAAAAGAAAAGCACAGTCTTGTCAATCGAAATAACGCTACGCCTAGCGTCGACGTCTACCCAAGAAAGGGCTCCATCGTTCAAAGTAAACGAGAAGCTACCAATGGCGATGATTGCTTGGCGATATAAGAAAAACAGTCATATTTTTTACTATTCAATAGTCAAAAAAATAACATAAAAGGGCGCGCAAGTCATCGACATCAGTGTATTTTTGTGTGTTCCCCGAAACAAACAAACAAACAAAGATACCACCCCCAGAGGCAATCCCTCCCTTACCCCAAAGGAAAGAAAAGGAAAGGACTGCCTCATTAAGCCAAATATAGGGACGTGTTGTCCATTCTATCCAAAGCCCCTCCACCCATGTAAAAACAAATTCAAACTGCCTCCAAAGATGTCATCGATACCGTGTGCGAATGTTGCCTGAATGTCTTAAAAGGCCCGATACCTTTGTCTCCACATCAGAAAGACTACTTAGCCAAGCAGCGACAAGTTCTTCGCCAAATAGTCAAGAAGAAAATATCCATTCGTCAAAAGAAAGAGATGTTGGCACAACGCCGAGGATTTGTGCACCTGTTGTTAGCAGTCTTGCTCAAAGCCACAATGGTAGCAATTGGTAAATCACTCATGCATGGAGACGTTTCACAATGGAGAGACAAAATATGTAGGATACAGAAGATGTAAGGAGGTCTCTGGGGTCAAAGGATCTCAGACGTAAGTGTCACAGGATGAAGCCGGTTTGGGACTGGATTAGAGAAGACACCAAAAGCAACTGCGTTTACAAGATGTTTATTTATAAACGCAATTTAAATATAACAAATCTGACACCATGATAATCAAAAGATAAGGAAAATTGTAAAGTTCCTAACATGGAACTATCAACAATTAACTCAACGGAGAAAACAAAACTCCACATTAATTTGACGAATGGAATTTCAAAACAAACGTGAATTCCTATCACTGATCAACAAAATAAAAGTGACCTACACCTCAATATAAAAAGTCTTGAAGGTATCGTTCAAATAACGATTTAGAAAAAGAATGTAATCATGCATCGTTCAAATAACGATTTAGAAAAGCAGTGTATATTACTAACCTATTGTTCATAAAACTATATTGAAAAGCAGTGCAAATTATGAACCTATCGATCGTAACCAGATATCGAAATAGTAATGAATGAAATGATGAAACCTATCAATCGTTCACACAACGGCATTGCAATAGGAATGCATAACATTATAAACCCATCGATCGTTCACACAACGGCATTGCAATAGGAATAAACAACATTATAAACCTATCGATCGTTCACACAACGGCATTGTAATAGGAACGAACAACATAAACCTATTGATTGTTCATATAACGATATGAATGAATGAAATTATTCGCCTATCGATCGTTCACATAACGATATAGCAATACGTGTAATTATTCGCCTATCGATCATTCAAATAACAATACAGCAATACGTGTAATCACTCGCCTATTGATCGTTCACATAACGATATAACAATAGGAATGAATAACATGATCCTATCGATCATTCATATAACGATAGTAATGAATGGAATGATGAACCGATCGATCGTTCATGTAACGACATAGCAATAAGGATGAATGACATGAACCTATCGATCGTTCATATAACGACATAACAATAGGAATGAATGACAATCCTATCGATAGTTCAGATAACGACATAACAATAGGAATGAATGACATAAATGCAATTGTGGAAATAACATGGAACACTACAACTATCTTGGCGCCCATTTGACGACCAAGATGTTAACTCCGGTTCCACGCGCTCTAGTAATGGTCAGAGAAGCACCCACGCATGGTCCGCTCCTCTCGGTCTGCTGAAGGATCCCCACACATGACAGACCCGTTGGTCGATAAGACCTGGTCCCTCGCACAGAAGAAAACCAGTACCCTCTTCCGATCCAACGTCACCAAACACAGCGCATACGTCACAGTAACCCCCACGGAGTTCTGTGACTCCACATCAAACGATGTACAAGGCATGGCAGGCATGTATGAAGCAGCTCTACAGCTGGTGACTCCACATCAAACGATGTACACGGCATGGCATTTAGGCAGCTCTACAGCTGGAGATTTGCTCCCGTAAAGGGGTGAGCGTCCTGACAAGACTTGGCGTAATGTAATGTTTTTCGAGAATTTGCTCTATAAGTACACTAGCTGTGATAGATGCGCAGCTAGGTACTTAGTTTCCCAGCTGCAAGCCATTTGTTCGTGCAGCATGTTCAGAGTTTCGCTCAGGATTTCGAAATAACTAAGCCGAAAAAATATACCACCCTCTGGTGACGCTGTACGCTGCAACGAAACCAGAGTACATTTTTGACAACATATACATATTGATATACCTCCTACCCAATTCCGTGACAGTAAGCCTTGAAATGTGATGGAAGGACGAAAACTGATTTTAATGCCTTACAAACGAAGGATGGAATTCCATCGTAGGCAAGAACATCGGTCCCCGCATTTACCTGCCTATCTTCATTTGACCGAACTGTCCCATTTAAAACACGAATTGCAATCGTTGATGGATCGCAGTGATTTGTCAGAAACGGAAAAAATCGCAACGGTACAGTCAAGAGATGCAACGACATCAACTTTTTCACCAGAACGTTGTAGACGAAACAGCTCAGCCGACTCTGAAAGATTTTGAGACCCTGATGAAAAGTTCATCACCACCACTCCCCACAGTGACCAAGACAGAAAAAGGAGAAGAAGAAGAGTGTCAGACTTCACCAGGAAAAGTATGCAAGATAACAACACCACCAGAGAAAGTACGCAAGTTAACAACACCACCTACATTCAGAATTGGACGTATTAAAAAGATGATGGCCGCCCCTTCGTTTAGAGAAGACAAAAGGAAGGTGAAGACAGAAGTGAAACAAGAACCGATTACCCCTATTCACACATCCTACACAATTATCGCTCGCCGGACACGTAAAGAAAATAACACATACAAAAAGAGCAGATCAGTGAAGAGTCAGTGACCTTTTAACAAAAATTACGATAGAAATCAATAGTTTGAGAGAAGCCGTTCTAAACTATTAGAAGCAATGGAAGACACGTATCCCTCTTTGAATGATGGATACTTCGGAAGTAGAATGGGAGGATATCGTGGAAGAATTGGAACACAACGGAGTCGTGAAGGACAAAACGATGAGGTCCAGATGGCCAGAACAAGAACAACATTCAGTCTCCTGTTTTGCCAATCACCAGGCAGAAAAATTACAGAATTGATCAAGAACGATTGCTATGGATGTTAAAATGATCATCCCAGTCAAATTCAACACTAGAAATGTCTCATGCTGAGTCAAGAAGAAATATTTGACTAGTGTACATCAATGGCCCAATGACTTCCTTTCGTGGAAGTTTAACACGATTTCACAACGTTGTCAACTTTTTCAAAAGAGATTGCTTGCTTATTTAAAAACTGTTTTATGGTTAGTTATTGTTTGAATAAAAATGTTGTACTTTGAAAAACAAATGTGACTGTCGCTTGTTTTCAAAGAAATTTGTGATTCTACATGCTCTTTGACTTTTCTCTACCCTCACCCTAAAGAAAAGCTCAAATAGCGTTCCGACCCTACAAAACCATAGGGACGTTTTCTATTGCGTCCGCGCTTGAGCCATATAAAGTTGGGGCAGTCTCCAGTCTGACCATCTATTGTTGACTTGTCAACCTTTGAAGATACCTTCTAATTTAGCTAAACTAAACGAAGCATAAGTCAATTTGCATTGTGTCAGGCTAAGCCTGATACCCAAGCCTAAAGAGATAGAGAATGACAGATGTCGAAAGTGGTAGAAGACCTGATTAAAGAGATCTTCAGAGACGAAATCAAGAAAGAGCAAGAAGAATGGACGGAGAAGTACAGACTTCAGAAGCAGAGAGAGCAGAGATATCATCATCAGCAGCAGCAACAGCAGGAACCAGACTGCCGAGTGAGAACTAAAGAATTATCCTTCTCTTTTCGCAGAAACAGGCCTTATCCTGCCGGAAAGCCGTCCGACGGGTAAGCAATCTTAGACGATAAAAGATTGCCATAATCCCCGTTCACAAAACAGCCCATTTCAGGGCTACCCCAATACTATAGAAAAGAGGTACTAGTACAATTGCCTATCACATAATTTTGTGTGTCTATAAGCAATTCGTTTCTTTATTTTATGTCAACAACAAAAAATTGTGTCTATAAACACTTCGTTTCCCTAGCTTGTCATATAGTGTGTGTTTGTATTTGTAGATAGTGTTTGCAGGTAAAAAAGTGAACGTGAGTGTTTCCTTTAGGTCTTCGAATTCCCTTAAACATCGAATTTGCAAAATTTATAAACAATTCAATTGAATCACCACCCCTAAAACGGCGAATTTGTAATAACTATAAACGATTCAACTGAATCACCACCCCTTAAACAGCGAACGTATAATAACTATCAACAATGAATTATAAAAACTATCAATAACTAACCTGAATCACCATCGCCATCCCTT
Source organism: Sinohyriopsis cumingii (assembly GCA_028554795.2). Lineage (NCBI taxonomy): Eukaryota > Metazoa > Mollusca > Bivalvia > Unionida > Unionidae > Sinohyriopsis > Sinohyriopsis cumingii. The sequence goes on from CM068840.1 coordinate 17,813,099, forward strand.
AAACAGCGAATTTCCAGTAACTATAAAAAATTCGGTTGAATTGCCACCACTTAAACAATGAATGTGTAATGACTATCAACACTTCAATTGAATCACCATCGCCACTCCTTAAACAGTGAATTTTTAATAAGCATAAGCAATTCAGTTGAATTACCTCCCCTTAAAATGTGAATTTGTCATAGCAATAAACGATTCCATTGAATCACCACCCTTTATATAGCAAATTTGTAATATCTATAAACAATTCAATTGAATCCCCACCCCTTAAACAGCGAATTTGTAATGGCTATCAACAATTCAATTGAATCACCACCCCTTAAACAGTGAATTTGTAATAACTATAAACAAATAAATTGAACTACCACGCCTTAAGCAGCGAATTCATAATAACTATAAAAAAATTTTTTATAAATCTAGGACACAAGAAAATGAAACTGATTATAAAGATGTGCTAGACATTTCTATTTTACATCAGTTGGGTTTGGAGCAGCAGAGGGGGCGAATCGGACATTTTGTCCAATCGTCATTTGGCTTAATTAATACCTTCTGCACTCAGCGATCCCAGCGTTGTCAGCGCCGGGTAAAAAAAAACGACGTCGTCGTCGGGGGGTAAATCGAACGTCATTTAGTTTAATATACCTTCTGCACTCAGCGATCCCAGCGTTGTCAGCGTCGGGTAAAAAAGCGCGACGACCGCGTCGATGTCATCGCCCCCTCTGCTGCTAAGAGGCTACAATAAAAGCCTTTATGATCTTACAATTTAACCGAATATTTGGTCAAGTCCGATACGATATCGTGTCCGAGGATCATGTAAATTTATCGTTACAAATCCATGTGGGGTCGACTGAGCATGACTAAAAAACTTCCGAAAAACATTAAAGTCCATGTCACCGCCGCACCATGTCTGCCAAATATTTCGTAGCGTGTGTGGATCAACGCCGTTGAATACAGCAAGAATATTACAGTTGTCTCTGATTACTTTTGGAATCTGAGTGTATCGTTGAGTGACATATATCACGTCAGTGTTTTTATGCCTACCTCTGGAAACTATCCTAGCTGTTTTTTTTTTGATTGTCTAACATAACATCATCGTACACGACTAAATTGTTAACGTCGCCATCAATATCATCGATACCTGGTGCATCATTGATATCTGTAATAAACTCAAAAACATTTTTTTCAGTGATCGCTGATGCATTCTCGTTAAAATCTTTCAACACCTCGTAGCATCGTTGATCATCCACGCTAGGAGCGATTAAATACAACTTATCCCACTTCATCCATCTCATTATTAAATTAAGTAACAATTGCGTCTTGCCCGATCCAAATGGTCCGATGATAATCATCCGGATCGAGTTTGGTAACGCTGCAACATGCTTAACTGGTTCTCTTGTTTTAGTCGCCGAAAAATCAATTATATTCATATCTCTATACATAAATTATGGATCTATATTGTGTGAAGTGTAGAGTGCGTACTGGCACAAATGATATGACAACCGTTACAACAAGAAATAACAGATCAGCACTTACTGGTAAGTGTGTACAATGCGGTACAAAGAAATTTAGATTTATTTCTATTAGACCCGGGGATGTTTTAAAAAAAGCGAGGAGGTGATATTGCAGCCAAGTTATCAAAACTCCCCGGAACACCGTGGGCAAAGTATCCAGGAGAAAAGCACCTCCCAGGATATAGCTACTGTGGCCCCGGAACACGATTAGATATCAGACTCGATGATCAAAATCAGCCCAAACCCGGTGAGTATCCAATAAATGCTATCGATAAGGCGTGTCATGCTCATGATGTTGCTTACTACAAAAGTAGCGATCTGCAACAGCGTCATATCGCGGACGTAAAATTAATTCACGCGTTAAATACCATTCCTGATAAATCCTTCAAAGAAAAATTGGCTTCATGGTTGGTAAAATCGGCTACGAAAGGTAAATTAATGATGGGCGCTGGTAATTAATAACAATATGGAATCCATCTATTATTCTCCGAGAGGATACTGCAAAGGTAACAAAGGCCACTGCGGCTAATTGGTTGTCCAAACAGGCTATATGGCAAAGCTATCTACCACCGCCTAAACAAATCAACTTTTCGCGCTTTGATGTCAGCGTACCTAATGAAGTTCATCAGGCTGATATACTATTTCTGCCGCATGACAACGGTTACAAATACGCGCTAACCGTAGTTGATGTTGCGAGTCGATACAAACAAGCGGAGCCGTTAAAAACAAAGTCAGCAACTGAAGTAGCCGATGCGTTTGAGCGGATTTACCGAAGGGGTCCTCTGCGCTGGCCAAATCTATTACAAGTTGATCCTGGTAGTGAATTTCGCGGCGCTGTTTTATCAACGCTGAAACATCATAGCGTCGCGATACGACGAGGTCATACTGTGCTACATCGTGATCAGGCAATTGTTGAACGATTCAATCGGACTCTTGCTGAACGGTCATTTGGATATCAATACGCGAAGGAATTCATCCAAGAAAAACGATCTCGTGAATGGGTCAAAAGGTTGCCAGGCGTAATTGCAGCGTTAAATAACGAGATTACCCGAGCAATCAACATGAAGCCCAGCGACGCGATTAAAAAAAAAGTATATACCCGGAAGATCAAAAATAAATAGCGTTTCCAAGCCGATTCTCGGCGATGTCACCGTGAGATATCTGTATGAACCAGGAGAGTTTGAAGGCGGTAAAAAAAGAGCTACTGATCCTATTTGGAGTGTTACCACACATAACATATCAACGATAACACGATCAACTGGTAGACCACCGATCTATAGACTGGATTCAACTGCCCCACAGCGGGGGTTTACACGCGAGCAACTACAAGTGATACCTGACGATACTCAATTACCCCCGCGTGGTCTTAACTAGCGCCGTTGCGTCTATTGCACTCAAGACAGGTCAACCTCACATTGTTTTTGACATGACCGAGACTGTTATCGATCCTGTCCACGGTAAATTGGCGAGCGTCTTTATCCGAATAACGCCAACGCATTATACAATTACAACTCGCGCAGTGATTATTCTGTTGTTGTCGTAGCGAGATTATTAATTCGGCATCAATATCAAAACGCCGCTGTTTTTTTATCCTGTTGGCGGTAACCCGAGAGTTTTCTATCAATGACGCTTGCATCGATGATGTCGTCGTCACTGGCTTCGTCAATAACAATTCTTCGAAGCTGATTTATCCTCCGTACTCGGGACACTGCAAGATAGGCTAGATTTGACCATTCGATGCGATTATCAACCATCCAAACAATTGTATCCGTGATGGTTAATCCCTGCGAGGAATGTATTGTTGTTGCATATCCTAGCGTCCACGGGGATTTATCAGCACGTAGCGCGTCCTCGACGACGCTGATATCAACGAGCACGATATCATTCAGCACGAGAATTTGTTTTTTTGTCCCTGACGCTGTCGGGGCCGGGATTTCAACTTCAATGTTTTGCCGCCGTGTATCCGCGGGTCTATAACATAACGGCACTGGGCGCGTTGGAAACTTTTCCTTATGCAACGTAAACAACTTCCGCTGAAGTGTGTCTCTGACTATCTTTCTACTCGCTACAATCAAATCATTTGGTCTCCATGTTTCCCAGAATTTATTTAACGGCGTTTCCGGAATCACCTCGCGGATTATTTCACATGGAATTCTATCCGGCTGTAATCTGATTAATTTTTTAACCTCGCGCAGTTGTTCATCAAGTGCTCGGTAATCAGTATCGGTTTCTTCATAATAGTCCACAAAACCCTTTAACCAATCATGTGGACCCTCGCCGACAAATGGTGGTGGTTGACCATGATCCCCGCACATTATCACCGCTGTATTCGCGCGCAGCAACCAATCAAGAAACATTTGTAAAACATCTAACGAAACAGTACATATCTCATCCCAGATGATAACCTCAGGAATAAATTTTTCACCCATTCGATCAGGAGTCCACTCACCGCCGCTGTATCGAAAAAAGCTGTGATAAGTAACGGCGTCAACATTTCGTTGTTTCATTTCTCGCGCTAGTCTATGGGTCGGTGTAAGCACGATTATACTTGCCCGCGTTCGAAATAATTCAATTGCCCGAGTCGTCTTTCCTGACCCGCCACAGCCGCTTAAATAAACTGTTTTGTGTCTACAAATTGGATCAGAACACGGTGGTGCATTAGACCACTCTGACAATTTATCACCGCGTAAGTAATTGTTCTCAACGGTGACATCTGCTGACGGGGAATAATCGCGTCGTATTTCATTTTTAATTCTCCATGTACCCCAACTCTCGTCCGGACTAGTAAACTCGGCTATGTTTTCCTTATACTTTACGTCAGTATAAAATGAATCAACGGCTACTCTAACCGCGGTGTCGGGAAATCTATTTATCATCGAGAATAAATTTATGCAAGCATAACCCAGCATAGACGCCCTCAAATGCGGGTATGCTGGGCTGTCTCCGTCGCTGTAGGTAACAACTGTACCCAACCTTGTTCCATTGGACAAGAAAGCTGTTTTGCAGTTTACGTATCTATTTTTTGCCACTGCGTCCTTGATTACGAAATCATATTCTGCGTCATCTATAATCAGCCGTGAGCAATATCGTCTGTAGTCGCAGTTTTTTCCACCTTGTGTAAACTTACCAATTATTCTTCTACCGAGATCTTTTGCCTCTCTGTTTCGTTGGTTAAATATCTTTTTGGACCATTCGACGATATATTCCTCGTCGGCATCAATGTGTTTTCTGGATTCGTCAATTATACTATCTAGACGCTCCGGTTCTGGTAACCAGACTTTAGTCTGCGCCCGGTATGATATAATCGCGTCACTGACAATCAACGAAACTAGCATTTTACAATCAATCATATACCGTAGCAGCGCTATTGGCAACCACTTCTTTTCAGACATGTGTCTACCGATCCAAATATAGCAACAGCGATGAAGTCCTGCCGCGAATTCAAATGATACTATGCGAGCGAATCCGGTTAAATCAAAATCAGGCAGTGGTCCATTAATAGCAACACGAGTCATTTCATGTCTGGGGTGTCCAAATCGTTTAAAGTACTCAGCGGCGGATCCATACCCGAGAAAACTCGCTGGATAACAGGCAACCATATCAACGGAAATCATAGCGTCGGGGTTGTATTCAGTGTTCCATAGTCCACCGTGATAGTATTCCAAACAACTGGATTGTACATCCGGTAGAAATTCCTTGCGCGTTGGTCTCCACGCATTTTTCCTTGCTGCAACATGAGCCGCAACCGATGGAATCGTAAAACAATTTGTTAGCAGTTGTTCATCATGCTCTTCAAATTCCATGGCGGTTTTTTTCATCTTGTTGTGAAACGCTTCAGTGCGATATAATTCACCGTTTGGTCTTACAAACTGATCAAAGGTATCCGCATCGTTTTCAGCGCTGCGAAGTAACCACACTGATACAGGGTCGTTTTTACACAAACAAGCAATAGCATCAAATAGTTTCCTCTCCGCGAGAAAACCGTCCTCTCCCAGGAATTCCCCCGGGATATACTTTACTGTTCTATCCCGTGGAAATACTGTGATCGCGGACGTCCACGCGTGTTCGTTATGATCAATAATTTTGATTGGGGCTCCCTTTGATTTATACTTTGATTCGTATAATACTTCACCGGTTATCGTTGTAACGGTTATTGGAAATCTCAACGACGTTTCTAATCTCGCTGTGTCGCTGATGATTGCTCCTCGCTCGCGCACTGTCTCCTCCCACTGGTTGATTTTGCTACGTCGTAAATCAGTCAATTTGTTTCCTCGACATGCATTTGTAAAATGCTCTATTATTCGTTCTGCTACACAATTTATCCCCGTTGACTGTTTCATCGGCGCTAGTTTTCCGATATCAGGTTTCTTATTTAACTGGTATATTCCATAAACAACTGCTGTTTCAGGATACGCTCGTTCATAGTATGGTCTGTCAATTCCGGTTAACAGCCCGGGCTTGGAGTCGCGGCTAACAATAACTGTTTTCTTGTCGCTGAGAACTGGTTCAAATTTATCACGTATGATCCAATTGCCTGATTCCACCCGGACAATGAATTTTACTCTGAAGAAATACTTGCTGGAGCCAAGTTGTGATATTATCGTTGCTGCGCGCTTGTCGTTCATGGTAGCATCAACAACACCATCAATTCGAAATGTTGACCAACTATGAGATGCACCATCACGCTTGAATTCATTGATACAATCGCGTATTCTATTTAACAGGGTTCTATCGTTTATTAACGCTTTTGGTGCGTCCTTGAGGACTCTATCGAGATTGAACTTAATATTTTTCCAGGGCTTAATTGCTGCTAGTTTCTTGAACTCCTCCTCCATATAATTAAAACAAGTATTTAAATAAAAGAATATAGTATAATGAATCACTGCAAATGGTTGATGATTGGGTCGACAACCCCGTGCAATAAATCATGTAGAGGTGAATTCTGCGGGCATCATTTACAAAGCGTTCGTAATTTTTCAAGTGGCCCCCTCCCGTGCTTGGTTTGCCACGTTGGGGTGCGGGGTAAATCACAATTATGTATCAATTGTGGCGGCAAACGATACAGGGAACTAAAACGCTATTACGACAAGCGAATAAAAAACGCCGTCATTGACCACACCGCTGACTCCGTCAAGGACAAAATCATCAAAACTCCTCAAGACTACATTGAAAGATTTATAATTGAACCAAATAATGAATTAGACAAGTAGTATTATTATACAATGGACCAAGAATTTCAGCCGCATCCTGTGCTCGTTAATTACGAGGCATCTCGCGACGGCGTTGTTAGAAACCGCAGACTGAAGAAGCCGGTTGGTACCGTAAATAATCAGGGGTATTTGACATTTGGTGCCGGAAAGAAGAAGTATTTTATTCACAGGGTGGTATATGAAACGTTTAAGGGGCCAATCGAGAATGGTTTCGTTATTGATCACATTGATTCTGATCGTCAAATAATTCTGTTATAAACCTACAGTCCATTACTCAAAGTCAGAATGTCAAAAAAGGTAAAACAGGGAAGCACGCAAAAAAAGCAAAGAGCGTCAAATCGTTTGATACAACAAGTCACGAAGAAAAAACTTTTCAGTCGATGAATGAAGCCAGTAGATATTTTGATATTTGTGTGCCCGCAGTACGATTTGTTGCAGAAAATATAACTAAAACAGCGATCTCAAAAAAGACCGGACACAGAATTCGATTTTCATATTATCTGAATGGGCATCAAGGGAGATAAGTCGTTTTGTGATAGCGTCGCATGACAAGAGTTACGTCCCTTGAATTCCAATTAATGTTACGATTAATTAATCATTTTACGATGAAAACTAATGAAATACACGCTGTTATCTAACAGCTGTATTCTTTTTTTTAATGTTTTATTCAAATATTTGGTTTCATTTAAATGCAGTGAAACACCATTAATAAGTATTCAAGGATTTAACGATTCAAGGGAATTCAAATTAACACACACCTTGTGACCTGACGCGGTTGTATTAGTCACCTTATATATAAGACGACTCGTTATAAGCCTGGAGCTTTCTAAAGCCAATTCAACTAATCAAAACTAACCCACGCTCTTGACCCGGGCGTGTGGTTGTCTTTTATTCACAATCATGCAACCGGGTTAATTTAATTGGGTTGCTTTTGATTGGTTGAATTGACCGTAGAGTTCCGCCCCGCCGTTTTATGTTTGTGCTGTCTTGTGCCGTCCCATCATCCATCAATCATTTCATTGTAAAATATATCCATCCTTAATTAAGTACATGTAGTGATGTCCCCCCAAGCATATCTTCTGGGCGGTCTACGATGACGTTTGTCACCCTAGGCCTCCGTCCCGGAGATGTATGTTTCGGGGTTCCCTTGGGCTCAGATGGATGAGAAGGCACCCAAGGGTTCCAAGATGTGTTGTTGATGGATGTCCTTAATTAAGCAACCGATGGGCCTCTCTGACGTCATAGGGCGCCAGCGGGGTTGCCAAACGGGTCTTTTATGTATGTGCCGTCCAATCATAATACTCTCTGTTAACACGAAAATGCGGTGGCAACTTTATGTTATACGATATGTCACGCACATATTTCTCTAGGCAGTAAAGATGTTAACAGCACCTTTATGTGCCTAGAGTTCATTTTGTAAAACATTTTTTTTTTATATTAGAAATAAGATGTTTATAAGAATATGAATATCGAAGACATCAATAATATATTAACCGAGATTTCAAAATTAAAAAATCAAGGAATTAAATTATCTGATAGTCTCAACAGCGAAAGAATATTATCCGATTATGAAATTATTAACGAACAATCGAAACGGGGGCGTTTTACCCTGGCCCGCGAGTATTCTTTTATAAAACGATTACAACATACGATTAAATTAAACCTGTACCGCAATGACGTAAATGCATTCATCGGGCTATTCACTGCCGTTGAGACAGTACGAAAAAAACTTGGACGTGTTTATGAACGACGGCGGGAGATTTTTAGTAAGATTAAAAACATTAGAAAGATTATAGACGAAACCCCCGTGGAGCCCCCAGCGTAACGGAAGTGGCGCATCGTTGTATACATTTTTTTTCCCCCGATAGGTCGTGGTAACGATACTAAAATAGTAAGACGATTGCGTCTGACGCGACAGATTCCTGCCACAGGGAAATTAGAAATTGCGGAGCAATTTGCAATAATGGTAGGTGAATCACTTACTACTCGGCTAGCCAGAGAGCGGCTAGCAGCGCTTAAAAAGTTCATACCGTTACGAGACAGGGTCCGAAAACAACTTCAAACGCGGCAACAACTACAAACTGATTTTGCTGTTGGAAGCGAACAACTCTTTGCCCCGGTAAAAAGCGCAACTGTGCCCGTCCTCGGTGCGCTTGAAAAGATAGCAGCTCAGACCGAACAAACAAAAAAGTCTCTGGAAACACTTCCTGCGAAAATAGCGGTTGCTACAACACACCAACGGAGGGAGAGGCCACCACCACTCGCTATAACGGAGCCACAAGAACCTTATGTTACAATGGCTGATGAAGAAGAACCAGGTGCTACTGCAAGAGCACCAGAAGAAGAAATACAGGGAGAAATACCGGAAGAAGAAATACCGGAACAAGAAAAGATAAGGGCGGGAAATATACCCCGTAATGTACTTAAAAAGAGCACAATAGATACAATTAGAGCCCTCAGCAGCGAGGAAGAATTAGTTAATTTTACTGCTATAAATTTTGATAAGGATTTTCGAGAGGGGTATATCAAAAAAGATCGCTGGGAAAATATAAGGTCGATGGATAGTTGGGCAAGAATAGTGTATTTAGCAAGTAAATACAAGGATACAATACCACGTGGTGATACCGATTACAAAGCATTCCTCGAGAAAGTAAAAAGTAAAAAGCCAAAAAAAGGAAAAGGATACTCTGTTGGTAAAGAATCATACGGTTTTGTTACTTGTCCCGGTAATATTCTCAGTGATATATCACGGCTGGAGGTATTAATCGGAGGAAAACGAGCCGGAAAAAACTCTACGGAAATAATCAATGAGGCCGCTGATATTTGCAGGCGTTTATTTGCAGACGGTATCATGGACATTAATGTATATCGAACGCTCATAGACGAACTCGTGGACGGTTTTGATGACCACGATCATTACAGCGATTGATCAATCACTGGTGATCAATCACTAATTGAAAAACACTGGTGTTTTTATAATAAAGATGATTATACACTACAACCATGATAAACCAGTCAGCGTCTACGTGGTAAACTCACGATTGCCTGTATACCGCGCGTGGTACGGAGACGGTCTCGGTAGCACCATTGCGGGGTTATTTACAAGAATGGCTCCAAAAGTGGCGCCGTTAGCTAAACAATTATCTATGAAGGCCATTGATGTTATTCGTGATAAAGGAATCAGCGCTATTGGAGATGTTGCCGGAAAGGCGTTTTCTACAGCAAAGGACAAACTAATGACGTTGGTGAGAAGAAAAAAACAAACGCCGTTGCGTTCTACAACAGTGATGCCTGCAAATGTCAGCAGGGTAATAAATAACGCGGTGGAAAAAAAACTAGCGTCGATGGCTTCGCCGCCGATGGCTTCACCAACGACCCCGTCGTCGTTGATGGCGGAGCCGTCCACTGATGCAACAACCAACGCGATCATGAACGCGATAGCGGGAAGTGGTCTTAAACAAAATTCAAAGAATTTACGACGAAGACGACGCGGATGAATTGCAATTGAAAACATCAGCATGATAAATAATAAAATGTTTGCGCGAACCGCTGATCCCGCGTTTGATATGGATGCCCCAGTGCGCAGGGATGATTCTGTCCGTGATTATCAATATTATTCTTATCATGCAATACAACCGAATCTACGATCGCGAATTGAACTTCAAGTCCAAGATACCAGTAAATACTTTCTACCATGTGAGGCGTTTATCGAAATCGAAGGGGAACTTGTAACAAATGCTGCCGATAATGCACCATTCGACAACAACCCGACTATCCGAGTTGGTTTCGTCAACAACGGCGTAATGGCGTTATTCGAGAGTGCAAAATATCTCATTGACGGGCGAGAAATTGAATCAATAGAACGTGATGTTGATGTTGCAACAACAATAATCGGGCTAGCAAGATATTCTGATGATTATACAAGGTCGGCTGGTCCGTCTATGATGTTTGCGAAGGATATTACTGATAACGCTGAACACAACCAGTTTTCTAGGGTAAAGGTAGCAAATGCTACCGCGGTTAATCCAGCACCAGGCGGGTATGTAAGACCAACTGGGGATTTTGATGTCATAAATGTTACTACTAATTACAATCTAGGGTTTGCAACACGAGTAGGGATGTTGCAAGGACAACGCCGACAGTTTTCATGCGCGATTCCACTGAATCATATATTCGGATTCTGTAGAAATGTCAGAAAAGTCATCTGTGGGGCTAAGCATACAGTAGTACTCGTGCGAAAGGGTAATGATAATGATGCAATCTGGCATGATGCTGGTGTTGCCGACGGTAGGGTCAATATAAAAAACATAGTATTGTGGATGCCAGTAATGACCCCATCAATCACCGCAGAACAGCGATTACTCTCATTCATGGAGACAGGTGGTAAATCACTGTTGAGTTGGCTTACAGTAACCACTGATGCTAAAGAGGATAATATAGATGGTGTTTTTACATGGCACCTGGCATCCAAACAGGGTGTTTCGGCTCCACGTCATATATTTGTAGCGCTACAGAATAAGGCGCGATTAGGTTCCCAAGAACGCAGCCATATATTTGATCAAATCGGTGTCAATGAGGTGTCGTTGAGAATAAACGGACAGCAGGAACCATCCAAGGATATACAACTCAATTACGGGGGTAACCAGATTGCACGCGTGTATCATCGATTGCTGTCGTATATGGGCCGCGATCAAAACGTCGATACCGGTTTACAAATATCGCAACTTGATTTCAAAAACCTGTATCCGATTTATTACTTTTCGCTGGAACATCTTGATTTAATGAGACAATCCGTCGTTGATATACACTTCCGAGCTCGTGTGCAACGTCCTGGTGGTATTGCGGAATATAGAGCGGTTGCTGTCATTCTCAGCGATAAATCAATGCTGTTGGAGGGTGTTGGTGGACGAATGAGAATCGTTGATGCGCCAGTGGAAAATATGTAATTGAAAACATAAACGCGTTTACAATAAAAATGTCGTATAGTGTTGTCAGTGTTACACTAACTGATGGTCAAGTCAAGAAATTACGATCAAAGTCCGCTAAACAATGCGGAACCACAATAACGCTGAAGCCGTCACAGATGGCAGGTGGTAATCATAAGATATCGTTAACGGCGCGTCAAATAAAACATTTCAATGATGCAATGAGGAATAAAAAGGGTGTTCAAATAGATTTCTCGGCCGCAGCAATCAAAAACATGGAAAAGAGCGGTGGGATATTTCCGTTGTTAGCTGCGATTCCGGCGTTGATTGCCGCGTCGGCCCCAGCAGTGGCGAAGGCGGCGGCGTTGGGAGCCGTTGGTACCGCGGCGGGAATGGCATTAAAAAAAGCAACCGGAAGAGGCTATAAAGAAAAGAAACGAGGACGATCCGTAGCCGGAAAGGGTCTAAGACTACCGGGAACCCCGTATTCATGGTACTCGGGGAAGGGTCTAAGACTACCGGGAACCGTTTATTAACGCAAGAGTCTATGGTTGAGGAGTCAATGACTCCTATGTCTAATTTTGATTTAATAGATGCCGCAAACGCGTTAGCGATAAAAAACTTCAGAGGTGTTTTTATGAGGGATCAATTACCGACAAAACCAAGGAATATTAAACCGGTATAATTAACCTCGATAAATCCTCCGGAGCGGGAACTCATTGGGTTGCATACGCAATTGATCCGCGTGCGATCGTCTATTTTGATTCATACGGGTTAGCCCCGCCAAAAGAGTTTATGCGGTATATCCGGGCGTGTTCAGCCCCGGTTTTTTATTCCACGCTGCCAACACAGCAATTAAGTGACCCACCGATATGTGGCCGTGAGGTATTGAACGTACTCGCGGCGATTTCATCATCGCGGAAACCACCTCATGTGGTTGTAAACGAATACACTAGTGGGGTCGTAGAGGCCCGGCGGGTTAATTAAAACACTGTGTTTTTTTACAATAATAATGATTGATATCTGGGGACGACCGGTTTCGGCGCTGAAAGAATCCACGGAAACACCCGCCACCGATGACATAAAAAAACTAATCGAGGATGAGATCGCTGATACGTTAAATCTAACCAGTGTTGACCCAGGTGAAATAGTTGTATTTCAAGACCGCCAGGGTAAATTAAAATCCAGTAATGTGTCGCTGGATGACGTTTTAATACGACAGCGTGATGCCGCCGAGGACACTATCGCGTTATATACCGGCGACGGACGACTCAAACCGGGTGAATCCATCCTGACGATAACGAATAGGGTAACATTAATCCAAGACGGTTTTATAAGGTTAGATAGATCGGTGACCAAACTTGACGCGCAGGTGAATAAATTCGCCGAGGTGGAAAAGTCTGTCACAGGTATGCAACTCACTACCGCTAGTTTTTTTGGGACCCCGACGGTAACCGAACCGAATATTGCAACAATAAAAAATACTATTTCGGAGTTTACAACGCTGTCGGGCCAATTTTACGCGTTACGAAAAAATGTTAACAGGATCGATGACAACTTTGATAAATTCTTTGGTAAAAAAAAAACCAAGCTGGATGAAATTGCAACAACTATAAATGATATCACTGCGTATGGACAGGAAATAAGAACAATCAAAACTGATGTTGCAGCGAACAAAGGGAATATAGACGCGCATGGACGGAGAATAGAAAGAATCGGCGTTAGTGTTGCATCGATCATAAATAATGTAGACGCGCATAGACGGAGAATAAAAACAATCGGCGTTAGTGTTGCATCGATCATAAATAATGTAGACGCGCATACAGGGGAAATAAGAACGATCAAAACTGATGTTGCAGTAAACAAAGTGAATATAGGCGCGCATACAGGGGATATAAGAATAATCAAAACTGATGTTGCAGCGATCAAGAATAGTGTAGACGTGCACGAACGGGAAATAAAAGCAGTCGACAATAATATTACAGCGATCAGGACTAATATAGACGTGCACGAACGGAAAATAAGAGCAGTCGACAATGATATTACAGCGATCAGGACTAATATAGACGTGCACGAACGGAAAATAAGAACAGTCGACAATGATATTGCAGATATCAAAGACAGACTACCGGAGGTGACGAGGCGATTTGATAAAAAAAAAAATCCCTCATGAAAACACCATCAACTCGGTATACACAATTCGGCATGGATCATTCACTTGGACATCTTCTACACAGAATATAGTAAATATTACCGCAACTGTTAAGGGCATTTATCGATTGACACTGGTTTCAATGATGCAGTTTAATATATCATCGTCGAGTTCATCCGGGTTTAACAATACAATATCAACAATTATAGACAAGGACGCAACTGAACCGTTTACAATTAGAGCCGTTGATAGAAATTTAGTCAGGGCAAACATCACATGGTATGTGGAATTTGTAGCGGATTTAAGTAATTAAAAACACTAGCTCTTTTAAAATAAAAATGACCACCAAGATAATTGAATCAGAGGTATCACCGACGTCACATCAATATCGATTCGATACCGTAAAAGAATTCTCCGCGAATTTGAAAACGTTTTCCGAACAATACCGTGTGAAAATAAAAAAATACCGTCGAAAAGTAACCGCCATCGACGCGGCCGGTATAGTAGCTGGTACCGGTGTTATTTTATCCACGGTGACCATGATGGCCCCGATCGCTGTTCCAATCGCTATCTCCGCGGCGACAACAATTGCTGGAGTCGCCAACGCAATCACTAGAAAGATATCATCGTGTTCTCAGAAAAAACTCAACGAGTATACAGTAAAACATCAAATAGTATCCGACGCGTACTCGAAATTATCCGGGTTGATCTCGTTGTCGATCGATAATTCGTTTATATCCGATGTTGAATTCTCCATGATGGTCCAGTTGTATGACTCCGCGATGTCAAAAATCGAGGGTTTTCAACTGGAAGCTGGAAACCACGTCGCTGAAACCACTTCAATGGGCTAAAAACATTCTCCTGAAAACAAGCAGGTTGTTAATATTCGGTGTTGAAATTGAACACTAAAAACAACGAATAATAATAATGTCGTTGAACCCCGAAGGGTTTCAATTACTTCAACGGATCGCGGAGAACACCACTCCGGTACAAACAAGTATGATATCGATAACGTCAACGAAACCCGAATTCAGTGTGAACTTCCCATCATCGGTTCCAGTAAAGGAAATAGCGCTGGCAAAATTGCGAGTATATCACAGTTGGCCTAATATCCGAGCGGACGCATTTAACGGACAACAACCTAATAACTCGCTGGTTTTTGCATGGACAAATAAACCCGATGGGACCCCAGACTGGAAGGAGGTTACAATACCAACTGGGTCATACCAAGTAGAACAAATCAATAAAGAATTTCAACGCAGGATAAAATCGATCACAGGAAAAGAATCAAAAATCGCTATTACGGTTCATGAACTGACGTTATCGTCGACGATTGAAATAAGCACACCGGGGTATATGGTTGATATTTACAACAGTTCAATAAGAACCATACTAGGTTGGCCCAAGAATCCACCTCATGAAATCCCCGCGGACTTGCACACGAATGCGCAATCGTATCACGAGATTAATCCCGGGTATCGAGATGATTTGTCTATTATAAAAAACACGTTATTACCCAGCAGATTTATATTTCAAAACAGGAATACCACGCAATGGTATTTTCCGTATAAGGAAACTCCTGAATCGTCCGCCGTGGTCACAGTTAATTTAAATGATATCACTAGTGCTTTTATCGAGATTAATCGTAATTACCAATTGCAACTAGAACAGCTACGGAAAACAAAAGCACGAAAACACGTTGAGGTGTTAAATCAACTTATATCAGACATGGAATATATTAATGAGCGAATCGTTAAAACAATATCTGCTAACAGCGATGATAATAAACAAAAATTCCTAACCGAGTATAATATCACAGAAGCCGATTTACCTAATTTCAAGTTTCCAGGATACAACGTGCCAGAACTAAAAAAATTTCTTAATGATTTTCTCGGTCCATCAACTATTCTCAGACACGATAACGGAGAGGGTGGTAGGCATATTGCTCCATACAACGTAAATATCGCATCGGTGATAGCAATCAATCTAGTGTGTGATGTTATCGAAGGGAGTTACCAGGTAAATACCAAGCAATCAAATCAGGCTGAACAGGGGTATATCCTTTATTCGTTTTCACCAACAGCCCCTCCGGGATTTTTAATCGTTGAGAGTCCAATTAATCCGGTCTATATGAGATGCCATAATCGGTTTTTAACGAGAATTAATTTCAGACTTACCGATCAGTCAAATAACCTAATTGATCTACAAGAGGAGGAGTTAGTGATCACTCTGTTTGTAAGATCATAAAGACTTTTATTGTAGCCTCTTAGCAGCAGAGGGGGCGATGACGACGCGGTCGTCGCGCTTTTTTACCCGACGCTGACAACGCTGGGATCGCTGAGTGCAGAAGGTATATTAAACTAAATGACGTTCGATTTACCCCCCGACGACGACGTCGTTTTTTTTACCCGGCGCTGACAACGCTGGGATCGCTGAGTGCAGAAGGTATTAATTAAGCCAAATGACGATTGGACAAAATGTCCGATTCGCCCCCTCTGCTGCTTTTGGCATCTCTGAACTGTAAATCTATTTGACATTGGTTGGGGTTGTCATCTCGGCATTATAAATGCTTGTGACATCAGTTGAGGTTGACATTTTTGCATTTTAAACCTACTTAACATTGATTGTGTTTGGCATCTCTGCATTATAAATATATTTAACATCAGTTGAAGCTGACATTTCTGCATTTTAAACCTATTTGACATTGGTTTCGATTGACATCCCTGTAAAATATATTTATTTTATATCAGTTATGGTTAGCTCTCTATATTTTAAACCTCTTTTACATCGGTAAGGTTTGCCTCTACATTATAAACCTATTCGATATTCGATATTGATTGGGGATGGCATCTCGATATTATAAACCTATTTTATATCAGTTGGGCCTAGCATCTCTGCATCATAAACCTGTTTTACATCATTTTGGGCTGGCACTTCTATGCTATAAATGTTTCTGGCATTAAACTGGGTCGGCATATCTGCATTAGAACCTATTTCACAATAGATGGGGTTGGTATATGTCAGGGATGGCATCTCTGCATTAGGCATCATTTGGGGTTGGTGTCTCTACATTACAAACCTAATTGACATCCATTCGGGATGACATCTCTGTATTATAAACATATTTGACACCAGTTGCAGTTGTCATCTCTGCACTATCAATCTATTTGAGATTAGTTGGGATTGGCATGACATAAGTTGGGTTGGCATGACATCAGTTGGGGTTGGAATGCCCGATGATACAATATTATAGCTTTTACCATTTATTCACCACAAGAGAGATCAACCTTTCATCAGAGGTCACCATACCCAATACTACAGAAATATATTGTTTTCAGTTTGATCCGTCACAAGAGAGGCCAGCATTTAATGAGAAGTCATTATGACCAACACTACAATAATATTTTTTTATTCTTTTCACGATGGGCCATTTCTTAATCAGATGTCACAATTGCGAACGCTACAATGGTATATTTGTATCATTTTATCCACAAAATGGATGGGTTCATTTATAATACCTGATTTTTAGTTTGGTAGTCTCATGAGAGTAATACCTGTGTATTAGAGAGAAAATCTGGAGTTTTGAATTCTGGCTATCATTCTTATTCCAGTTTTAATATGTATATGCATATTTTTAAAAGAAATTTATTTTTTCTATTTCATTTACACTAGAACTGTTGCACTCAGTTTCCAAAAGGAAGCGAGCATGTAATTGAAGACAGCATTATTTGATTGGTGCATTTGTTATGTAATAATAATTTGTATAAATTGTTTTTGCTGTATTATAAAAAATCGATTTTACCGTTTTTAAATCCTATTATTGCATTCCATTTATATAAAGCATGCTAAATTTCAATTTAAGATATGATATATCAATTCATGACAAGATTGTTTATACTTATACATTTCTTTTGTAACAATAATGTATATTTATATTTATATAAGTAGTTTAGTTTTCTTCTTTTTAAAAAAAAGATACACCCGATACAAATTTCGTCATGGCATCAGCACGTTTTAGATTTAGATAGTATTTTGCCATCAGTTACAATTGTCTTTTTTCCTTTTTAATCCTCCCCGTATGTATGTTTTGTAATACAAGTTTGCAATACAAGTTGTAATACAGGAATTTTATATAAGCGTGTAATACAAGCATGCAATACAAGTGTTAAATACTAGCATGTAATATAAATGTGTGGTACAAGCATGTAACATAAGTGTGTAATACAAACATGTCATTCAAGTGTGTAATACAAGCATGGATTACAAGTGTATGATTCATGCATGTAATACAAGTGTTTAATACAAGCATGTGATACAAGTGCATAATACAGGCATATAATACAAGTGTGTAATACAAGCATGGATGACAAGTGTGTAATACAATCATGTGATACAAGCGCATAATATAAGCATGTAATACAAGTGCAAACTACAAGCATGTAATACAAGTGTGTAATACAAGTAGAATTTATATTACCACCAGACTTTTCAGATTTAGATATTATTTCACCAACATCGTTACTTGTTAGACGTCTTGGTAATGAATTACAAACATGTAATACAAGGAGATATCTCTGTTGCTATGAACATAAACGTTTTTGTTTACGGAGCAGAATTTCAAAACGTAATTTTTCAACAAACGTGTTACCCTTTACTTGCAATATAAGAAGTAGATTTCGGTAAAACCATGAGACTTTCAATAAATAATGTCAAATTTGGATTACAAACTGATTGCGAAATTTAAACACACATTTATATCATTATTGCGTTCTCCTTTTAAGGTTGTGAAGAAATATCAAACTTGCATCCAGTACAAATATTCTGTGGATCTTTTAATTGGAAACGTAGAGCAGCTATATATATATATATATATATATATATATATATATATATATATATATATATATATATAAACCAGTTCAGTTCATTATTTCTGTTTCTCGTCATTTCAAAAGTCTTAATTTCAAAATAAACTTCTTAAGGAAAGTGGGAAACGTTTTTTTAGCTCAATATTATTTCTTAGCATACAATAAATTGTTGTTCTAGAGTTCCTTAAAATCTAGCTTGGCTGTACAGTAACATTTTCCTAACAAAACGTGGTATAGAGGAGAGAGGATAGAGGTTTTGGTATATATTAGAGTGGATTTAATGGAATCAAAGGATAGAAACAGGATGCAGAGATTTAGTTAGTATTGGAATGGATTTATCGGGACCAAACTGTAGTGAGATGATGCCAAATAGAACCAATAGAATGGATTACTTTGGGACCAAACTATAGAGTTTGAATTCCTCATTGAGTCTGCTGCAACTACACTGAGCCAACCAATCAGAGAAATATATTGGCTGTTATTTATCAACGATGCAACCATTCGTCAATTTGTTTTTGGATTAGAATGAGAAACTTATCAATCGTGCGTATAGTCTTATATGAATATAATACCAAGGCCCAAGAATGCATACGATGCAGAAATGTGAATATTTCCATGACTTATATTTTCTATGATTGTGTGACCCTTGCACCAGTAGAAAAGAATACTTGATTATAACTATGTGCTGTACTTGAAGAACGCCAGCCTGTCGAGGCAAGTATTCTTCGCGATTACATTATTAGTAGAACTATGATAAACAATTAAACGTATATACCAGCACAAATGATCAAAGCGAAACAAATGCTGCCAGATGAAATCACAACGAAAACAACTCTAATCGTGAAATGCGAATACGTCTATGTGTGGATTCGGAGAGAATTTTGTAATATCCTGATTACCCCAGACAGCATACCAATATGGGGATTATTTCTCTCAAAAGTTTTCATCCATCGCATGTCCTTTTTAACGGAATATGTGACGGAGCACAGTTGTCTAGTTTATCAACGTCTCTGCCGCCATATTTACTTAGATCGATAACAACTGCACAAGTAATTCTTCAAACATTTTGTACATTAATACACCCCATCGCGCCAAATGCGAGCATTACAATCGTCACGTAATCCTACCGATCTACGAACAACAGATGTCAGTCTGAAAAGGATCTTTGTTATCAATTTAGCAAGGGAAAAACAGACTACCATAATATAAATTAGGAGATCACAATGTTCACAACTGGTCCATAACCAAATAATTCAATTATTAACCTGCAGAAAGCCCAACCGAAAGGCCATAATGGTCCCATTTTTGGATGACAATAGTTAAGTCAGTCAAAGTGGGTCAGCTTCAGTTAGTGGGTTGTGCAATTAATTCTAATATAATTCACACTGAAAGATAACTAACTCGTGGAATTACTTCTCATAAGAGAAACACTGCTTTGATTCTTGCCTAAGGGATGATCACTTAAACAAAGCTCTCCTGCTGGATGACTCGTCCATGTAATTCCTACTCATGAGGTTCACAGTGTTGCGACTTTATGGTCTTAACTAAATAACAGAAGGGAGCAAAAAGGAAAAAGGTTTTTAAAATTCGCAATAATTTATTTCCGTAAACTTCAAGATTAATTATTTAAATAAAGGCTTACAGTATCGTAAATTAAATTTCAAATAGTCCTAAAAGTTATCTCATAAGTCCAAAAGGTATAGATATTACTGAATGAATTCCAGTGGTGTTCCAAAGGAATATCAATCTTGAAAGTTCCCATGTACCAACAGCTTGGAAAAGTGTTCATGTGCTAATAGTCTTGATGTGACATGATGATATAATCCAAAATATCTCTAAATTAATTCAAAATAATTACAAACTATTCACTTAGTCTCTATGTGTACTTTTGAGCACTTGTGAATTCCAATGAATAATTTCAATAAAAAAATTCTTTCAAATTATAATTGAACACAACTGATATTGATTCCTTTGGTGACTTATATTAAGACAGGAATGAGTAATTCTAATATAATCAAGCTTAACACAACTTGATGACCAGGATGAGATGATGGAAATTTTTTTCAAACAATAAACATGATTTTTTTCTAGAAAATTATATGGTCAGTAACAAAGCTGTAACTAAAACTCGGATCTAGATAAACATGTTTACATACAGGTGATATCTTAGTATAAAATCTTCAAATATTAGTTATGCAGTATATTGTTTATAAGAAAGGCATTAGTCACGTAGTTGCAAACTCCTACCCTCTATTATGGATAAATTGTAATCACACAAAACATGTTAAATATACATAACTCCAAAAATACATAACACATAATCGTGGACAAACACCAACATAATAGTAGAATTTAAACATTCTTAACAGTCGGATCCGTAAAATTACAGCCCATAATAGTCTCATCGTTCCAAGACACACTTTTTGTAAAGGAGACGAACAACATAGGATGAATCATTCTCTCCTGAATCACATTGTTCAAACACTTGCTCGTTGAAATGTCATTCAGAAAGAATCACAGTCCTCACTTGAAACAAACTGTGTTGCTTGAATAATGGTCTGATTATTTGCAATTTCATTCGGGTAACAATAATGCAAGAGTGATTCATTACCAAGACATCTAACAAGGATCAAGTTTATTAACAATTGGTCTAAAGTAGATTTTCAGAGGAAACTTTATTCCACAATCATACTCACTTATAACCGGAGTCATGTTCTTTCATCATTTTATTTCTTGTTTTCATCAAAATTGAACAATTATTAGCCTTCAAAGCGGTTAATGACATGATAAGAATTCCCGAAACCGTCCTGTAGTGTTAATACTCATGAGGATCGCAGATTCACGGACCAGAGAAAAGGTCATTCACACTTGAATGTTTTGTTGACCGATTGAAGTGTAGAATTAGCATTCATGCTGGCATCGTGCTGGATGTATCAAATCGCCACTCTTGGTTCCCACATTAGACAAAACTTTCCCGATGAACAGAAATACCAAGAAAATGTAATTGTTCGGCGACTGTCCTATAGCCTTATCAGCTAGGATGTTTTAGTTCCTAGTTGACTGATACCACCATTTTATCAGCAGTGAGTCATATTGGACAAAAACGTGCCATCACACACTGACAGACACATTGACAGATGACTGGTGTGTGTAGTTATTACGCATGAACTCATATTGCTGGGATACTTTGCTCGTGAACTAGTGAACTTGTCCATGCACGAATATGCAAAGACAGACACGTGACAAAATGAATTTACTTCATTATTAAAACTGGCTATTGGAAAAGCCGCTCAGTAGTAGTGTGACATATATTGTTGATTGGTCTCAAAAAATAACACCAATAAGTTCATGGGCTATTTTAACTAAATCGTGATAAAGTTGGCTAAAAGAAATTATATTGGTTTCTCAAATACTGGCCAGTAGAATTGTTATTCAGCAAAGTACTCTCTTTGTTCTTAGAAGACGCCCCCAAAAGTCATATTTCTGGATAACTAAAATGCAGAAGTACTAAAGAGTGAATTATTGCTCCAAGATTTGCCAATGGAAGGTTTAGTAAGCAAAGGCAGCAATGATTGGCGACTCTACAATAAAATCATTACTCATGTGATTCGCATTGATTGATTGATCATAAAAATTCCGTCATTAGCTTGTCGTATTCCTTAATGACGTGTCATAAGAATGGACGTATCACAAGAATGGCGGCTGAAACGGAATATCATTCCATGGTGTGAGGTACACATAAACACTATCCAGAAACATTCTCATGTACTCAAATCTGACGCATTGAGAGCAATTGTAAGTCCAAGTATTAAAATAAGATTCTTTGCATGTTTTTAGAGAGATATGCATTAAGAATTATTATTCATTTGAAATGCTATTACTGTTACTTTCATGAAGTTACCCTAAAATAAATCTCGCAAGTGTATTTTCATAATGTTCTTGCCCGTTGAAATTTTGAACAAAAGCGAACACTCTGTTAGCATTTTGAATCATATCTTTCTCTTCTTGCTTTATCTGTAATGATAACAATCTTGAACTATGTGTCTTTCTAACGTAATGGTATATTCCATCTTTATGTTATTTAAGGCCACCTCTCTCTCTCTCTCTCTCTCTCTCTCTCTCTCAATTGTTTTTAAAGACTTGATGCATTTTCCCTCGGTTATGATTACTTCTTCCAATATTTCAGAAACATATACAAATATATCAACTTCATTTCCACAATGTCCATTGTCCTCTATCTTGACCAAACATCTTTCAAGCCAAAAGAAAATATATATCTAAATTGTCCTTTGGTGGCCAATCAGAGCGATCACTTAGTATATCAAATACAATAACTTCAAGACAACGAAAGAAATATTAACCGTGGTTTCACGTTTATACATACGATTTGCCCATTTCAATGACGTAAACCTATATACGATGTTCATCTGAGTGCATAGGCGCTTAGGATTGTTGCATACTTATCTGTGTACAGTGTATATTATTTAATGCTGTCATGTGTCCATCGTGTACTATCGCTTATTTCCTGTTCAAAAGATTTTATGAAGTGTTTTCGCGAGAGGTTTTCTATGTCCGTTTGCATTAAACCTCAGTTTTATTTATTTAGGTGACTAATTCTCTTGTAAACAAGCAAATAAAAAGAACATGACAAAGTCATACAAATCTGTCGAAAAATTATACTTATTGACATTTCCTTTAAATTAATCTCTTTAAGAATTTTAGCAATAATTTTGTTTACGTTATGCCTATTCATTCTCTTTAATTAATTGGATTGTCTGAAAACATATAAATAGGGTTGTTGTCTCCTACTCATTTTATTTAGAATGGCTGCATCAAGAAACGAAGTGCTCAATTTAATTTAATATACATCATCTTGTTTTGTGGAAACGGCACAATGAATCCGGAAATATTTCATTGTCGAGCTGTTATGCTTATCGACAGGTAATCTCACTTTTGACTATCTTCAGACTATAGATCTTTCCATTAGAATTCCTATATCTTACACGTTTATCACGCGGCTATACTTAGTAAACCCCGCACACTGTGCAACAGTTATTTATCTATACAACACTAGCAGACAACATTTCCTACTATGCTTCAGTTTGACAGGTCCATTAAAGATTTTAATTTGTAAAATGAAGTGTCTTAACTAGAAATGATTAGAGTAGTGCAACTTTTTTTGAGTAATGGCTTTGGAATTTTGCATCGTCTTAATTCGTTTAAGATGTACAAATGTAATAAGTTAAATATTTCCCAGAAATTATATTTCCGTTTTCAATAAACCCGTATTATTACTTTTACATGTCTAGTTCTGTTGTAGGAAAGAAAAAAAGGAATCAAAATAATATGACACTTTCATACAAATCTGTATTTTTCTTATAGCAAAAACATATATACTGATTGGCATTTTTCTTAATTTAATCTCTTTCAGAGTGTTAGCAATATTTGTGTTCAAATTATGTATAGTCGGCCCCTTTAATCTTTCTTTTATTGCTTGAAAAGGTATTAAATGGAGTTGCATTCTTTTTCTCATTTAATTTAACATGGCTGCATCAAGTATAGAGGTGTTCAATTTCATTTAGTGCATGCCAACAGCACAATGAATATGGAAATACGTCATTGTCAAGCTAATTTACCTCGCGACAGTTTTCTCACTTTTGCCTAATTTGGAAATGCATGTGTTTCTGCCGGAATTCCTATATCGTATACGCTGATGATGCGGACTTACCTAAGCATTTGCAACAGTTATTCGTGTAGACGATATTTGTAGCAGCATTTCAGTTTCCAGTAAGTGTTAAATAAAGGGTGGCTCATATAACAATTCTTAGAATACTATAGACCTTGACGTACTGGAATTGAAATTTCCGTGTCTTAGCTCATTAAGATATACAGTTACAAAAAATTAATCATTGGTCAGAACGACTGTTTACTTCTTATACGTGAAACTTTAAAAAGGTGGTGGTCGTGGTGAGTTATCGAAAAAATGTAAAACATTGCTATCTTGGAATTATAATCTTCAAGAACAGGGTTTCCAAGTCTGCATTGTTCGCTAGAAAATAATGTGTATGAAGAGCTAGCCTATACCAACCATAGCCATAGTCAGCGTTCAGTCACTGCAAGTAACGAATTCATGTACCATTGTCAAATCAATATATAAAAACGGATCGGCATCACATAAGAATGTAATTTATTGCAGAAAGCGAAACTGGCTTATAATTGTCAAGCAGTTTTGGTAAATTAATATCGCTACTTTTGGCGCGCGGACCAATTAATAAAAATAAGAAAAAGAATAACAAAAAGAAGAATAATGGAGTTGGTGGTTTCATTATTCTAAGATACATTTGCTTTTATAGGTGTTTGTGGAATTTGTCCTCTTTATCCGTATAGTACACCAGATAATTCATTATCGAATTCACGTTAACAGGGACTCATTTTCGGTGCGCATTTCTCTTGCATACGGGATACTATACAGACTGTGAAACTGACAAATTTCCCTTTGACAACAGGACACTATATAGACCCTAAAAATTGAACCATTGAAACGAGATTGATATCCAGAACGTGCTCAAAGAAGTGCCAAAACGAGATTGGAATCAAGAACGTGCTCAAAAAACATGCCAAAACGAGATTGATATCCAGAAAGTGCTCAATAAAAATGACAAAACTAGACTTGTATCCAGAACGTGCTCAAAGAAAATGCAAAAACGAGATTGGAATCCAGAACGTGCTCAATGAAAATGACAAAACGAGATTTGTATCCAGAACGTGCTCAAAGAAAATGCAAAAACGAGATTGGAATCCAGAACGTGCTCAAAGAAAATGCCAAAACGAGATTGGAATCCAGAACGTGCTCAAAGAAAATGCCAAAACGAGATTGGTATCCAGAACGTGCTCAAAGAAAATGTCTAAACGAGATTGGAATCCAGAACGTGCTCAAAGAAAATGCCAAAACCGAGAGTGCCAATAAGAAATGCATAACAATGAATGATAAAAGAAAATGGAGGAACGTTAATTATTTCATGAATGTATTTTCAAAAAATGGTTATTTCCAGGCTGCCGTTAATTTTACACACTCGTTAAGCCTTTCTAGCGATTATTCCTAGCAGACTCGTTACACACACATACAAACAAGTTTTACTCCTTAGACGCCATGTCATTATTCCTGTCAACGTGATGACATAGCCACAAGTGGTTGTATTTGTAGAACTATTATTTGATCATTGCCAAAAGAATATTTACTCGGCAACAATATTGTTAAATATATTTCAGTCGTAATTCGTGCTACTATGGTCGCAGCTAGGGACAGGTTATAAAAGACCAAGCACACAATGCTGAACTCTCGCAATACCATCAACATTCTCCGAGATTGCTGGTATAATCTGTTATGAATTTACCTTTCGTTTTCACTGATAGATACCCAGATGGAATTACATTTCTAGGAGACATAAACGATTTAACAGACAATATTGTGTGGATACAAATAGATAGGTAGGCAGTCATGTACGTCAGAATGTCTGTCTGTCTGTCTGTCTGTCAGTCTGTCTGTCTGTCTGTCTGTATGCATGCATGTATGTATGTATGTATGTATGGATGGATGTATGTATGGATGTATGTATGTTGGGGTAGGCATGCCTGCATGCATATGTGTATGTATGTATGTAGGTAGGTAGGTAGGTAGGTAGAAAGGTAGGTAGGCAGGTAGGTATAGGGTTTAAAAGCACGTCAAAAATTATTAAAGTCTTCGTCAAGCCCATTTGTATCATGCATAAACATGCCTTTTCAGATTTAAAAAAAAGAACGATTAGTCTGAAGTATATCATAAAAATATACAAAACGTAGACATATACATAGAAGATGAACACTGCGTCGTCTGCATCCACTGATTTTAATTTCAATTATAATATCTACAACAACAAAAATATTGAAGAAAACAAAGGGTACAATATGCTCTTAAATATCAATACAAGCACATTAAATAGTTACAAGAATAACAGCTTTATTGTACCAATGCATACAAGTTGATTCACGACGCAAATATGTGGGCCGTGTTAGTACAGAAACCTCCGTTTGGTTTGAAACGCAACGAGAGATGACAGTGTTAGCGACTCCCTAGCGACTGTCGGGTTCTAAACTATAAATGCATCAATGAAATGACTATGTTTTATGCATTTTAATTTTCTTTACGTTTTTCCTTTTCAACACTGGAATGAAAGGAGGCATAAACTGCCGGGTGGGTGGGGTAGCAAATATAGTAGCTCTGCAGCGCAAATAAAAGTTCAACTTTCAGTCACATCGCTACGATGTCTGCACTGACAGTTTATAATGATGCTTACCGCTAGGGGCACTATGCCGCAGACAAGTTGCATCATGTCCCAGTCAGTCACATGATCCTGACACCAGGCCGACCAGTCCTAATACTACCCTTTTAATGCTGTGCGCATAGAGAGACAGTTGTTAGTACCAGTTTATAAGTCTTTGGCATGACTCGGCCGGAAGTCGAAACTGCGACCTCCCGCATCCGAGGCTGATATAAGATCTAAAGATATTGAAAGGAAATAAATAAAAGTGCGCATAAAATGAAAGCTAAAGGTAAAAATATATGATTAATTTAATCATCTATAAGGTAAAATATAACACTTAAATGCAATCACTGTTATAGTATAACACATCCTTTCATGGCAAGGACAAAATATATAATATCTGGGTTTGTAAATTAGGGTTTTATGGTGTGTTGGCAATAAAAATATAATGAGGATGTAATTTCGGGAAATTTATGTCACTAATATCGCAATTACAGCTGCATGTGTCTTATGCCAGACACTGACACCTAGAATACAGCAGCACGGAATACTTTTGCACGAGGCACTGGAAATTCTCTGGAGTATGTTACCCCCCGAGGGATGTGTTTTAGCATATGAAATCCATTCAAAATTGGCCGGTAGGTCTCTCTCTCTCTCTCTCTCTCGTAGATATCTCGGCTTAATAAGCGTTGATGCTCCCCACAACCGACAACAGTTCGGTTCCAAAGTATTGTCCGCTTTAGAAAATTGAAATTAATATTTATGCTACTCAATCAATACAGTAATACATGACCTGTTTACGAATGATATCAGTGTACCAATGAGAGAACACCTGTAGCCATATTCCATTTACGACTTTCGGAGAACACGTTGTTCCTAAAGTGTATTTGCGACTTTTGTAAACACATTACCTTTTACTTGCCAGACTTATAAAGATTGATCAAATGTATTGCACAGATTGCTCCCCAACGTAAATTTATGAGTTTTGTATTAAATGTTTATATTGCTAAAGTTGTCCTACCTCTGAACGTGGAACGTGTGTGTTCTTCATTTCACGGGTCTTACGTTTCAAGGTTCTGCTCCTTTCACAAAAGTGTTCGTCGATTTGTTTGTCTATGTATGTGGTCAAATTCACCCTTATTTACTCTTTTAGATATCTACTATACATGCAGTACTCTAACTTCCTACCAAATGTCCGTTTTAAATCTAAGAACATATTTACTG
Source organism: Sinohyriopsis cumingii (assembly GCA_028554795.2). Classification (NCBI taxonomy): domain Eukaryota; kingdom Metazoa; phylum Mollusca; class Bivalvia; order Unionida; family Unionidae; genus Sinohyriopsis; species Sinohyriopsis cumingii. The sequence goes on from CM068840.1 coordinate 17,841,286, forward strand.
TACGGCATCAAAGGGTGAAACAAACCAAGATAAATATACCTGTACTATTAAGCTGTAATTCGAGTATCTATGTCACATTTATGTAATGCCAATGTACAGTCTGAGTGTATATTTCAGATTCGCATGCTATGACATATTTATGTCATACGAATGTACAATTTGAGTGTATATTTCAGGTCGCATACTCTGACATATTTATATGATACTAATGTGGTTTGAGTGCATATTTAAGTGACGCATACTATGACATTTATGTGGTACGAATGTACAATTTGAGTGTATATTTCAGGTCGCATACTCTGACATATTTATATGATACTAATGTGGTTTGAGTGCATATTTAAGTGACGTATACTATGACATTCATGTGGTACGAATGTACAGTTTGAATGTATGTCAGTGTTGCATACTGTGACATACGGATGAAATACTAATGTGCATTTCGAGCTTATATGTCACTTCCTCATGCTATGATATATTGATGTAGTAGGAATGTGCAGTTCGAGCTTCTGTGTCACTTCCTCATACTATGATATATTGATGTAGTATGAATGTGCAGTTCGAGTTTCTGTGTCACTTCCTCATACTATGACATATTGATTTAGTATGAATGTGGATTTCGAGCTTCTATGTCACTTCCTCATACTATGATATATTGATGTAGTATGAATGTGCATTTCGAGCTTCTATGTCACTTCCTCATACTATGATATATTGATGTAGCATCAATGTGCAGTTCGAGCTTTTGTGTCACTTCCTCATACTATGATATATTGATGTAGTATGAATGTGCATTTCGAGCTTCTATGTCACTTCCTCATACTATGATATACTGATGTAGTGTGAATGTGCAGTTCGAGCTTCTATGTTACTTCCTCATACTATGGTATACTGATGCATTATGAATGTGAAGTTCGAGTTAGTATTTCATATACTGAGACAAATTTATGTAATATAAATGTGAAGTTCGAGTTTGTATTTCACATACTGAGACAAATTTATGCAATAGGAATGTGCAGTTCGAGTTTCTATTTCAGATACTGGGACATATTTATGCAATATGAACGTGTAGTTCGAGCTTCTATTTCACATATTGGGACATAATTATGCAATATGAATATGTAGTTCGAGTTTTTATTTCACATATTGGGACATATCTATGCAATATAAATGTACAGTTCTAGTTTCTCCGGTACATAAGTTGACATATTTATCATTGTCATATCTTTTTCCAAAACTCGATTTGTGGGGAGGATATGTGTTTGTTCAGCAGTGGAAAGTGGGGAGGATATGTGTTTGGTCAGCAGTGGAAGATGGGTTGAAATCTTAACAACATTACATATTTGCCTTGTGCACGTGTATAATCTGTTGACTTTATGCACATGTATTATCTATTTACCTTATGCACGTGTATTATCTATTGACCTTACGCTCGTGTATATTCAAACATTTTCTACACATATGGAAGATTTCCATTATATATTAACTTTGCTTCTTTTATTTCATGCACAGGAAGCATAAATGAGAGTGAGACAATGACATTATTTTTTTTAAATTTTACAAATTTACCAGTATAATCCCTTTTAGTGGGAATGAGTGTCACGTCTTTAATTATTTAAGTCAGAACTGAAATATGATGACGTGACAGTAGGGTTGGTGACCAATCCGGAAAGTATTGGCTCCAGTTTAATAATGTGGCGGTAGGGAAGATGACCAAAACGGAAAGTACTGGCTCCAGTTTCATGAAGTGACGGTAGAGTTGGTGACCAGTCTGAAAAGTATTGGCTCCAGTTTCATAATGTGGTGGTAGGGAAGATGACCAATACGGAAAGTACTGGCTCCAGTTTCATAAAGTGGCGGTAAGGTTGGTGACCAATCCGGAAAGCGTCAGGACTATAGAAATACTACATCAAAGAGAAAACTCGAGAAGCTCAATCACTATCGTTTTGATCTCACGAAGGAATAAATCTATGAAAAATTTGCTACCTAGACTTAACACCACTACAGGCAGGCCTTATCCCCGCGTATACTTAAAGACCTGTTTTCATTTGTGACACATAAGAAAGGCAGTTTCATCTTTCTACTTGTATTTAAACTGTATGACTCAATTTTGTAAAGCATAAAACAGAGGTATAACATCTTTTTGTACACCACAAAATTATCATAATATTAAAAGATCAATAAAAGAAAGGCAATTGCTTGTTCAGCAAATGATGTACGGATGTAAACGCCTGTAATTGGATAACAAAAGGACGAACATGTGTCGTCATTGTTCTTCCGTTGTGCGTCAAGGTTGCATTAAGTCACCATTTCTTTAATCTTGAATTGAATTCAAAGTGCTTTGCCAGTGACAGCTATAGTGTAAACATAAACGGTATATTTAAACTGTTTGTTTTGTTATACTCTTGTTGTTTAAACGCGAACAGAGGCGCAGCGCTAACTTAATCGACTTGAACCTTATAGTGATGAATGGTAAATATTAATTTGAATAAAACAAATGCGGTTATTCTCTTCACGTGGTGGTTCGTATAACTGTCAAAACGACCTTTCTGAGAAAACATGTAAGGTCTTATTTGCAGTCAAATGCAAGTTGCTTCTCTTGGAAATTATCAATAGACACAACGTTTAAAAGCGTTATGCTAAGATACTGCCTGTTCTCTCGTATGGAAATGAAATATGGGGCTTTAATAATGCGTTTTATATTGCAGTGAATATGTATTGAAACTTACAAACTCTACAGCAAGCAGTTTTGCGATGGGTGAAATAGGAAGACATAGTCTTTGATCAGCCTACGTAAAGAAGGCAGTAAATACTACTTGAAGATACTCTAAATGTCGCACTTTGGAGAATATGTTCTAATATGCGACTGCAATGAACGCCATCATTGGGTTGTAAGATATGGTCTAATGAAAGCAATTATATGCTTATTTCTTGTGGTTTTAGAGAGGCTTTGTACAATCAAGCTATAGGAGAGAAACTAATATTTACGAAATAGTTCAGGAAAAGAACTGTTTTAACTGTTTAGTAAACTTTGTTTATCTAAATATCTCACTGAATTGCAGTGGATAAGTTCTTATCTGCCCATGAAAGTGAGCAAAAAAAAGTGTACGTTGAATATAAGATATAAAATTTGTATTATATACAGTTAAGTTTTGAAAGGTACTCCATGATTATAGCAATATAAGCTATAGCGAATAATAATGCAATAACTCATTCTTTGTTTATGTTTAATATTCTCTCTATCTCATTCAAATGTTCTGTACTAATTGGGATCTTAGCCTACATGGCATTACCTCAATAACAAAACGATATACAAGACAAAAATAGCCATTGAATCAAAAAGTCCTTTCGTATGTGAACGTTGGACCTTTCAGTAGTATTGTAAATTACAATTTACCAAAATTCTTTCTGTAAGCACTTCAGATGAGAAATTTATCTGCTTTGCAAAGTAGACGTAAATGTAAATTTGTATTCTACGTTTTTAAACACAGGAAGGAACTCCAAGAATCTTGTAATTTTAACTCTTGTTATCAGTGTTGATATCTATGTATCTAGCTAGATATGCTTATGTTTTGTTAATGGTACATGTATCATGTAACTTAGACCAGTGGCCAACATTCCTTCAATAAATGGCCATGAAAGGTGTAATAGTTGTTCCCCGCTGACATTTGCACAGGGTTTGAGGAGATCAAAAATCCCAAAGATAATATATGACTATGTTTAGATCTAAAAGGATGAGAGACAACGCACAATATCGTTTGCTGCTGATTTAGCACGATAGAGATCTATAAATCATGTATTATATCGGAGGCAGCAGCGTTAACATTGGTTAAAGATTAAGTTCATGGTCACAAGTCCAAAATCTTTAGAGAGATAACTGCTATACTAGAACATTAAATTCACATCATTGTCCACCACCCTGTATGTAACCCTCAATCTTGGTTAATTTTTCGCTTAATATTTTTAATATATCATCCACAAACCCTTACAGTGATAACTACCGTAAGTCGACTATAGAATAAGGAACTGCTGATGTTTCATATTAGAGTATTACACCTACCCCATGATAATCAGGCAAGGTTATTTGATAACCTTATTATAGTTTTGGAGACACATTTTGGGGGTAAAATGATCATTCCCTAAACATTGGAGAGATAGCTCTTTCATTTAGATTATATTCAAGAAGCACGCCCTTTCATACCAATGCATCCGTACCATCTATCTAACCCACATACAGTGTCAAAGGCGTTTTAAATTATTAGTAAAGTTTTCAGTGATGACTCTCTCATCCCCTCTCTCTCTCTCTCTCTCTCTCTCTCTCTCTCTCTCTCTCTCTCTCTCTCTATATATATATATATATATATATATATATATATATATATATATATATATATATATATATATATATATATATATATATATATATATATATATAATGCATGCTGTATCATTAATATACAACGAGATGTATGCATTATTTATTAGCAGCAAACGAGTCTTGCCGAGTTTCCTTTTAACAAAAAGCTTATACAATGAGTGGTATATAAAAAAATACAGCATACATGCTACACATATATTTTATTTATATCACATACAAATACACATACTTGTCTGACTTTCCCCCTTCCATTGCTTCGTGTTATTACATTTTTTCATCATTCATAGATATTGATACGTCGTTGCATAAAAGAGACGAAAATCCGGCAGGCTGTTTTTTCTTTGTTTCTTTTTTACGGATTTTTGCTGGTATCTTTCTACGAAGGCCCAGACAGAGAGGGGGGGGGGATTTCGATGAAATTGTGCACCATGTTCAATTCATTTAGAAGACTGAAATTATTATTTTTATTGTTATTTTGTTACAATGCTAATGATTAATCAATGGAATTTCAGTACAGATTTAGACAACAAAGATGTGATAGCCTTCTGTTGAAATAGAAACTACTGTTGAAACAATATTTATATATGTGTATTTAAAATAAAAACAAAATTGATTACTGATATAACGACATCGAAACTCTGAATCAGCTTGAGGTCCTTGTATACATTGTTAAGAGACATGTTTTAGTCGCAGAACAACAATCTGAACTCGCCATTGCCTGTATATTTTAGTGCCTGTCTGAGTTTGCTAGTGCCTTTTTAGTGTTCATACTGCCTTCTTAGTGTTCTTCCTGCTGTCTTAGTGTTCTTACTGCCGTCTTAATGATCTTATTCCTTTAGGCGGTATTTAGTAAGACCCATCGTTTTGGGATCCGATCTGCCAGCCTTAAAGAAAGACTCAAACCCATGGGCATCTTTGATACTTCAAAATTAGAATCAGCAAGTACTGTCACTTCATATTCATGCACACCTACCCTATGCTGGTCTGTCATAAGGAGCCTGGGGTGGGGTGAAGGTTTGCAGTATTTTATATTGGGGGGGGGGGCTTTTAGTTCTGTGGAAACTAGCGATAATCTTGACTCTATAGTCTATTACAATCAGGTAAGTTCAAGACCTCTGTATTTTAATGCCTGGACGAAGGATTTGGTAGTATCATATACATGACGGTAAATTAGTCATATATCCTATATAAGGATTTAGAAATAACTTTGGATTGTCTCCCTTTGACGTTTGTGCTATGTTTAAGGTAGCTATCCTAAATGGAAGATTATATAATAATGATGTTCGTCCATCGGTGTCGATGAAGACCATTTAATGACATCGATTCAATGGGGGTGGGTCCGGAAATAGCTGATCAGTCCGATCCGGGCCCGGAAGAGTCTGTTGCAGTGGGGACATGGATGTGAAGGTTGCTGGCCGGGAGTTGCGGATCTGCTGTTCCTGGATTTGCACAGATCACATTTTTTTAGCTGCGTCCACCAGTCTTTTCTGGTCAAAGGCTTCCGCACCAGCGTTGACTTGACTGGGCCAAGCAGATCGGTTAGCAGCGACACTCTCCCAGCTATCAGGATCAAAGCCTTGATGGTGTCCTTGTACCTCTTTCTTTGGCCACAATGAGATCTTTTGCCTTGTTGTAGCTCTTCATAAAAGACATTAATACATTAGATAATATACTCATTATACTTAAGAAATGGTTGCAGTATCTTTGATTATATAGTCGAATCCTTTGATCTTATTAAAAGTACAGTCAATATTTTGTAGTTGTGTCAGGGATGAATTGTTGTTGTTGTTGTGATTTGGATTTTTAACGTAGTTTTAACAATTTTTCAGTCATATCACTACGATGTCTGTAATGTGGCAGTTTATAGTGATGTCTAGCACTGAGGCATCATGCAGCAGACATGTAGCATGATGTCCCACCCAGTCACATTATCCTGACACCAGGCCGACCAGACCTAACACTAACCTCTTAATGCTCAGCGCCAAGCGAGGCAGCTGTTAGTACCATTTTTTAAAGTCTTTGACATGACTCGTTTGGGAATCGAACCCACGACCTCCAGCATCCGAGGCGGATGCTCTAACTACTAGGCCACCAGAGCGGTTGTAATGAATTGTGCATCTTCGTTTATATTATGCTAAGTTTAGCAAATGATGATGATGACAATGGTGCATGTATCCCACAGGAATATTTTTGTTCTGAATTAGGTTCCGAAATTAATATATCGTGTATTAGATTTAAATTATTGTTGAAATTGGCAAGCAACTCATATTTTAGAACGATACTGACATGGCGCCTGATGAATTTGTTTCGCTGTACCAAACCAAGAGTGAACAGATATGTAGCTGTGTCGCATCAAAGTGTTATATATTTACATCTGTAAATGTTCAGATAAACTAAGTCATCGAGAAATTTGGACTTGTGTAGGTGTAGTAGAGACTTGATTATGTCTGGTATAAAAGAAAGAATATTTTCTCCATGTGATCACAGTGGAATGGCTAACAGAAAGCAATGTCAGCCTTTATGTTATTTTCATGCCTTTTTAATTTCTTGAACAGTAAACTCACTGATAATACTAAGAGAATAGTTCACTATCTTTCTAACAATGGTACAATTATTTCAACGATTATTACACACACACACATATTATGGATACTTTGAATGCAATTCATGATGGTGATATTGATGTTTTGAACCCCCCTAAGCAAGAAATAAATGATAGCATGAAGGACGTTACAAAACTCCAAGTTCCTATGACTTTATGATCTGCTTATAATATGTTATCAAACAACTATACATTCCATTGTCTGTTTCAGTTGTTGTTATAATGTTTAACGCATATTTCAGCACAAGATTGGCTATACATGGCAGCCAGTATAAATGATGGAGGAAGAACCCGGGAAGAACCACCAACCCATGAAATGCTACTTGCAAGCTCTCTCACATACCCACATTGGCTGAGCCAGAGGCTCGAACCCACGCAGACAGAAGTGAGATGGCAGTGATCCATAATGGTGAGTGGTTTAGACCACTCGGCTACTCAGGGCCCATGTCCCTTTCAGGAAATGTTATGCTGTTTATTCAGACATTATATCATGATGAGGTCTCTTTCTTAATGGCCAAAGTGTAGGTTATGTATGTGATATAAAATTTGATAGGCAAAAGATCCAGTTAAACTACGGGGTGATTTGTCACATCAATAAGGTTTCTAAAATTATTACCTACATTTTGAATAAAATTATTTTTAACTAGGTAGAAAGTAACAACGTGAAATACGAATCTCATGCAAGAAAATTTTTACTGTCCAAAAGTTGATTATCCAGAGTATTCGTTTGTATGGACTACTACTGTGTCTCTAAAATCATTTGTATGGACTACTACTGTCTCTAAATCCTTTTGTATTGACTACTGCTGTGTCTCTAAAACCATTTGTATGGACTACTACTGTGTCTCTAAAACCATTTGTATGGACTCCTACTGTGTCTCTAAAACCATTTGTATGGACTACTACTGTGTCTCTAAAACCATTTGTATGGACTACTAGTGTCTGTAAAACCATTTGTGTGGACTACTACTGTGTCTCTAAAACCATTTGTATGGACTACTACTGTGTCTCTAAAACCATTTGTATGGACTACTACTGTGTCTCTGAAACCATCTGTATGCACTACTACTGTGTCTCTAAAACCATTTGTATGGACTACTACTGTGTCTCTAAAACCATCTGTACGCACTACTACCGTGTCTCTAAAACTGTATGTCACGGCAACGTATATTTACATACATGAAACTAATTTGCTGATTAATTGCAAACAGAATAATACATGAGCTCGTAAAATGTTAATTGCTATGGCACTACAAATTATTATGTTATCTATTTAAAGAAATAAATGTAGTTTGAAGAGAAGCAAGAGATTTTACTTTCTCACCAGTGTCTCCTAGATAACACCAATATGTAGATAATACCAGTATGACAATATATAACTTGTCATGCAGAAATCCAAAGATAATGGAGCATAATTCAAGACTCATACTGGTCTGATCAAAGTCATCGTATAACCCAAGCGGACATATTAACTGTCCATCGACAATCAATGCTCATTTAAAATGTGATAAGGTTATTCACCAATCAGCAAAGATTTGTACTCAATCCATGTCAGATGCATTTATCTTGATCAAAACCTTCTGGCATTTTTGTTCTTGACCATGCATACAATGACCATCCATCACACCTATGTAATAGTCCGATCAGGGATAGACCAAGTATTTAATAAAAGTATATTGATGATATTATTATTGTTGCTATTTGTGTACAAAACACTAAAAACGTATTTACTTCCTTGGAACCACTGATCAAGATACCTCCATCTCACAATTCTACTTTGACCAAAATTCTAACATCCCAACAAATAATTATCTGGTGAGGATAATCGACATTTAACTGTATATATGACAACATTTTTACTTTACGAAAACATGTAGCAGATTGTATTACCTGTTTCTCAATTTCCAAATCTTTTGATAGAGTAAATCATTGTAAATCGCGGATTTCACTGTTTCAGTATTTTTCCATTTAGTTGTTTCTAATGATTTGTCTTTCAAAGTTTGTTTTTCATGCCATACAATTCACATCAGCTATAAATGATTTGTTTGATCTATTCATTTCAATATATGTTATCTGCTGTTGAAGAAGACCCTGGTGTCTGCACAGTTATCTGCATCATGTGCATAAAGACCAGATGTGTTATTCTTGATATCATGTATATAAAGAAAGGTGTGTCCATGCAATTATTTATATCATGTACATGAAAGTCAGGTGCTCCTACACAATTATCTATATCATCTACTCAAAGACCAGGTGTATTCTGCACAAATATCTTTATCATTTAAATAATTGTCAGATATGTATGCACGATTATCCATATTTCTATATAAAGACCAGGTGTATCTGCACAATTGCCTATATCATTTACTTAAAGATCAGGTGTATCTGCACACTTATCTGTATCATCTGCACAATTATCTAAATCAGCTACATAAAGACCAGGTATGTCTGCACTATTATCAATCTTACCTACATTAAGACAAGGTGTATCTGCATAATTATCTATATCACCTGTGTAAATACCAATTATTTCATCCACATAAAGACCACGTGTGTGTGCACAATTAACTTGTTTACTAAACTAGTTGACCACTCCAGTGATCTAAAGTGGTTAGGGTGTCTGCCTCGGATCACAATTTTGAACCCTGGCTGAGTCATACCAAAGACTTATAAAAATGGTACTAGCAACTGCCTTGCTTGGTGCTAAGCATTAAAAGGTTAGTGTCAAGACTGCTCAGCCTGGTGTCAGGATAATGTGACTGGGTGGGACATAATGCTACATGACTGTGGCTTGATGCCCCAGTACTAGACATCCCTATAAACTGCAGACACCATTAAAAAATACAAGAATCCCCGTCACACATTAAACTACTCAATGCCAATGTTATGTAATGTCTGCTAAATGTGGCGTTGCTAATGTTATGTAATGTCGACTAAATATAGTGATACTAATGTTATGTAATGTCTACTGAATGTGGCAATGCTAATGTGTAATGTCTACTAAATCTGGCAATGCTAATGTGTAATGTCTAATGTATATGGCAATGCTAATGTTATGCAATGTCTGATAAATGTGGCAATGCTTATGTTATGCAATGTCTACTAAATATGGTGTTGCTAATGTTATGCAATGTCTGCTAAATGTGGCAATGTTAATGTTGTGTAATGTCTACTAAATTAGTCAATGCCAATGCTTTGTAATGTTTAATAAAATAGACAATGCCTATTCTGTGCACTGTTTAATAAATCAGGCAAAGCCAATGTTCTAATGTTTATTAAATTAGGCAAGGCTAATGTTATGTGATATTTACTAAATTAGACAAGGCCAATGCTATAATGTTTATTAAATTAGGCAAGGCCAGAATGAAGTGATATTTACAAAATTAGGCAAGGCCAATGCTATAATGTTTATTAAATTAGGCAAAGCCAATGTTATAATGTTTACTAAATTAGTCAAGGATAATGTTATTATAATTTACTAAATCAGGTAAGGCCAATGCTATAATGTTTATAAATTAGGAAAGTCCAAAGTTATAATGTTTGCGAAATTAGGCAAGGCTTATATTATGTGAAATTTACTGAATTAGGCCAGGCCAATTCTATAATGTTTACTAAATTAGGCAAGGCCAATGTTATGTGATATATACTAAATTAGTCATGGCCAATGCTATAATGTTTACTAAATTAGGCACGGCTAATTTTATGTGATATTTACTAAATTAGGCAAGACCAATGCCATACTGTTTACTAAATTAGGCAAGGCCAATGTTATGTGATATTTACTACATTAGGCAAGGCCAGTGCTATGTAATGTTTCCTAAATTAGCCAAGGCCAGTGCTGTGATATTTACGAAATTAGGTAAGGCCAATGCTATAATGTAACTAAATTAGACAAGGCCAGTGATGTGATATTAACTAAATTAGGTAAGGCCAATGCTTTCATGTTTATTAAATTAGGCAAGGCCAATGTTAGGTAATATGTACTAAATTAGGAGATGCCATTGCAATATAATGTTTCCCAAACTGGTCATGGCCAAGTGGACTTTGTGGGAAGCAAACATAAAACATCTTCCTTGTGTTTTTGAATTTGGACATGTATGAACATCTTAAAATGTTAGTGATGCACAAGCATTCCTACTGATAATTGCATCACAGGAAGAAGGTAAAATTTGGGAAACGTCTCAATTGAAACTCTCAGTACAAAAGTGTATTGGAACAAAAGTTATCGTTTGATTTACTGTGTAATTTTGTAAGATGCCAATACAAGTCTTCAACCATGATCTGCTGACTTAAAACCATGATCGGCTGACTTAAAACCATGATCAGACAATTTGAAACCATGATCTGATGACTTAAAACCATGATTTGATGATTTCAAACCATGATCTGCTGATTTAAATATGCAGGGAAAATAAACTGGTTGAAGAAGAACTGCAATTATTAAGTATTTGTCCTTTTTCACAAGGAATTATAAAGAAGAAAAAATATAAAGATATGTACTACATTTTTTCTATTTGAAGGAAAGTTAGTTACTTTTATGGCCTCACCAATGAAATAACAATGTCAACTTGTGAACTGTCTGTGCTACGCTTTTCTTTAATATATACATTAAATAGATTCCTGACATGACTGTAAAGGAATACAATAGATGTCTTCAAACAGATATCAATATATTAAATATATTGGCACAAGTTATGCAATATTAATTTTGTAGAATGTTATACACAAGTAATATAACATAAGTAAACTTACAACTTATTTCTTTTGTACTAGCACATATAGTATCCGAGGTGTTTCTCAGAGTTGATTATATTTATTATCATCTGGTGGCTTGAATTACAAAAAAAGAATTTACAATCTTAATATTTTTCACTCTCTCCTTTTAATGCAATAAAATATAAAATGACACTTGGTTAGGCATTACAGAATATTACAACTTAGGTATTCTGAAATATACTGCTTTCATTCTGGAATAAATGAGCATTATATACTTATTTACACTTCTTCCTGCCATTGCTATATAGCCTTGCTTGAACGTCAAGTCCAATTGCACATGCGCAGATCGACATCTGCCTTTGCATAATGCACTGGTATATCTACAGTTTGTTAGGCATAATAAGTAGAAAAATCAAGACAGCCCCTCATCTGATTTCGCATAATGCACTGGTTTATCTAGTTTGTTACGCATACTCAGTAGAAAAACAAGATAGCCCCTCATCTGCCTTCACACAATGCACTGGTAAATCTACAGTTTGCTAGGCATACTCAGTAGAAAAACAAGATAGCCCATCATCTGCCTTCACATAATGCACTGGTGTATCTACAGTTCATTAGGCATAATCAGTAGACAAAACAAGATAGCACCTCATCTGCCAGAGCATTATGTGATCGCAGATCAGAATCTATGTTGTTTGCATTATGACAGATGCAATCCCAACTCAGATTTTGTTCTCTACTTCTATTTAAACCTAATATATTGGGTTTGTTCACATAAAATTTGAATTGCCAATAAAAGTTTTAAGTACTGTATAATGCCCAATGGCTACTAATGTATGATGGCTATTTGCAGAATTGCATCAAACTCTGAATGGCAGACTCCAATTCTGCCATTACAAGATGTGTCAGTACATAAAAGTCTACATGTCAGAATAAAACAAGCAACATGACCCTTACATCAAAGTCTTCATAAATGTTCCCTGTCTAAATAAAGTAAACATACATCACAGTTCCTAATCTGCTAAGACATTATACATTGGAACATCAGAATCTATACTAGTGCATCTTACGTCTGAGTAAACTTGTTACACACAATTCCATGAGAATCTTTCTTCATAAATTAAACGAGAAAATTCCTATCTGAGAAAATATCATGAATCTTAGAATCATCAAATATTCGTGTCAGTTTTTGATCCATGTCCCTTAGTGTAATGAGACTGGAATCACAAATGTCCCTTAGTGTAATGAGACTGGAATCACAAATTCATGTATTAAAAACAAGTCCCTTAGTGTGATGGGATTGGAATCACACATTCATATCTGAAAAACATGTTATGTATTACAGGCTAATAAAAATGACATCTAGATAATCAATGTATATTAATGAAGCATCATGACCCCCAAAGACATTCAAACACCTAATGAAGCTTCAAGACCCCCACAAACATTCAAACATCAAATCTTATATTAAATCCAACTATTTGGGCTATATTGAAAAATAACTATCATATACATTAATGATTATGCACACAAAATCATACCATCACCAATACATAAAGAAAACTTACAAATGTATACACAAAAATGTAAATACCAGAGATCTGATGTTGATGTAGTTTTCTTTTATGATTGTTTATGTTTCTGGATTCATGGTATGCAAGGTTGTTTTTTTCTAAGTTGCTTTTGGTGGCAGTGGTTGTGATGTACTGATTGTGACTGTGATTCTACATGTTTGTACATTCGTGTGTGCGTGTGTACGTGTGTGTGTGTGTGCGGAAAAAGCACTTTGTTCATTAAACATTTGTTCCAATAATATTTATAACAATATACCTACAAAACAAATGCCTTGCATTTAAAATTCTCATTAAACAAAAAATGATTACATACTGTACCACATTTAAACTCCTCTTTAAACAAACATTATTACTTGTTGTACCACCTTAGAATAGTAATCATCTTAGTAATGCATCTTGAGAAATGATGCGTAATTTGCTCACACAAATATACCCCACCTGTTACATTTCCCACCCTTACCCTCATTATGGAAACAAATTTATGGTAAAAAAGTGGGTAACTCGTCATAAAATAGCGCATACACAACAATTAGACATCATTCATATCATTAGATGATGGCCATGATAAGGACCAAGATTTCTCAGTGAGCCATGAAATACTCTGTGACAAGGTGTATTCACAATGTTCTGTCTCACGCTGCATTCTGCTACAAGATAAAAAGGGCAATAACTCTAAGCAAACATTGCAGAAGCAGAGTGATTTGCTGCTATGAACATCTTTAGGTGATGGCCATAATATGTACTAAGTTTTATGGAAATCCATGATATCCACTGAACTAGTTCTGCAAATAAGATTGCACGCTCCCTGACTGGACAATCATTACAAGGGGATTACTATATTTCTTGTCCCTGCAAGGGGAATTCTATATTCCTTTTCCATATAGATGTAGGACTATATGTAAAATTACCCTATGATTCTATATTTTGAATTAATTTTTTGTGTATAGTAAAGTTTTCATAAGAAATTCTTTTTTGTACTTCTGTCATTCTCACAAAATTTAAATAATTCTGGATCATAAACATTGAGTGACAAGGTACATGTACGTGACAAAACTAAGAATTACAAGGGAAAAGTGTGCCTCACAAACTTTTGTAAACCATGAATTACAAGGTATACATGTACCTGACAATGCCGTAAACAATGACTGACAAGGAATAAGTATACCTAAAAATGTTGTAAACTATGAATGGCAAGGCATAAATGAACCAGACACAATATTGTACACTATGAAGGACAAGGCATAAATGTGTCTGACACAATGTTGCAAACTAAGAATGGCAAGGCACAGATGTACCTGACACAATGTTGTAAACTATGACTGACAAGGAATAAGTATACCTGACACAATGATGTAAGCTATGAATGGCAAAGCATAAATGTACCATACACAATATTGTACACTATGAAGGACAAGGAATAAATATCCCTGACACAATGTTGCAAGCAATGAATGACAAAGCATAAATGTGCCTGACACGCTATTGCAAACAATGAATGACAAGGCATAAATGTGCCTGACATGATGCTGTAAACGATGCATGACAAGACATAAATATACCTGACACACTGTTATACATTTTAAAGCCTACTTATAAATACTACTAGAAATGAATGTTACAATTTTTCCAGTAAGATATAAGAAATGTCTACAGCAAATCATCTAGCCATAAATCTAAGTGGATCAATACTTTCACGATTTATTCTTTGTACTTGAACCATTTTGGATTCCATTTTGCATGCAACAAACTTTGAATGAAATTAGGATGGGGATTCAACAACCCTTAAATATATAACTTCTACACGACAGAATCATAAAATATCTAAATTTGATTAATTAACAAACTACACACAAAAACAAAATAAAGCTACAAGAAAAGAAACACAACAAACTGCAAGTCATAAATTAGTGAAAGTATTATGCTGAGAAGATCAAATGTGCAAGTCTTGTGTGTTGTAATACTATTGTGGGTTAGACTGAAACTAATAAAAACCTCATAGAAGTTTAACAAAAGCACTATTAAGAAGTACGTAGTGAAACATGGGCCATTGTTATGCACTTATCATGACTTTTACTTTATTATGACAATTCTGAAGCACACTGAAGGAAGAAATTACTCTTCCATAATACATTTATTTGCCTTGCTTCCTGTTTGAAAGTAGCTGTCATCAACTTGATGGGATCATACACAATTTGTTCCTACATGGCTCTTGGCAATATTTAACAATGTTCTTTGTATCTTTGTATAAATTAATTCCTCCAGAGATGCACATAATGTACCTATATCACAGACTTGTAAGTAGTAAATTACACACGACACAAACATCTTGAACAATGTAAAAGTTTTGTCCAATTTTTTATTTAATATTCCATATCTACAAATAGTGACAAAAATAGACATTCTCATAATTGATACTATATATATTTAAGAAAAATAACTTCATAAAGTTTTAAAATGTAACAGTAAGAAAAAAACTTGCACCAATTCTGCAAAAAGCTTCATATGTGCTGCTTTTAAAAATGTTACTAAATCTGTAAGGAAGAAAGCACTGACACTTCTGTAATATTTTCTTTGACATAAACATGCAATTAAAAGACATGTTGATTTAAATAAGAGTATCTAATCATAAGCCTTTGTTGAAATAAACTCTGTCAGGTAGAGGCTTTCCATAATGAGCTTCCAGGTCCTTGAGATGTTTGCCATCCACACTGTGCAGTCTGCTTGTTGGAACAGAACTTAATATAATCAGACATAAAACTAATTGGTTCAGTTAATAAATGTTTGAGTATATAGTTGATTCTGCTCTCCACTGTTTGTGTCACATAATCACTGACACCACAAAATTTGAACAATAAAAAACCCAGTCTTTTCGCTTTACAGTCATTAATGATCACAGTTTGAGAAAAAGTGAAGACTATAAGCTAAATCTTGAAATGTATCTTTGAAGGTTGAAGACTATTAGGCAAAGTGCCTGTTATGACCTGGCTAGATATGGTAATTTGATGTAAAGTAGGGAGAAGTGAGCAGTTGGTCAAATTCTGCAATGACAAACATCTTTCATCACCAACATGAATTTATCTGACACCAAAAGTTAAATACACGATGATATACCCAAACTTAATGCAAACATCAGTAACTCTCTATCTTAAATCTGCAGAACTGATAAATAATTTTGTTAATAGAATTAGATTGTAACTTTGAAAATATGAAATTATTCCTCAAACTGGGCAAATAATACTTGCAAAGAGCAAATCGGCTCGGCTCATAACATAATATTTTCATGTTACATATTAGATAAATCCATTCATCTCCAAATAGATTTAAGACCTAAAGTTTATTTAAAGATAAGTATTTAGTGTAAGATTTTACTCACTTCAAAGACTTTTATAATGGCTGGCAGAAATCACAAGTCAATGCATAGTTGAAGGAACCGTAAGTCATTCGTTTAGCATACAACTGATTTAATGTCAATGCATAGTTGATGGAACCAGAAGTCACTCAATTAGCATACAACTGATTTTAATGTCAATGCATAATTGATGGAACCAGAAGTCACTCAATTAACATACAACTGATTTTAATGTCAATGCATAATTGATGGAACCAGAAGTCACTCAATTAACATAGAAGTGATTTTAATGTCAATCCATAGTTGATGGAACCAGAAGTCACTCAATTAACATACAACTGATGTTAATGTCAATGCATAATTGATGGAACCAGAAGTCACTCAATTAACATACAACTGATGTTAATGTCAATGCATAGTTGATGGAACCAGAAGTCACTCAATTAACATACAACTGATGTTAATGTCAATGCATAATTGATGGAACCAGAAGTCACTCAATTAACATACAACTGATTTTAATGTCAATGGATAGTTGATGGAACCAGAAGTCACTCAGTTAGCATACAACTGATTTTAATGTCAATGCATAATTGATGGAACCAGAAGTCACTCAATTAGCATACAACTGATTTTAATGTCCATGAATAATTGATGGAACCAGAAGTCACTCAATTAGCATGCAACTGATTTTAATGTCAATGCATAATTGATGGAACCAGAAGTCACTCAATTAAATACAACTGATTTTAATGTCAATGCATAATTGATGGAACCAGAAGTCACTCAATTAACATACAACTGATTTTAATATCAATGCATAATTGATGGAACCATAAGTCACTCAATTAACATACAACTGATTTTAATGTCAATGCATAATTGATGGAACCATAAGTCACTCAATTAACATACAACTTATTTTAAAGTTAATGCATAATTGATGAAACCAGAAGTCACTCACTTAGCATACAACTGATTTTAATGTCAATGCAAAGTTGATGGAACCAGAAGTCACTCAATTAGCACAAAACAGATTTTAATACTTATTGCAATGGTTTTATTTCTAACACAAGTCTTACAACTAAAAACCAACTCACATTCACATTTTTGGTCTGAAAGCATTTGTTTAATTTGGGGATAAAACTGGTGGAAGACTAGGGGGTAATTTGTGTTTTGGGAAAATTAACTTGTGCTGGAGCGATATTTCACAGACAATGGTGACTACTCACCCAAATCACTCCCACCTGTGGTCCCTATAAACATTAAATTAATCATAATCCCATCCAAAATCCCAACAATTTTTCGGGGACTGTATTCAAATTTTCATTGGCAGAATCATACATAATTATCATTGGTGACATCATTGTTTAAACATGCATAGCATGTATTCAAATATATATATCCAGTCAATTTATAAATAAACCTACTGAAATCTATACAAAAGTTTATATTTACAGGAACTTTACTCGACACATGAAATATATAAAGTTACACCTAAAAAGTAGTCTGATGATAAAATTCATATAAACAGGATATACAACAAAATCATGGAAACCATCATTCCATATTTTCTCTAAGTACAGTGGACCTATGAAGAGTCAGATTTGTAGTCACATGATGTGTTGGCAGATCTAAGTTGTTTATTTTTAAATTCATGAGTGGAATGTAGAAAACAGACCCTCATCTACCAGCACCTATGTGATTGGAAATCCAATTCTAAGCCATTCAGTTCATTAGTGGAATAAAGAGTACAGACCCTCACCTGCCAACACACTATGTAAAGGTAAATCTAAATCTAAGCCATTCTTTTCAATTCATGAGTGGAATAAAAAAATAGGTCAACTCTGTTAACGCTTGGATTCATATTGTACAAGAAACCAGAACAGTGTTTATGCAACACATATGCCCCACCACAGTGCCTAAAATGACCACATAAATAATACCAAGAGCTACTAGCTGGATGAATATACAGTCAGATGGCTGGAGTTACAGATGACTGCTTGGACAGTACAGATGGGTGGATGTAAAGATACATATATGTACTTATGTATGTGTGAGCAAGTTACACTATATGCGCCTAATACTGTAGTTGTATAACCTACAAAATACAATGTGTGCATAGAGTCCAAAGGAAACCCATCCCACACCTAAGATTTTTGGCTTCATGTAGAAACACAAACACACGCACACACACGCACACACACACACACACACACACACACATATATATATATATATATATAGTATGTCCACAGTATCAATGACATATGTAAATTTTTCATTAAAAGAAAACAAGGCTTTCCGAGTTTCCTTTTAATGAAAAATGCATACAATCAGTGGTATATCATTGATACAAATGTACATACTATACTTATATTTTATTTACATCACATACAAATACACATATTTGCACTTTGAATGGAGTTACAACATGCTCTAGGCAACTGTATATTGACCGAATGAATGAACTCCTGTTTTCCTTTTGAGTTTCTATTGTTATTCACATTTATTAAATCAATATAATACATACTCGTGATTTAAGCATGACATATGGATTTTATGAAGAAAGTAGTGCACTACAAACATGGTTAGCCTCTTGTAAACTGAACCTGAACTGTCAGGCATTTACGTACTGGCGTATGGAAATTAATGTGGAATATAAACTAAATGAAGTGACGAACTAACAAGAGGTAATTAAAATATTTTAATAAACTGACAGTTCATCTAAGTCATTATTCTGATTTAATTAACAGCTCTAAAGTCTATAAAATTATATCTTTCTCACTCTCTTTTCTCATTTGGACGTTGTGACTAAACTTTACCATCATTCATAGTTCCAGAGACATTGTCCTATGACACAAGCGAAAAACCCCAACGCTCATATTTTCATGGATTTTTGCCTGTATCTAGCTACAATAATCCAAAGAGAGAGAGACAGAGATAGAAGGAGTGGATGGGCGCGAACATTGGGACATTTTTATATTTAATACTTAATAATCAATTTTTAGAACATCATAATAGGTTTAAGAAACAACAACAAAGGATTAAATATGCTACAGTATGTGTGCCTCGTAACCAACACATTTAACAGATAGGCCTAGCGTCAACCAGCTATTGCAACTATGTATCATTGACATTATGAACACTGTAGATAGATCCAAAGGAAAGTGTAAACATGCCATTATGATGAACCAGATTACTGTAGGTTACTTTGTACAAGTTCAGTTTTAATGTTTCATCCAGCGCAATATGTTTTTCTCTCTCACTCCAGATTTTTGCTTATTTTGTCCCTTATGCACAAGAGGGAAGAGGGGAATGGGAGAAAAGGATTCAGATGAAATAGTGTACCGTTTTAATTTCATTCAGAAAACAGGGACTATTGATACTTTTTATCGTTATTTGTTTTATGTCATTCATGATTAATGAACGAGTATAAATTCATCATTGATCTATAGGCCTGCAGTTGAAATAATGTTTATATATTCATACTGCAGTTGAAAGAATGTTTATACATTCGTATTATTGCGCCATGGGCGGATCACAATTTGATATCCAATAGTACTGGTATATCAATTTGCTTAACACCAACACTTTAAATGCCATGTTATTTTTTATCTATGTGGTATATATAAATATGTATGTATATATATATATATATATATATATATATATATATATATATATATATATATATATATATATATATATATATATATATATATATACATACAGCAGATAACATAAAAGAATATGTTCACTTTTACACCTAAATTAATATTTCCTGTCAAAATTGTAAATACTTTTAACAGCTCTGATTAAATATGGCACAGCCCACAGGAACCATCACAAATAATATGAAAGAAAAAATTAAAATTGTTTTAATAATGACTACAATTGCTATTATTACATCTGGATCAACAATCGTTAGAGGTACCCACATGAACTGCAGTGCCCTTAATTAGAAATTACTGCAGAGGGATGATCAAGACAGGCACCTTTCCGGATAGGGGCACATTTTAAAGAAGAGAAATACACTTTTAGAACAAAGGGACTTTCTGCAACCAAATGGTTTGTTTTTCATGATGAAATTTAGGGTATCATCTGTCATGGACATAAAACAGACAAAAACACATTTATTTATGTCATCTACATTAAATAAGCATAAAATGTAAAAATACAAAACCACGCAGCTTTAATGAAGTATTTTACCGATCTGGAAAGAGGCATATGGGCAAGTCATAGAAAGGCATGAAGGATAATACAAGTAGAGGCACGTGGTAATAAGGCCTTAGTGGAGATTCTTCACTATTTCAATCTAGCTTTGGCAAAGAAAAGTTGATCTGCTTGCCCAGACCAAAAGATAGATTGCTTACGTGAGAGGCTTGTGGTGAACAGGGAATCAAAAGAAGTTCCTATTCACATTAGTTATAATATCAGGGAACCCAATACACATTAAGAAATGTCCTATTCACATTAGTTATAATATCAGGGAACCCAATACACAATAAGAAATGTCCTATTCACATTAGATATAATATCAGGGAACCCAATACACAATAAGAAATGTCCTATTCGAATTAGTTATAATATCAGGGAACCCAATACACAATAAGAAATGTCCTATTCACATTAGTTATAATATCAGGGAACCCAATACACAATAAGAAATGTCATATTCACATTAGTTATAATATCAGGGACTCCAATACACAATAAGAAATGTCCTATTCACATTAGTTATAATATCAGGGAACCCAATACACACTACGAAATGTCCTATTCACATTAGTTATAATATCAGGGAACCCAATACACAATAACAAATGTCCTATTCGCATTAGTTATAACATCAGGGAACCCATACACAATAAGAAATGTCCTATTCACATTAGTTATAATATAAAGGAACCCAATACACAATAACAAATGTCCTATTCACATTAGGACTGTCCCAGTAAAACATATACCCCCGGGGGGGGGGGGGGGTGAAGGCACTTTCAAATTCAACCAACCCACAACAGTTGTTGTTGTGGGGTTTAACGCCATTTTTCAGCACACAATAGGCTATACATGGCGGCCAGTATTAATGGTGGAGGAAGAACCCGGGAGAAAAAGGGAGAGAACCACCGACCCAAGTGAAGCTACTGGTGAGCTTTCTCACATACCCACATTGGGTGAATCCAAGACTCGAACCGGTGCAGACAGAGGTGACATGGCAGTGATCCATAACCGAGAGCGCTTTAGACCACTGGGCCACTCGGGGCCCCCCAACCCACAGCAGAAGCAATTTAAAGAAATTATGATTCACCGTCAGATCTGTTTTAATCGGAAAACACTGCCCCCTACAGAAGCATATTTTTTAACATAATTTATGGCTATGGGATAGTGGGCGGTAGAAGCAATTTTAATATTGGGTTGGGGACAGAAGCGATTTAAATGACAACTGGCTGGAGGTAATCTACTGAATTCTTATAGATCATATAATCTACTGCATGTTTTTATTTGTATTCTTTCATTATAATCAATCTTTTGTCCTTTTGTTTGTTTGTCTGTCAGCATAGTATGTCTTTGATACTATGAAATCACAATATTTCATGGTGGCTTATTATTTGTAGATGTCATTGATCAGTCCCTTAATGCCAACTAATCTAACATCCATGAATACAGATTTTATGATAGCTATTTCTATTCTAATACAGAAATCATGAATTTGTATCCTTACTAAACTGTGTGTTTACTAAAGTGATCACTATGTCTTGCTAATTTTCTTTGTTCTCAGGCATGCTGTTTTTGATTAGAATAATTGTTAAATCTTGTATTGCCTTAAATGTGTGATCAGATTCTATGATTCCTTGTTATTATTTTTTTCAATAAATGTTTTGGTAAACTTATAATACATGATTTGTCAGAAAAGAAACATTGATGCCTGTGGAAGTGATGTTGCATTATTTCTGTCAACTTTTACACTGTAACATTTCTTGTAAGAACATCTTTTTTAGTTACCGATGTCTGATTTGTATGCCTTGTTGCAAGACTAATATAAAGTTACAAAAACAAATATAGCAAGTCAAACATATTTATATCATAATTTAGAGTTAAAAAATGGATGAAAGTCAAGGATTACATTTTTCCCAGTGTATTCTTAAAATCAATGTCATTGCATTTAGCTGTATTGTCAACAGCATCGTCATCAAAAGTGCATGGCTTGTTAGCTCTTCGATACACATGTAGCCAAATTACCCAGTGCAGTGCGCAATAAATAGAACACCTGTTACTTATTCGACTCCATACACAAAGACCTGCCTGTTAACTTTTAAGCAGTGCAGTACATATTACGTTCATCAGCAATTTTAACCATTTGACATTTTTGGTACACATCTTTTATGTATGGAAACATTTAAGAGTAAAGTCCAATCATTATAGCTGTGTAATAATTGTTCACGGAAGAATTTTTTATGTGCTTTAAAATCTTGAGAGAATTCGTTCACCGTTAAGTCAGTGAAGACACATGACCAACCATAGCTGCCATTTCTCATGCTTGAAATTTACAAGTTCTTTGTCTGCGTCTACATCACTAAGTCATCTGAATTTGATAATTTATTAAAACTAATTACTGCCTACATAAATATCCGAGCCTTTACCTAAGTTATTGAAGCTTTCATAGTTGTGATTCTAATTGTGAAAACTCGAGTAAGTACTGAACGAAATCTGCAAACTCATTTTGGAGAGTGGATAATATAACCCAGTTACTTTAAAGAGCAGATTTCGACCAGAGCATTAAACAGACAACGTGATCTGACGTAATGGTCATTCGCAGCAATGAACGAAGTATCTAATAGGGGGTTCGCCCAAAGGTGGCAATACGAAAACATGCTCAAAATGGCTGATGTTAACAGCAGGCGTCGAGAGGCGATTCCATTAGAATGGTGTAGAGGCATCCAAAGGCGCTTGTATGCGAATGGAGTAGAGGTGTCCAAAGGCGTTTGCATGAGAAAACAAATGAATTTTTGGGGGAGGGGGAAGTACCGAAAATGCGTAATCCGAACACAGATACGCGTAAGGCGTAATTTAGTGAAAGAAAGTGTAATGATTACGCCAAAAGCGTAATGGTTGGCATGTATGGACATAATGTGCAAAAAATGTAATGGTCACTTTATTAACTTTTTCCTTGGCATGACCAAGTATCTGAGTAATCCTTTATGTGACCACTGTTTTAACTTTTTATAAGGCTGATCGTCCTCTCCACCTTCAAAGCATTTTTGTTTGGATGAAATTTTCAGACAGCCGGATGACCAATCCAAAAAAATCTAGATCAAAAAATATGCACTTCTCATGAACAAAAGAGGCAGGTATAAAGCATCTGAGAATAGTTATAGTTAGATTGCATAGTTAGTCTGGTTCCCTACCAAAGTCTACTCAGTCTAAGATGAAACTCCAAATCCGATCATGGAGTCTAATATGAAAATCCAGATCTGGAACAAACCAGTACAAAATATATCCAGAACAGAGAGAAAAAGAGAACACGATCAATGTTTTTGTACTATTTGCTATCATTCTGTAATTTTAGCGATATTTTCATAAGACTTAGGGCAAAATCGTAAGGGTTGGCAGGTCTGATATTGGACAAAGTTGTTCATTAACACAGAGTCAACCCTGGAGAGCAGGTATAACAGTAGGCATAACAGATCCATTTTTAGTACATAACTTTACAAAACACACTGCAAACCTCTTGTAGCATGTGGCTGTTATGCATATCTATATTATGTTTATTATTTTTACAACAGTTTTATAAGGGTTATTTCGTTAATGACATTGTTGATACTAAAATCTATGATTGTATTTTGTACTGTTAGAAGAGTCATGTATCAAATACATCAATTGATTCATTTGTAAAGTTGCAAGGTTGAGTTGTTGTTGTTGTTGTAGGGTTCAATGCCATTTTTCAGCACAGGATAGGCGGCCAGTATAAATGGTGGAGAAGAACCCGGGAAAACCCCAGAAAGAGCCATGTGAAGGTACTGGCAAGCTTTCTCACATACCCACATTGGCCGAACCCAAGACTCAAACCCACGCATACAGAGCTGAGATGGCAATTATCTGTAACGGTGAGCCTTTAGACCACTGGGCCAATCAAGGCCCCCAAGGTTGAGCTGAACTATAAGTGCAAGAAAACATCATGTGATCAGACACAGATATGAGTTCTGCCAAAAGCCAAGCCTGACTAAATTTCTAATTAGCTAGAATTAAATCAGCTGATGTTTACTAACAGAGTATTTCAAAATACCAAGAATGATTCATTCCAAGCTTCTTATTGGAGCAAGTTTAGCTATTGTGTATTATCATTCTATACAGGTGAATTATTGTCAGCCTATGTGAGTATGTGAGAAAGCTTGCCAGTAGCTTCTCATAGGTCGGTGGTTCTTTACGGGGTTTTCCAGGGTTCTTCTTCCACCATTAATACCGGCTGCCATGTATAGCCTATCGTGTGCTGAAAAATGGCGTTAAACCCTACAACAACAACAAGTGAATTATTACACAGAATTAGACATTCTCTAAAGTACTATTGGTCTTGACAAATTAATGAGAAGAATGATTCATTTACCTTAATAATTATTTGTTGGAATACAGTGTTCTGACATTCATTTAAGAAAGCTGTATGGAACTACTGTAAATTCATCCAAAGACATTTGGATACATAACTCGACTGGAATTACCATAAATTCATTTAAAGACATTTTGGGATTTTATCAGTGATTTTGTTCAACTTTTAGGATTTTAGTAATACATTCACCATATACTGTAAATTATTTTTCTTTCACTTTGTATTTTGAAAATATTTTATATAAACACCAACAATAGTCTTTCTTTCTGTGTGTAACTCTTGCAAAACAAGTTTTCATGAGTTCGAAACATGCGGCAGCATATACATTTTAAAAAGTTTTTTGATATTTTTATGTTCAAATTTTCTTATAAATTCATTCATAGAAACTTTTATTTTTTGTTTTTATTTATGTGTTATTCCTCTCTTAGAACAGGCAATTAACCTAGTAAAATTGATATGTTTCAATTATCAAAAACAGGTGGTTTAGAACTTAAGTAGTTTAAGAATCTAGAGTAGTAACAAGGTGAATTAAGAATAACAGGGCCCATACACCATTTAAAGCTATTTAGAGAAAAACCCAGAAAGCAGGTCACAATGACCAACATTTCATGCAGGGCAAACAGTCTTCTCAAGATGCATTCCACGGCATATTTAGAGGTATCAGATGAAAATTCATTCAAACATGATCCCAAGCATGTAGACCTTTTGGCAGTGTAGAATAAACACCATTACAAATTTCACAGTCACTTAACTTTAAAAGGCAATGTACCATTATACCTAGATACACCTATACTGGAAGTTTTATGTCACCAGGCTTACTAGTATGTCAAACATAATTATAGCCAAGACAGAATTAGTAAACTGTCAAAACTAAGTAAGAAATTATACAGCACATAATACAGCAAATAACAATCTTTCCCAGTGAAATCAATTTTGTCAAGGACACATTTAACCCTTTACCTCTTAGATTGTATGGCTTTTTAGCCCCTTGATATAAATGTAGCAAAGTTACCCAGTGCAGTGCAGTATAAATAGAATGCCTGTTACCTATTTAACACCATACACTTAGGCCTGGCTGTTAACTGTTAAGCAGTGTAGTATATGTTATGTTTAACATACATTTTAACCATTTTACATTTTTGGTAAACATACATTACGCATGGAAAGATTTAAAAGTAAAATCTGATCATTATTGCTGTATAGTTATTTTTCACAGAAGAATGTTTTATATGCTTTAAAATCTTGAGAGAACTCCTTCACCGTCAAGTTAGTGAAGCGGCGTGACCAACTATAGCTGACAGTTCTCACACTCGAAATTTACAAGTTCTTTGTCTACGTCTACATTAAATCAGCTGCATTTATAATTTATAAAAACTAATTGCTGCCTACATCAATATCAGAGCCTTTACTTAAGTTATTGAAGCTTTCATAGTTGTGATTCTAATCGTAAAACCTCAAGTAAGAACTGAATGAAATCTGCGACCTCCATATTGGCGAGTGGAGAATATGACCCAGTTACTTGAAACTGCAGATTTCTACCAGATGTTAAACAGTTTCTACGTGATCTGACATAATGGTCATTCACATCAATGAATTTTAGTATCCAGTAGTTGGTTTCCCCTGAAGGTGGCACTACAGAAACCCGCTAAAAATTACTGAAGTTTACAGCAGGTGTCAAAAGGCACTTCGATGAGAATTGTGTAGAGGCATCAGAAGGCACTTCCATGCAAATTGGGTGGAGGCGTCAAACGACGCTTCCATGAGAATAGAGTAGGGGCGTCCAAAGGCGCCTGCATGAGGCAAAGGGTTATGTGAAAACAGAGATGAAAAAGCATGGTGCAGCAAAGAAAGCATGACAAAGTACAGTGCAACAAATTCTAAGACTTATATAAAAGAAAGCATAAATAGCCTTGCTTTATCCTTGCAGACATTATATATGAGACCATAAAATAACCTTTTGCATCATTAGATACAATATAAATGGCAGAAGTTGATTCTGAATTCAACAAAATTTACACTTCTATATTTTGCACTTTGATATGCTGTCACATCATTCAGCCTAATAGCATCTTATACAAATAAAACAAATTTAAAAGGCAGATAGAGTGCAGGAGTGTATTTGAAATACCCAGCAATGTTACTGGAAAATAAGAAGCAGGTCAATCAGACTTAATATTGCTTGTGACGAGCAGTACCCCACCATTATGATACACAAATCAAGATTTATGATTGCAAATGCAACAAGGCCAATATCATCAGAAGTCTAGTTTATGCATCAAAGATATGAGAACTCTCAACAAAAATGTGTATGTTGCTTTTAGGGCATGATAATAATTTAGACAGCAGAAAAATATACTAACGTGACACCAGACATGAGTATTTGTAGCGGAGGATTGATAAATCTGTTCCTCTGTAACCACGCAGTCTTTTCTAGCTCTCCATCAGAATAGGAAGCAAAACTGGAAAATAAGTAACATTTCTGTTAGTGTGTACTAGATGTGGGGTGGGTGGGAGATTGGTTACCCCCTCCCATCATAATTGTTACTGGTAGTGTCGATGTCTTGCACTGTTTGGTTATGGGACCCCGATGACTATACCCATTTACTGAAGGTCTTAATTTCATTTGTAAGTAGTCCCTGTAGGTAACCTAACATGTAAATAGACTTAAAGATGCAAAACATTGGTTACTCATGTGTCTGGAAAATGAGAATTCACAAGTCACAATGAACTTACGATAGTATCAAATCAAAGACTCATTTATATGTCAAACAAAACAACAAATCCTTTGCTTTGAATATTGAACTTCTATTCATAAAGCATACATCATTTAGATAAATGATTATGACCATGCTGTGGAATGTACAATACCATAGATCGCCTACCAATGGTAAAATGTTCTCTTTGATATTTACGCAGCTATTATGTTACAGATGGAGAATTCCTTGTTCAATAAATAGCGACGTAGTAAATACCTCATCAACAATTCATGTGCTTAAACAGGTTCTAAAACTGACAAGAAATATCTTTAAAGAAACAAAATTACAAGAAGAAAACATAAATAAAATACTAAATAATTGCAATTATAAGAGTTTAACATTTTTTCTTAGTATATTGTGGTATAAACTGTCAGTTGCCGACTCACACAGCTTATATACCACTTCTAGCATCATTTGCTGTATGATTCAGCAACTGACAGTTTATTCCATGATAAACTCAGAAAAAAACAACATTAAACTCTTAAATATATGATGCAATTACTGTTGAGATCATAATATTTGAAAAAGTGAAGCAAACTGAAATTTGGTACAACTCATACAACATACATTTTTATAACCTGCAAAATGGAGCCGAGTCAATTTTAATAACGTCATTTAATGGTTGGTTATCTAAATCTCCATTTCGTATAGTGCATGAAACCATACGTCAATCAAGCAAACAAACAATAATCATTAAATTTATCCATTTATCCATATATGTATCCAAATTGCATGTCAGTCTGTCTTAGAATATTCTAAAGAAATGTAAATCTAAAATATTCATGCATCTTTTAAAAAAACTTGTTTGGACATAAATCTGGGAGTCTGATATTTGATTAAGGACATAAGTTTAAATTTTACAAATTCACATCATTTCCTGTCAACCTGAAAAGTGCCACTGCATTTATCAAGCGGTGAATACCAAAAGGTAATCTTTAATCCTTGTATCTAGATTTTTCCTTATAGAATTTTAAATCATGAAACTGAAAAAAGTGTTTATATTTCACTAAGTACATTATGCAATGTCAGATCTGGGTCTCTGCAGTTTGCAGTTGGATTTAATGAATAATACTGCACAGACAGTATTTTGTAATCATTATGTAACTGAATCTTGACTGGAAAAAGTTTAATGTTTGGAAAAGAACGATTGGGACCCCTGGTAAGATTTCACTATTTAATGTATGCAGTTCTAAACCTTTCATTCAAAATCTTTTACTCCAATTTTGCAATATTTTTCATCTTTGTTTTGAGTCTTGTGAGAAGTTTTGGAGGAATCATTTACAGCCATCTGGAAGTTTTGTACTGTAATAACTAACTCATTACTGGGGAACATATCAGGATTCTGCTCAGAATCACCTGGCTGATTCCTTTCACAGCAGCATACTGTAAAATTAAAGTTACTTGGTGTTCTATTGATATTAAGGGAAATCGTGAAATCTAACTCCTGATGTTAAGAGGATAACAAGTGATTTCCTTCATTAAATGGCACTAATGCAAACAAATTTATAAACTGGCTGCTTCACACACTGTTAGGTTCATAGCATGATAGAAGATAACTTTGTTCATGGTCTTTTATGATTTTTCCTTATGGAAAATTAAAAACATGGACTAATATATTAATGTATTAAACCTCTAGATGGCGTCTGTGCATCATTGATCTTCTTGCTCAGAGTTTCAGTAGGCTTCATATTAGATGATGTCCACACAGATGGTACACATAATTCCATACAAATTGTATAAAACATGTCACGACAGATGGTACACAGAATTCCATAAACACTGTATAAAACATGTAAAGACAGATGTTATACAGAATTCCATACAAATTGTATAAAACATGTCAAGACAGATGATAGACAGAATTCCAGACAAATTGTATAAAACATGTCAAAATAGATTGTACACAGAATTCCATATCAATTGTATAAAACATGTCAAGACAGATGGTACACAGAATTCCATACAAATTGTATAAAACATGTCAGGATAGATGGTACACAGCTTCCAGATAAATTGTATAAAACATATCCAGACAGATGGTTCTCAGAATTCCAAACTGTACACAACATGTCAAGACAGATGGTACACAAATGTCCTGACAGATGATATACACGTCCTGACAAATGCTACACACATGTTCAAACAGATGGTACAAAGAAGTCTGGACAAATGGTACAAAGCAAATCCTGACAGATGGCACACATAAGTCCAGACAAATGGTACAAACATCGATGGTATACACATCATAACAGATGGCACACATATATCCAAACAGATGGTACACACAGGTCCTGATAGATGGTAACCACATGTCCTGACAGATGGTACAAACAAGTCCTGACAAATCGTACACACAAGTCCAGACAGATGGTATACACAAGTCCAGACAAATATGTCCAGACACATGTTAAATGTCCAGAAAGATGGTACACATGTCCAGACAAATGTTACACATCCTGACAAGTGGTACACACATGAGCAGACAAATGGTAAACACATGTCCTGACATCCTGACAAAAGGTGCATCATGTCAAGACAGATGGTACACACAAGTCCAGACAGATGGTGCACACAGGGCCAGACAAATATGTTCAGACGTATGTTAAATCTCCAGAACGAAGGTACAGGTGTCCAGACAAACGTTACACATATCCTGACAATTAGTACACTCATGAGGAGACAAATGGTACACACATGTCCAGACCCATGGCACATCATGTCAAGACATATAGTACACACATGTCTAGACAGATGGTACACACATATCCAGACAAATGGTATACGAGTCCTGACAAATGGTACATCATGTCCGGACGGAAGGTTCACACATGTCCCGACAAATGTTACACACATCCTGACAGATGGTACGTCATGTAAAGACAGTACACACATGTCCAGACAGATAAGAATGATAGAAGAATTCTATTCAAAGGATACCAGTTGTAAAATTATTGCCTATAATGCAAAACTTTAAGCAAACCCTAGATTCCTCTGATACTATTAACAATGTGTCATCACCATATATACTTTCTTATAAGTCCAACAACATAATCATACATCCTCTTCTGCCGTTGAATGATGTGCCACAGATCAGGGTCTACAATTTCTCCTAACAAACAACAAAGACCCAAATCTGTTGGAGCATTATACAATGGCAGATTTGGGTCTGTGCAGTTCAAGGTTGTGCATGACTTATAAGTAAGTATATATACAGTACCAACAGTGATCCCTGTCTTTATGTTCAGGCAGGAAAGATCAACTTAATTGCTTAAGTATTAATTACTTATCCATGTCTTTATGCTAAGGCAAGCAAGATCAACTTAATGGCTTAAGTATTGATTGCTTATCCATGTCTTTATGCCCTGTCAGGCAAGACCAGCTTAATTGCTTAAGTATTAATTACTTATCCATGACTTTATACTCTGACAGACATGATCAACTTAATTGCGTAAGTATTACTTACTTATCCATGTCTGTATACTCTGGCAGGCAAGATCAACTTAATTGCTTAAGTATTAATTACTTATCCATGTCTCTATGCTGGCAGGCAAGATCAAATGAATTGCTTAAGTATTAATTACTTATCCCTGTCTTTATGGTCGGCAGGCATTATTAATTGAATTGCCTAAGTATTAATTACGTATCCTTGTCTTTATGCTCTGGCAGGCATTATTAATTGAATTCCTTAAGTATTAATTACTTATCCATGTCTTTATGCTGTCAGGCAAGATCAACTGAATTGCTTAAGTATTAATTACTCATCCCTGTTTCTATTCTGGCAGGCAAGATCTATTGAATTTCTTAAGATTTAATTACCTATCCCTGTCTTTATACTCTGGCAGGCATGATCAAGTGAATTGCTTAAGTATTAATTACTTATCCCTCTCTTTATGCTGGCAGGCAAGAGCAACTGAATCGCTTAAGTATCAATTACGTGGAACCCCGAGTGGCCGAGTGGTCTAAAGCGCTCTCCGTTACGGATCACTGCCATCTCACCTCTGTCTGCGTGGGTTCGAGTCTCGGATTCGGCCAATGTGGGTATGTGAGAAAGCTTGCCAGTAGCTTCTCGAGGGTCGGTGTTTCTTTCCGGGGATTTCTCGGGTTCTTCCTCCACCATTAATACTGGCCGCCATGTATAGCCTATCATGTGCTGAGAAATGGCGTTAAACCCTACAACAACAACATCAATTACGTATCCACGTCTATATGTTGGCATGCAAGATCAATCGAACTGCTTAAGTATTAATTACTTATCCCTGTCTCTATGATGGCAGGCAAGATCAATTGAAATGCTTTAGTATTAATTAACTATCCCTGCTTTATCCTGGCAGGCAAGATCAACTGAATTGCACAAGTATTAATAACTCACCCATGTCTTTATCCTCTGACAGGCAGGATCAACTGAATTGCTTAATTATTAATTACTTATCCTTGTCTTTATGCTCTGGCAGGTAAGATCAACTGAAGTGCTTTAGTATTAAATACTTATCCCTGTCTCTATGCTGGCAGGCAAGATCAACTGAATTGCTTAAGTATTAATTACTTATCCCTGTCTCTATGCTGGCAGGCAAGATCAATTGAATTGCTTAAGTATCAATTACTTATCCCTGTCTGTATGCTCTGGAAGGCAAGATCAACTGAATTGCTTAAGTGTTACTTACTTATCCATGTCTTTATACTCTGGCAGACATGATCAACTTAATTGCTTAAGTATTACTTACTTATTCATGTCTTTATACTCTGGCACGCAAGATCAACTGAATTGCTTAAGTATAATCCCTGTCTATATGCTCTGGAAGGTCAGATCAACTGAATTGCTTTAGAATTAATTACTTATCAAGTGCAAAGAACACAGATTTTCCCTGTCAGCAGCAAAATGATGCCGTCTAGTTGGCTGAACCATTGAAGTGAAAGTAACAACAAATGTTTTAAATTCACAGATTCACAAACAAGTCTAATATGTGTTGTATTTATTTTCCATACGGTTATGAGCATTTCCAAAATCTAATCCATTTCAAATCTATGAACCAAACAATCTGCTATGTATGATTTGAACAAAGTCATATTTCGGTAAGTTTAATTACAAAGTAAAATCTAATTTGAAGAGAATAAAAATTAAACAAGTTTCAAGCCCTTGCTGCCAAAGACAGGATCGTACCCTGGACTCCGTGATTTTCTTTCCACTCTTATCATACACTGGAACACCATTAACAATTTCACTGAAAAATACAATTTAGAATGCATAATTATTATGATGATAGACAAACATAACATTTTCCGCTAGTGACAAATGAAACATACACCTTAGTCCCTCATTATAAGGGATCGCAATGTATCTTGGTCCATTTTGTAAGGTGAGTATTTTCATGGATTTCATTTCATTCTTTAATAGCAATATTATTTATAAAATATCTCAATATAAAGTGACCTCACTAGTAAGGTCATGTGCTTTTATTGTTTAGATGACCACTCTTGTGATGGCGTACTGTATAGTGAAACCTGTCTTACCTCTTAATAAAGAAGGCATGCTCATACAGGATTATTACTGGAAAGGCTTTTTAATTTAACTTAATCATTCAACTTTTATATAAAGAATACAAAACACCTGTCCAGAGAGAAAACAAAATTGGTTCATTGTATGTCCATTACAGAAATGTACACCTTTTTCAAAAACAATGTTTTTATCTATAGGGATTGAATATTGCTTAGAAAAGATATAGGGCAAGAAGATGATATTATCCATAAACCCAAACTTTAGAAATATCTCATTGATTTACATTAAAAGGAAGAGACCCTAGTGGGTCTGTTATTGGACAAGAAGATTGTATAATCCGTTAACCCAAACTTTAGAAATATCTCATTGATTTATATTAAAAGTAAGAGACCCTAGTGATTCTGATATTGGACAAGATGATATTATCCATAAACCCAAACTTTAGAAATATCTCATTGATTTATACTAAATGTGAGAGACCCTAGTAGGTCTAATATTGCACAAGAAGATGATATTATACGTAAACCCAAACTTTAAAAATAGCTCGTTGATTTACATTAAAAGTGAGAGATCCTAGTGAGTCTGATATTGGTCAAGAAGATGACATAATCTGTAAACCCAAACTTTAGAAATATCTCATTGATTTACATTAAAAGTAAGAGACCCTAGTGGGTCTGATATTATTCACCTGACTCATAATGACAACGTCATGACTTATTAGGTGACAAATTGTGAATGTAAAGAATGATTCTTTATTATCTCATGAAAGGGTGTTACAACAAGAAAATTAGGTAGCAGCTTAAAATCTAAATTAATTATATTCATTAACGAATTTACATTTCATACCATTTCTTTTATTGTTAATCATCAGCGTATAATCTGCCTTAATTATGATTTCACTTTCATGATCATCACCACTCACACAAACATGCATATAATACACACATAATTTTTGCAATTTATCGGAGACCGGGTGGTACTGTTGTTCAAAATTCTCTAAAAATCTTGTTGAGTTCTTGTTAGCATTCTATATAATTTTGCTGTTATGCTGTGAGGGAGAAACAAACCTGTCATACATGTTATCATATAAATTTTTGGCATTTATGATGACATATGATAGCTGCATTTCTACAGTTTGCCTTCGAAAAGGAATCATATTCCAATACTGCTCAAAACATTAACACTGCAACTAAAGAAATAATCATGCACTTTTTTCCTGATCATGTAAAAAATAAACTCTGATTTCATAGAGACTTTTCATCTGCTTATTCAGTAATCATTAATATTAAAATAATAAAGATGACTTCAAGTCTCACGCAAGGCAACAAATTGTAACTTGTTTCTTCAACAAACATATCAGATTTATCTAATTTTTGACAAATTGGGCTGTTACTTTTTGTGTGTTTTGCCTATGCAAGTAAGTCATTAGGCTACATAACAACAATGTTTATCAACCCATTAGCCTACATAACAACAATGATGATCAACCCATTAGGCTACATAAAAACAATGCTGATCAACCCGTTGGGCTACATAACAATAATGCTCACTTGGACTTGAAACACCAATCAACCTGCCTACTGCCAATTAAAATATTTAAATCAATTAGGTAATCTGCGATTTGCGGTTATTTATATCTTACTGTATTTACTGTTAAATTCCAAGTTTGATCAAAATCATGCAAAAATGTGGCTTCCAATATGTTAAGTCTTGCCTAGCTCAGTCAATCAGATGCAAAATCTGCTCCTTAAAATGCAGGGATCTAGCTCACTATTTACCTAACTTAACCTCTTGAAGATAAGAACTTACATTCCATATTTGTTCCAAACTGACTCCAGAGGAGTAACATGTTCTGCTAATTAGGTGCAAAATCGCCTTTGTTAATTATTAATTACTTAACCTGAGCTCGTGAAGATATAAGCCAGTATTCCATAATTGTATCATAATCTTCCAATTAGGTGTAAAATCACCCTGTTAACTACACTCATGATGTTATAATCATGCATTAGAAGTTTTGTTAAAATTGCATTTGAGATATTGCTCCATCAGACCACACAGTGGACCATCAAAATCACATCAGATACTGCTCCATCAAAATCACATCAGAGCTATTGCTCTATCAAAACAAATATGAGATAGTGGTTACAAGCTCAGCTAATCAGAAGCTAGGTTTCACTCATTAATTAGTGAACTTATCTCTGGTCTTGATAATATAAGCATGTATTGCAAGTCTGATCAAAATAAGATCAGAAATATGGCAATACAAGTGGCAACAAGATGCAGTATAATGTCATTTATATGTGTGAAGGTCTTACATATTCAAACCTCATTAATATGCATGAAGGTCATACATATTCAAATCTCATTAATATGCATGAATGTTATAAATATTCAAACTCATATGAGACAAAGATATTATAAGTTTATACTCCAAGTTTGAGCAAAATTAGACCAAAAATATGACCTTTAAAAGGTAACATGCAGTTGTTTCTGGATATAAAATGCATATTGGATGATGAGTCGTACTATATGCTAACTTGGCATTATCGCCATGTGAACTAAATATGAATTTTGCAGATCCTGAAGACAAAGAAAGGTAGGCAGAATGAGTGTTGCAGCCTTTGGTTCCAAAATGGATGAAAAACAATAAGTAAGTATTTTACCTTTGTCGCATGAGGGGTATATTCACAACATTAGCAGCTGCTACTGCAACAAATGGAACAAATCTCTGCATCAGGGGAGATGCTCTTTACAATTAAAAAGTCATTTATTTTCATTCTTGTCTTCATGGACTGCTACTTCTATGCACTAAGGTTCCCATAGGAATATAGGCCAAAAATGGGCTTCAGTTCAAACAGGAATGAATTCATATCCCAATTTTAAACACTTCAAAGCCACGCCGATTTCCCAGTTTAAGCAATGTATGTCTGTTTTTAAAAAAAAAAAAAACATTAATTGAGCTAGGCTCCAATTTAAACCAGGGCAACTGTAATTATTCACAAATACAAAATCTGAATGATTTATATTGCATATTCCCTAAAAAACACTTACCCCACACACCTTTCTACTTACCTCTACCCTAACCCCTAACAGCACAGATATCTTACTGCAAACTCCCTGTTCTCAAAACATGTATAAAGTTTTGCCAGATTGCTTTGTTTAAAAATGTCAGTGTAGCTGCAATTTTTGTATATCTGACATCTGAACACCTATTTGGGGTGTGTGGTTTGGTTAAAGGTGCTTAAAACAGAAGCAGAAGTACTATAAAGTATCATGAAAGAAGTCGATGTGGTAACAGAAGGACATGATCACAATATTTCCACTGAAAAACCCACCTGTGTGATCTTGAATTTTGACCATTTGTGATCAATCTATCACAAGGAACATGCACATCCATGACCAATCCATGTGTGGAAAAGGAAAAGTTACTACTAAAAAGATACTAAAATACAAATGAAGTTACCACTAAAAGAGACTAAAATACAAATGAAGTTCACTAGAAAGAGAATAATATACAAACGAAATTACCACTAAAAAGGGACTAAAATACAAACGAAGTTACCACAAAACAGACACTAAAATACAAATGAAGTTCCACTAAAGCAACACCTAGAAGACAAATACAATTACCACTAGAAAAACGCCTAAAAGGCAAATACTGTTATCACTAAAAGACACCTGAAAGACAAATGGAATTGCCACTAAAAGACACATAAAAGACAAAAATTATCACTAAAAGACATGTAAAAGAAAACGGGAATTACAACTAAAAAGACACCTAAAAGACAAATACAGTTGCCACTAAAAAGACACCTACAAGACAAATAGTTATCACTAAAAAGACACCTAAAAGACACATACAGTTGCCACTAAAAATGCACCTTAAAGACAAATGGAATTGCCACTAAAAGACACATAAAAAGACAAAAGGTTATCTCTAAAAGACACGTAAAAGAGAACGGGAATTACCACTAAAAAGACACCTAAAAGACAAATACAGTTGCCACTAAAAAGACACCTACAAGACAAATAGTTATCACTAAAAAGACACCTAAAAGACACATACAGTTGCCACTAAAAATGCACCTGACAGACAAATGCAATTACCACTAAAAGGACACCTAAAAGACAAATGGTATTACCACTAAAAAGACACCTAAAAGACAAAAATTACCACTAAAAGGACACCTAAAAGACGAATCGAATTACCACTAAAAAGACACCTAAAAGACAAATGGAATTACCACTAAAAGGACACCTAAAAGAAGAATCGAATTACCACTAAAAAGACACCTAAAAGACAAATGCAATTACCACTAAAAGGACACCTAAAAGACGAATCGAATTGCCACTAAAAAGGACACCTAAAAGACGAATCGAATTACCACTAAGAAGACACCTAAAAGACAAATGGAATTACCACTAAAAGGACACCTAAAAGACGAATCGAATTACCACTAAAAAGACACCTAAAAGACAAATGCAATTACCACTAAAAGGACACCTAAAAGACGAATCGAATTACCACTAAAAAGACACCTAAAAGACAAATGGAATTACCACTAAAAGGACACCTAAAAGACGAATCGAATTACCACTAAAAGGACACCTAAAAGACAAATGGAATTACCACTAAAAGGACACCTAAAAGACAAATGGAATTACCACTAAAAGGACACCTAAAAGACGAATCGAATTACCTCTAAAAAAACACCTAAAAGACAAATGGAATTACCACTAAAAGGACACCTAAAAGACGAATCGAATTACCACTAAAAAGACATCTAAAAAACAAATGGAATTACTACTAAAAGGACACCTAACAGACAAATGGAATTACCACTAAAAAGACACCTAAAAGACAAATGGAATTACCACTAAAAGGACACTAGTGAATTTTGATATTCCACTTCTTTGCATTTCTACAAATGCAATTTCAATTCCAAATTTTACCATGAGCCAGGGCAAATCTGTACAACTGTTGGTTCTCAACTGTATGCAATGTTTCTAGATTATTCATAACTTTTAGTAGAATGAGAAAAAATAGCATTTAAGAGATTTTTATTCAAGCTAAAAAAAATGTCTGGTGTTATGTATGGTACTCAACTTAATCCAACATGATCTTAACCAACTACAATGTTTATATGATATCACATAAAATATCACATAAAAGATCCAAGTGGATATTGATATTGCATTTCCTTGCATTTTTGCAGATGTCATTTCAATTCCAAATTTTACCAAACCGTGCAACTGTGGGTTCTCTAATTGCAATCAACTGTATGCAATGTTTCTAGATTATTCTTAACATTAACATTTAGTTGAATGAGATAAATTAGCAATTAAGAGGTTTCCATTCAAGCTAAAGCAATGTCTGGTGTTATATATAGCACACACTACTCAACTTAATCCAACATCAGTTTAACCAACTATGATGTTTATATGATGAAATATGATAAACTATCACATAAAAGGTCATCGTTTACCAAAAGAGTATTTTCAGCTACATTGTTGTGTTCTAATGCATAAGCTAAAACACACAGCCTTGTTTTGATAGAATGCAAGGGAGGTTACTTCTGCTGACCTATCTACAGGCTCAATACCTTCATTTGTCTCTCACATAACATTAGTCAGTCAAGCAACGACAAAATGAATGCCAGTGTATTTTATTACGGACTTCCCTCTACCTGTCTCTGTTTATTACCCAGGGTTCGTAACAAACTTTCACATATTTTATCCATCCTGAGCCCAATACTGCATGTTTGATGTTTGAATTAAAAAGGTCACTGTAATTGAGGGGGACACAATGCAAAATTACCTTTGACACCCCACCCCCCCATGGGACCACAGTGGTGGGGGACAAAAGTATTACTTTCTCAAACATGATTCCTATGTGACTTGTGTAATTTATCTATCAGGTTTGATTAATTTGAAGTCCATTTAATCAGTGTGCTATGAACAGAAACAGACAGATGGTATCTTATTCCTGATAAATGTATAAATAAAAGAAACTTTTGTTTTAGTTGGAATAAATGTTTATATCAATGTACAGTTGATTTTCAGGCATTTAAATGGATTTCTTTGGCAATTTGTTTTCAAAGCAATGTTATGCAAAAGCATGACAAATGTACATAAGTGTGCTTGTTGTTGTGAGTGTACATGTGCTCATGCATGGCAACATGATACTAACATTTGCCAGGAATGCCTTAATCCCAGGGCTGTTACTAGGGCACTACTGGTAGCTGAAATGTATGCAGTTGCCATCTGTCTGAAAGAACTGGAAACCTACTTGCAATGGTTACTAAGCAATACACATAACTAAAATTATTTTGTTAAAAATAAATGACCCACAATTGTTGCCTCATTTTTGTGCCTGAAGTATATTTATTCAGAATTAGAGTCAGTTTATGATTATTGATTATCCTCAAGTAGTAATTGACAATCAATTATTCTTTTTGAAAACGTTTTATTGATTAAATTAATTTATTACAACCCTTTTGATATCAAATTTGGGTCTTAAATGTAATATCCAGCATATTATTCGGGAAAGAATTCATAACTATACAGCCTCTTACAATCACAAATTTTATTTCGTCACAGCATATGTCCCTTTTATTAGCCTCTTACAATCACATGTCTTATTTCGTCACAGCATATTTCTCTTATAATTGCCTCTTACAATCACCACAAGTCTTATTCAGTCTCAGCATCTGTTTCCCTTATAAGAGTCTCTTACAATCACAAATTTTATTTCGTCACAGCATATTTCCCTTATAATAGCCTTTTACAATCACCACAAATCTTATTCAGTCACAGCATATGTTTTCTTTATAATAAGCTCTTACAATCACCACGAGTCTCATTCCATCACAGCATATGTTTCCCTTATAATAACTCCTACAATCACAAGTCTTATTTCGTCACTGCATATTTCCCTTATAATTGCCTCTTACAATCACCACAAGTCTTATTTAGTCATAGTCATTAAGTTGGCTCTAGTGACTGCAAAGTAAAATCCTCAGATCCTCAGACCGCATTATTTTGCCAAAAGATAATTAATAGATTTGCAAGCGAAAATTGTGCAAAATTTGTCTACATATTTTGTCCTTTAGGTTGCTGAGATCTGATGCTATGATACGTACCATATATACTCACATATGGCTTACATCCAACAGCTAACAAACTATACACTGATTTGGAAGCATTAAATGCTCCAGCAGATCTGGGTCTATGATGTCTGTTCTATTGACTGGTTCTAACAAACTGCATAGACTTAGATCTATCAGTAAATTGTGCAACAGCAGATATGAGTCTATGATTTTTCTTCTATTGACTGGTTCTAACAAACAGCATAGACTCAGATCTGTCAGTACATTATGCAACAGCAGATCTGGGTCTATGATGTCTGTTCTATTGACTGGTTCTAAAAATGTATATATTTAGACCTGTCAGTACATTATGTAACAGCGTATCTGGGTCTATGATATCTGTTATATTGGCTGGTTCTAAGAAAATGCATAGACTCAGACCTGTCAGTACATTATGCAACAGCATATATGGGTCTATGATATCTGTTATATTGACTGGTTCTTACAAAATGCATAGACTCAGTCCTGTCAGTACATTATGCAACAGCAGATATGGGTCTGTGATGTCTCTTATATTGACTGGTTCTAACAAACTGCATAGACTCAGACCTGTCAGTACATTATGCAACAGCAGATCTGGGTCTATGATACCTGTTCTATTGACTGGTTCTAACAAACTGCATAGACTCAGACCTGTCAGTACATTATGCAACAGGAGTCTGGATCTGCACAGTCTGCAGTTGGATCTGACTTATATACAGTATATATAATGCATTGATGATGCCGAAGATTACATTTCTGAACAAACCAACCACATGTTGTAATTAAAATGTCCTTAAGTTGCTGAAATCTGCCAGTACAGATACAATATACGTCCATATCAGGGTGTATATCCAACTGCGAAACAATTATACCCTAACTGACAATCATTAAATGCCCCAGCACATCAAAAACTATATATCTAATATTCTATTGATTAGTTCTAACAAACTGCACAAACCCAGATCGGCCAGTAAATTTTGCAACAACAGACCTGGGTCTGTGCAGTCTGTTCTAATGATTAGTTCTAATAAACTGCACAGACCCAGATCTGCCAATACATTTTGCAATCGCAGACCTGGGTCTGTTCAGTCTGTTCTATTGATTAGTTCTAACAAACTGCACAGACCCAGATCTGCCAGTACATTTTGCAACAGCAGACCTGGTTCAGTGCAGTCTGCAGCTGGATTCAACCTGCAAAGTGGTATATGCAGTTTAATATATAAATGATGAAAAGGATTACATTTCTGAACAACCTGATCCCATGTTGTATATGCACTTACTTATTTGTGAGAGTGGATCCTGCATTCCGATTGGTGTAATTGACAAGTGCATTGAAGGACTGGTTGGCCCATTGCCAAAATATTACAGCAGCGTTGCTCCTGAAACATAATAGGCATTAAAACAGCACTATTACATCCAGCTTTGAGCTCCAACAAAATACAAAAAAAAATCAAATACGAACAAAATCTTATATCTACCTGTCAAAAAGACAATAACCTACAATATGTCTCTCATGATGAGACCAGGGTTTTTCCCTGAGTGATGCGGTCGCTGGTCCAGGAGCAGATTTAGAGTGATACTCAGGCTGTTTAAACTGAATTAATGCTTCATGAATAAGAAAAAGAATAACATGTGAAATTGATGTGCAATCATGTCTTACCTTGCTTGTATTCATAACTCTAGTCGTTGTAACAGTTTAAGTTGTCAGTAAGTCAAATTTGAAAGAAAAGCTCTTGACAATACCTGTGTATGTAGTGCACACAATAACTTTAACACATACCTGTGCATGAAGCACACACAATAACTATAG
Source organism: Sinohyriopsis cumingii (assembly GCA_028554795.2). Classification (NCBI taxonomy): domain Eukaryota; kingdom Metazoa; phylum Mollusca; class Bivalvia; order Unionida; family Unionidae; genus Sinohyriopsis; species Sinohyriopsis cumingii. Next base: position 17,883,700 of record CM068840.1, read on the forward strand.
CACATACCTGTGCATAAAGCACACACGGTAACTATAACACTTTCATGTGCATGAAGCACACACAATAACCATGAAATTACATGTGCATACAGCACATAAAAAGACTGTAACACATACCTGTGCAAGAACCACACACAATAACTATAACACATACCTGTAAATGAATCACACACAGTCACTATAACACTTACCTGTTCAAGAACCACACACAATAACCATGACATTACATGTGCATACAGCACACAAAAAAACTGTAACACATACCTGTGCATGAAGCAAACACAATAACTATAACACATACCTGTGTATGAAGCACACCCAGTAACTATAACACTTACCTGTGCATGAAACACACACAGTAACCATGACATTACCTGTGCATACAGCACACACACAAACTGTAACACATACCTGTGCATGAAGCACACACTGGAAACAAAAATACTGGAATTAAGACTTTCCCTAATTTCTTTTCTCACAACTTGATCAAATGACAGAATAAAGTCTCATGCCCTGACATTTTATTTTGTAACTAACACCAGGTTCAATGTCACTCGTTTCCTGGAGGGTTGACAGCATATCTTATCAAAAAATGCTTTTCCATTACAGGCTAGGATACAAGCTGTTAGAACTCACAGTTCATTGTTTAAAATTTATTTAAAACTTAATTTCATAATGGCTTTTCCTAGTGGAGTGTGAGAAACTCTGATTGCTTGGATTTTATAAACATGCTGCCTAGTGTCACGCATATGCTGTACTGCACAGTGTTTATGAGGTCCATAACTGACACGAGACATAATTATTTCAATCCTGAATTGAAAGTTCCATTGCTAAATACTCTGTTTCAATTTCCATTCCTGTGCCAATTTAGGATGTTGTTTACAATAACAGTTTTCCTTCAGTCAGTAAATTCAAGCCCGGAATAGTTATAAATCCAAAATGGCAGAAAATGTATTTGTTTTTAGTTGTGCCCAGTCAAGATATACAAACATGTAAGTGCTTTTCTGGGGACACTGCTTTAGAAATTCTAGCATTAAGTTGGCAACAAGAGGTACTAAGGTATTACCTGTATTGTTCCACTAGTATCTTGGCTTCTAGAAGTTTACTTGTTGAGTAAAACCTTAGACGAGGGTCAGTGATACTGGCAAAATTTGCATACGTCTCAAGGCTCCACTATGGTTTGTCCAGGTTTATTCTCTCCATTATGATTGTCCTATAAAACCACAATAAAATTGGATTGTATAAGTGAAATTATATGTATCATCTATACTCGTTATAATTTTTAGTGCAATTGCAAACTGCTAGACTGATATCTGCTAGTGAGTAATGTGCCAGCAGACCTGGGTCTATTCAGTTTATTAAGTGTAATCAGTAGAACAAACAACACAGACCCTGATCTGCCATAGCATTAGGTGATGGCATATCATACTGTTTGCAGTCTGACGCTTACAAACTAGTATGTTTTGCCAAATTATATAAATATATTATTAAAAGGCATTAGTTGTATTAAATAAGAAATACACTGATATAAATATTTATATAGCTCAATCCTAGATCTACTTTAAGATGTGTAACAAAACTTTTGTATGCATCAACAAATTGCCATCAGATGATCTGAGTTGTTGTTGTTGTATGGTTTAATGCCATTTTTCAGAACAAAAGAGGCTATACACGGCGGCCAGTATAACTGGTGGAGGAAGAACCCAGAAAACACCAGAACGAACCACCGACCCACGAGAAGATACTGGCAAACTTTCTCACATACCCACATCGGCCGAATCCGGACTCTCGAACCCAGGCAGACAGAGGTGAGATGACAATGATCTGTAACAGTGAGCGCTTTAGACCACTCAGTCACTCAGGGCCCCCCAGATGATCAAAGGATGCAATATATATTTAATATTTAAACTGTTCTGAACTAAGTTTCCTGCAATGTGACTGGATATGAACAATAATGTTTGTTCTGGCATTTGATATAAATTAGTAAACTTGTATTGGGGGTTAGTGGTACTTTGGATTACCAATGCTCTAACACTGCAGACAAGGTATAGTGAAAGCAAAACCCTTTCTCCTCATGCATGCCCAACAGTTGTAATAATGATAGGGTTCAATATTAAACTGGTCACATGATAGCAACTGATGCTATAAGTGATACTAGGGTTGACTACCAGAAATATTTTATTTATGACTGACCACAAAAGACAAGAGTGAGAAGTATATTGAAACTTACAGTTGCTGCCCAAATACTCAACAAAAACAACTAGACTGTTGATGTCCACCAGCACCCCTATGAATTTAGATCAAACTATACAAAATCCCAGTGTTAAAAGAATTTAATAACCAAATGCTCAAGACCCCTCTGTGTCTGCCATATGTATTGTGCTTGTCCAAAAATAAACTTATATATATATATATATATATATATATATATATATATATATATATATATATATATATATATATATATATATATATGCCATTGCATAATGCACCAGTATATCAGGGTTGGTTTTGTTTGTTCTACTGATTACTTTTGAAAAATGCATAGGGGCATACGTGTCAACACATTATACAACAGCAGATCTGAGTCTGAGCAGTTTGCAGTTGGCATTTGCTTATAAGCCCGTAAATGCGATAATTGTGGTGCATCCACTATACTAAGTCATGAAATAATTATAAGTCTCAAAGATATTATTTTTACCAATTGAAATGGAACAAAATACACACAACTCTCTGACCTCATTTCTGTTTACAACATCAACTGTGCAACATGCTGAGATTTTTCAAGTGTTCAGAAAAAGAAACTACTCCAAGTCCACTTAATTAAGAGGCAAAACACTTTTAAGCACTGACCCAGATGAAATTTCCAGTCCTAAGTTCAAACGCTCCAAACAAACAATCCTTCCTGCACTCCAACACTCAACTTTGTAACAAACGAAGCAATTAATGGGCATCTGAAGCAAATTATGCCTTCAATAACTGCACATTGCATCTGACATTAAAAACAAATGAATAGACCCCGACAGCTGTTAGCACTATTGCACATGAAAAAATCAACATATGGATGTGCAAGATTTAAAGAATGTTTGAAGAAACGTGATTTTCGCTGTTATTATTCATGATCATGGTCATATGTCATAGAACAACGGAACGAGCTAAAAATGGACAGGAATGTTTAATTTTTTTAAAAATACAGAACAAGTAGAAAGCAAATGCTAAACATCCTGTAAATCACGCACACATCCATACAAAGGATGGAATCTATTGGCTGGTATAAGCATTGGTGCTTTGCAAGCTCACTCGCGTGTCATCGCTGAAATTAGTTCCCATCTAATACAAAGTCACCCCGAATTCCTGAAATCAAGTCATATAGAAATTGATATAGATGGATAGAACTATATACTCGACAGAGAGGAAGGTGTTATCCATGGGTCTTAAAGGAGAGTGTATTACAATATAGAGTGGAATTATGTAGTGGGAAAGATTATTATCCCACAGGTTAGAGCATCTATAGGGCAATATATGTAACATTGATATACCACGAGATATATACATTTTTTATTAAAATGAACAAATATATGCGTTCACATTATATCGAAAAAATATACAACGTTTGATATATTAAAGATACAGTCCGCATACTGTACACATAATTTATTAATCTCACATGCCAATACACACACTGACATCTCCACCGGAGTTAAGGTTGATTACAGGCTAATGTGTATTGACCGAGTGAATGAACTCTTCACATGCCTACTACATATAGTTCTATTACTTTTGTAGCTATTAACATTACTCTATGCACATTGATAAGTTGCTTCTTTCCTTCTTTTTGAGCTTCTACTTTAATTCATATTGATTAAATAAATTAAAGACACTTATAATTTAAACAAGAATGATCGTTTAAATGAAGAAAATAGATACCACAAACACAGTAATATTAGTTTCTTGAACAGAGAAACTAAGCGAAATGACAGACCAAGCGGACCGAATTCAAATATTTAAATGTACGTACAAATGACGTAAGTCATTATTATGCTGTAACATTGCTGCTGACCATAATATTGATTTTATCCTCAATCTTTCTTTTTTTTATTGTTTCTTTAGTTTGTTTGTCTGTAAATTTACCATCATTCATTGGTTACAATAAATAGTTTCATGACACAGGCTAAATTCCGCTACACTCTCTTTTTTCACGGGTATTTGGTCCTATCCTGCAGAGAGAGAGAGAGAGAGAGAGAGAGAGAGAGAGAGAGAGAGAGATGGGTTAAATGGCATTTTTGGAACTTTGAAATAAGGTTATTTTTGTATCGTCTATTACTATTTCTCGTTTGGTCGACTATTTTGCTGCCTGAGCAACCAAGATGGGGTAGGGGAGCAGAAGGCATGGTCGTTGAAAGTATGTACCATATTTAATACGTTTCGAAAACATTGAGTATTAATATTTTATCTTGTTACTTTCGTATGCCCTTCTGTTCAATCAGTGGAAAGTAATAATTGACCATTAGAAACGAAAGGCCTACTGCTGAAACAATGTTTATATACGCGTATTAATAAGTCTCATATATTGTTGTGTACATACAGTTCACGATACTTAGTTGTAGGGACGACCTTTAACGGAAGAAGGTCAAGATATTTTCGTCTGAAATTCATGAAAGGTTATTCATTTGGCCTCTTTTCCACTTGATAACCTAAATACAGCTCAAAATCTTATACCAAAGTAGCTCTTTATTAAGTCACGTGTTCATGAGTCACTTAAGTACACCTCGAAATGTGACCCTACATAATATTTTGAAATAACATATCAAGATTCCAAGTACGTTTCCAATTATAATTGATGTATTCTGTCTTTGTCTCTGTCCGTCTTTGTCACATCGATGCATCCATCCCACCATCCATCCATCCATCCATTCTTCCATCCATCCATCCATCCATCCATCCGTGGATGCATGCATGCATGCATCCATCTATCCATCCATCCATCCATTCATCCATTCATACATACATACATACATACATACATACATGCATGCATACATACATGCATGCATGCATGCATGCATGCATGCATGCATGCATACATAAATACATACATACATACATACATACATACATACATACATACATACTCCGAAATATACATATACCCTTTTAGAGCGATGAGAATGTTGAAAATTATCTGAATGTTTAACTTGTCTTTTTGCATGTATTAAGTAATGGATAAGGTTGATTAGAATGAGTGATAACCGATATCCAAGACAATATTATTTTATGCTGAAAAACAAAATGGACGATGATGGTAAAATTAAAACGGATTTATACAGGTAAGGATATGCTATTCAGATATGAATACAGCAATACTTGTTAACAAATGCTGTAGGAAATAGAAAGGTATTTTTGTACAATTTGAGACAACGTATGAACGATGATTTAATTCAAAACTGGAATTCATCAGCCGTATACAAATGGTATAAGGCGTATCACTAAAAGAACTTTTCCGCTCAGTTTTTTACAATCAGTAATTTGCCTACCCTTCTACAGTATTCATTAAGCTGACTCCCATGTTCCGTTCACAATTTAGTTGTAGAAGAAGGGCGGCATAATGAAATTCTCTCAAAACAACAAATATGCATGTTATCTAAGCAAATCCAAAACGGACGATGCCGATGGATTTGTTTTACATTGTCCTTAATATGCAGGATTTAAAGCATATTCATGCATATAAAGCTCACAAGAAGTAGTAGTATAGTGGGGCACTGTAGGGACAATGGGACTTGCCATTAAAAACAGGGTCCCGGCACTCTGGGAACAATTGGAATTTAACATGGGAAATACGACATTGGAAATACAGGACCGGTGCTCTGGGGACAATGGGAATTGAACATGGTTGGCCTGTCTAGGGACAATGGGAATTGAACATAGGGAATTTTAACATGCGTGGTCATAGAGGGACAGAAGGTATTGGGTCTGTCTAGGGACGATAGTAAAATACATTACAGCAGAGATAATAAAGACACTAGACAACAGACAAAAACTGATACAACATATAACAGACAAAACAATTTGAGGCAAGAAAGCAATTCTTTGCGAGGCATATGCGTGGCCCTGAAAAGGGCCTTTCAGTTTTCTTGTTCTAATTTCTTCTGTTTTCACACCAACTTCTTATTTTCTCTCCTACATTTTTCTCTTCTTCTTCTCATTTTTTCCTCCTTCTTTTTCTCCTTTTTATCCTTCTCCTCCTCTTTCCTCCTCATTTTCTTATTCTTTTTCTATTTTTCATTCCACTCCTTCAGCCTTATTGTTTCCTCTTCATCCCCCTCCTCCTTTTCTTCTTTAAGCAGATCGCTTTTTATGTCCTTTAGCTTTCTTAAGTTGTTTATCTCCATCTTTATTCTATTAGGGTTATACGAATAGTGATCCTCGTCCAGTTTTACTATCATCTGCTCTATTATCCCCAAACTGTCCCGAACGTCTTGTAACTCCTTCATTTTGAAAAGATGGCTTGAAGACATCTTCTTTTTTATTCCGTAGAATGACGCGAATGACGGACGCTTGAGTTTTCATATGTCAAGCACGGACGTGAAGAAAAACATCCCCTACTTATCTCTTCACATACTATCTACCATCCACAAACGCGAGGAAGCAAAAACAAACAAAAACTATACTATCCACTCACGCGAAGAAGAAAAAACATAAAAAAAAATATCCAATCCACACACGAGGAGAAAACACAAACCTAATTATACCATTCACACAGAAGGGAAGGTAACAAACCACACTCGCAAAGAAGCAAAATCTAACCACAAATATATTAACCACACACGGAAATGTAATATAACTAACCACAAATATACTATCCACACACGCAAAGAAGCAAAACAACACACAAAATATACTATCCACACACGGACAGGTGCTATAACTAACCACAAATTTAATATCCGCACACGCGAAGGAGCAAAGCAAAACACAAATATACTATCGACACACGCGAAGAAGATAAAAAGCAACACAAATAAACAAGCACACACTCTATTATCCACACAAACGTACGTGAGCAATTACAAACCTCAATAATCTACTATCCACACAAACGTACGTGAGCAATTACAAGTCCCAATAATATGCTATTCACACAAACGTACGTGAGCTCATTCTAACACAAACACACACACACTCAATCACATCATTAAGGAGTGAGTGTTTATTGTCACACTACTCCACATTCACACAAATTGGCAAATTGAATAGTGTCACTTTCCAGAGCTTTGGTTAGCCCTGAAAAGGGCTGTTTTTATAACTCCAAATGCATCTGGCTAATGATTGCATCTTCCTAGTCTGGCACCACAGACACATCTCCGACTCCAATCCCCTTCCCAATTGATTCGTGTTCTTCGGAGCGCTGATAGACGACGGCTGGCTTCACTATACCAATCTTCACTTTGAGGGATAGTGAAAACTTCCCTTTCTCTTCTTCTATGCCACAAGAGTGGATGATGAGGCCTCCTTATGTCTTTTTCCCAGTTTTCATTCTGGCGAACCATTGGTCTTCATATTGGTGGAAGAGGCGGCTGCCATTGACGATGTTGTGGTGCTGTTACGATCTGCGGAAGTGTCCTAACCACAGGTTTGCCTCCCAACTGTGCCTCAGCATGAGGTGAGCTAGGATTCCTCTTTTATTTCCCTCTTCTTCGTTCTTCTTCTTTTCCTTCCCATCCTCTTCGTCTTCTGTTCTGGCCTCTTCGGCAATGGACTCCATACCCAGCGCATCTGAAGTTCAAGAAGTTTACTGATTCTGCTATTCATTTTTCGTTCTTCACAAATCAACAGGGATAGCCAGACTGACGATCGTTTCCTTTATATTAGCCAAGCACAGACGTGAAGGAAAACATATCATGAAACCAAAACTTACAATACCCATATTATCACAAAAAAGCGCACGGACACTCACTCCTTTGTTTATTAACAATCACTATTTTAAAATTTTGATAAGCTACGGAAACGAAGGGCTAATACACGCACTTCTAACAAATATAAAGAATGAATGTGCTTATGGACGCACTTCTGTTTTTAAACTTAATAACATACCATTGGCAATTGAATTGGTATCTCTTTTCTAGAGTTTTGGATAGCCCTGAAAAGGGATGTTTTTTGTGAGCGAGGAACGATGGCAATCTTTTATGATCTAAGATTGCGGCCTCCTCTGGCGACAGGCTTTCCCACAGGATAGGGTCTGCTTCTTCGGCAAGAGAAGGACAACTCTTTGCTGTCGACACGGCAGTTAACAAAACCATGTCAGATTTATGCTGCCGATGATCTCTCTGTTCTCTCTGCTGTTCCTGAAGTCTGTACTTCTCCATCCATTCTTCTTTCTCCTTGTTTATTTCCTCTGTGAAGAGCGTTTCTATCAGGTCTTCAGTTACTTTCAGGATTCCGACATTCTCTATCTCTTCAGGCTTCTGTATCACGCTTTGCCTGACACGATGAAATTTAACTTAAGCTTCGTTCAGCTTGCCTAATCTTGAGCACATCTCAAGGAGGATGAGTCAACAATGAATGGTCAGACTTACTTACTTACTTAAAGTATAGTGGCGTGCGCACATATGTGCATGTGAAACTGTTTATTGATCGCACAGCGACCTGATAATTGTTCCTGGGGGAAGGAATTAGAGCCTCATCCCACAGGCGTTTATGTGCACAAGGTGCACTGGTAATTTTAGCCTCAGCTCGCGAGTCCTTTTTTGACCCATTGCGGGCTAAATGAAGGGCTGTTTCATGAGAGGGATTGGACACATGCACTCATGATACCAATAAGTATTTTTCTGTTAACCAATCACTGTGGTGTCAACCAATGCAGTTTGTAACGTCAGTCGCGATTGGTTGGCGACAATGACGTCATACTGGGACACCAGTTTTAGGCGGGTGAAAATCGTTCTACATCTCCGCCCTATGTACGGATGTCGGACGTGGAAAGCGAGGGAAGTTCCGGCAAGAAGGCAATCCGCAATAGGTGTTACTGTGGACCAGCCCATACTCAATCAAATTATATCCAGTTGTTTCTAAATGGACACTTATCAACCAATGTTGTGTAAGCAACCTGTGCAAATGAGTCAAATTCAACTGAGTCTGATAATTTATCTAACTACTAAAAAATTCGAATAATACTAGTACATAGTGTGCATAATAAAATGCCCTAACAATTTCGTTAACTAATTGTCTAAGCGACAAATAAGAGTAAAATCACTGTTAGGTAATTTGGTTTAAAAATTTTGATGCAGGCCATCGAAAAGATCAAGTCAGTTTTGTGGGTTTGATCAAATTGGGAAACCAAGCCAAAATGGTTCCTATTAAATAAGAGGCAATTTGGTTGTTCGCCCTTAGAAGGGCTGTTATTATTTTCCAGCAGGAAGAAAGGTGTTTCGGCGCTCTTCTTCTTCAGAGATTTTGTTTGTGTCGGGAATGCCTCATACCCGTGGAAATTACTCAGGATGTCAGCTGCATCTATCAGAGTTGACAGCGGGTGTTGCGTATGCGCCACGTTGAACCGTTTCTGCAAAATGCGTCTCCCTGTGTGCCACTGCTGGGGGGTCGGCTTTTTATGCTTTAGGGATATGCAGGCTACATACATTGTTGACTTAATGATGTCATTTCATAACCTGAGATCTCCCAGTGCCATATTCAGCCCCAATGATGATAGCCTCTTAATGTCTGAGTCGCTTTCTTCCTGTTGTTCTGTCTCACCTTTTGCCGCTAGGACTTGAGCCCTTAGTGGTGTTTCCGGAGATGGTAATCTCTCTACTCGTGTTGTTTCTAATAGCCTCTGTATGTCCAGTAATACTTGCTCTTGTTAAACTTGCGAAATTACAGATGATTTAGGAGTGCTGATATTTGACGACCTCCTAAATTTTGGTGGTGGTGGTGAAGGAATCGATGCAACAACACTAGCAAATTTTACTGCTTTCTCCTGTTGTTGCTTTCCTTGTTGTTGTTGTTGTTGTTGTGCAACAGGTTCAGATTGTTTTGGTGGAATAGTCCGCTTCTCCTGTGTAGCTGCGGTTGTAGTACTTGCAATGGCGTTATCGCTGGAGTGCTAGTAGTCCGTTCATTAGGCTGATGCACATTCCTTTCCACTTTCCATGCTTTATTGTTGCCATTGCTTCTTCTTGGTTTTTCCCAAATCAAGAGTAAAGTAGTTATTGTATCCTGTGCTATCAAGCTCCATCCCGATGCAATAGAAAGACAAGGCCTTTCAAAGCGTTCGTGACTTGAGCGGGAATCATATCCATCGCTAGCGTTATTACTGTTTATGTACTGCTTACTGCTCTCTTTGCTGTCGACTTATATGTTGGTCAGATTAGAGACTACCCCGCTTTCTTCGGTTCAAGCGCGGACGCGATCGAAAACATCCCTACACGGTTTAGAGTCGGAAATCTAAATTAGTTAGTTTTGAGGAATAGCTAAAAGTCAAAGAGCACGGTTCATGATGCAAATAGCAAACAAACGGCAGACGAACTTTTCAAAACAAAACAAATTTTATTCAAATAATTAACAAATAACAATTAACAAATTTGTAAAATTGACAATCAAATTCAACAATAAACATTATTTCAATTAAACATTTTTTTTGGACAAGGTTGACAACGCTGTGAACTGAAGTTCCACTGTTTGAAGTCATTGGGCCATTGATTGTCACTATGTTTCCAAGCTAAAGACAAAAGATAACCATAATGGTCACAAAACCATCTATCTACTTTCTCGTCGTTTCTAGAAGAGTGGCCATCAAAATAAGTCACTAAATGTTCTAAAGAATATCCAGGACTGTATTGATGCAGGAAATATGCACAATAGTATCCACACACCGATGAATCTGTGCCTTGTAATTTCACATTATTGAATCGTGTCGTCTGGGCATTTATTCTCATAAAGTCAATGATATCGTCATCCAAAAGGGGCAATCCATACGAATGGAAATACTTCACACATCCTTCTTTAGGAAGGTAGACGGCTACCCAGTGGGTTCCTGGGAGATGACTGTCGTCCGTGTTGATAAATAAGCTTGGTGGTCCAGAGGTTCGCGATGAGGTAGTTCATCTTTAGCACACACGACATGATTCCAAGAAGCAGTGTAAGCAGTGTACAAAATGTGGTTTAAAAGGTAATAAAGTTATCAGGTATCCAATTTTGTGTTGTTTTGTTTTTCTTCTTTATCCTTCACAGGTAATGATAAGTGATCAGTTCAATCATGACTTTCTCCCTGAAAATCTCTGACATGTAAACCTGCTTTTAGCTCTGTCTTCCTACCCTGGGCAAAGAGAGTTTCGATGCGCCTGATCTCCAGAGTCGTCAATGGTGGACAAGAATGTTCACGCAGGCCTTTATACCACTGTTGAAACACGGTTTTTTTTCCGAGATGAGACCCCAAGCTTTCTTCAGATACCCGTCCAATGTTTTGTCTTGACTCAGCATCATACATTTATCGTGTTAAATTTGACTTAGATGATCGTTTTGACATCCATAGCAATCTTTCTTGATCAATTCCGTAAATGTTTCTGCCAAGTGTTTGGCAAACTAGGAGATACATGCTGTTCTTGTTCTGGCCATCTGGATTTTATCACTATGTCCTTTTATTCTTTGTGTTTGGGTTCTACTTCCACGGTTTCCTCACATTTCATGTCCAAAGATTCTTCACTATGTAAACAGGGATAACAGTCTTGCATGGCTTCTAATGGTCTAGAATAATTTCTCTCAAACTGTTGATTTATATGGTATTATCGAATTCTGCATACAGGATGACGTTCATCGTCTGGGGTAGAGCTTCTGCAAACTGGTCCCAAATGCAGTTGACCAGATTTGATAAGGTGGAAATATCCATCGACACTGCCTTGGTCTGGAGTGAAATCAAAAGCCCACAAAGTGTGACCTCCTGTATAATCATTATAAGAAATGGTGTGACAGGTGTTGGTTCCTAACTGTCCCGTGGATTCGTACAGGGACAAGTACGACCTCAAGTAATTCTTCTGGGTAAAGTTAGGTTCGAATAGTCTGGTAAACAAGGCCTTGCCATCGCGACTAACTTCGATTTCGGACACTTTGTGGTGCTTAAATTGGAATGGATTTTGATCGTGGGCTCCGTTGAGTGCTGCATTGCTCACGATGCCAACGATTAAATGTTTGGGTAACTGGCCTCGGAACAAATGATACTTGGCGGTTGTCCTGCTCAAAGTGTGACTGATGTCGTTTCCCACTTTAGGTAGCACTTCCACACGACACACTTAGAGCCTGGCTTCTTGGATGATAGTTTTGTATACGTTAGTAGGGGCCATCAAATGGAATGCGGTACTACTGAGATTCAGTCTCAGACGGATATCCACACCGTTCAGCAAATACATCCCTTGCAACCACATGTCCAAATGCAAACGAACCATCAGTTCTAAACTTCGTCCTTGCAAGATTTTCTTGATAAGGTCGTTAAAACCTAAATTATGAGGATCGTCTTCTGCTGTCAGGGCTGTGTCGTTAAACGTGTTTTCACCTGCTATGTCAGCTTCCCATACCACGAAAGCATCCAGATGAGTGTTCTTGCTCTCTTTTATGTACGTCAAGAGATTTTCCAGGTACGCTCGGTAAGGGTAAGTATCCTTGCTACTGCTGACCAGCTTGTTATTCAAGTACAAATCCACTTCACTGAACAAGGAATGCATGACATTGTTGACGGGAGCTACTCTAGCATTGTCTCCTGGAGCAGTGTCATCCGTTTTGATCACTTCGACTTTCAGATACAAGCAACTGCTATTTAGATCAATGCAATCTTCGGGTTGTCCTTTGATTTCAAACTCAACGGGAGCTGCATCCGTCAAAGAGGAAACGGGATGAAATTCGACCCATTGTGATCCTTGTATTGTTATCATGGTGGGTGGCATGGCAAACAGATCCAGTTCCGACTTGGAACAGGCGCAAGACTCTCTGTGCCTCATTTTCTGTTGGTATGATTTAATAATCAAAAACGTCTAAGTCTCGAGCAGTTATTCTTTTCTTAGTCTTTCTAGCTTTAGAAGTCTGTAGACTTGTGAAGGGGTGTTTTCTTCGTTGTCTCGTTCTGCCTTGATGTTTTTGATTTGTGTAGGGTAAATGATTCCCAGCAAAGCCACTTCCCAATGGGCTTCGTGATCTAATTGGATGGCCTGAGGTAATTTGGCCGTGTAACAACACTAAGTATTGTTGGGAAACACCTCCATGGAACTGTCACTGGATAAGGTAAAGTAAAATTGGTTATTGTTGTTCGTAATTCCAGACTTATGTGGCTGTCCGAAGGGTCATTCGAGGTCAGAGGTGTGTCTCCGCCCAAAATGGGATTGCTGTTTTTGGTGGAGTGGCGACTGACACTGGACGCAAGCTTCCTTTTGTTGCCGTTCGAGGAGAATTTCAGGGAAGTATTTGGAAGAAGGTAACCGATGCAACTGCTCAATAGAATGGTCCTCAATTGTTTGTCTCCTTGGTGCAAACTCAAATTGGCAATGGTTTGGCTACACCAATGACACAATACTCAACAAAGATTTGGCAGAAAAGACGATTTGCGTTATTCGCACACGTTCTCCACACCACACAAAGCAGGGTTACTTTTTTAGATCTTGCAGAGAAGAACTGAGTAAAGGAGTGGTCGCTGAAGTGGTAGCGGTAACTGAGGCTGTGTGAAAGGGTATGATGGTCATTTCTTTTTATAGTCGATGACTTGCGAAGCGTCGATCAAAGAATCAAAGCTGGGAGGATATCCTTTCCAAAGAACTTTGACTTCTTTGACTTTATTCCTACTTTACGGGTTCTTCGTTCGAGAATGCTTTCGATATCGTACACGTTGTCTTCTTTTTTGGTCACACGTTGTACGTAAAACATTCCTTTTAACACTTCCCCGTTCATGTCTTCCAATTTATAGACGGAGGGATGTCAGCCATGCACTCGTCCAGTTACACGAAACAATTCGGTGGTCCAATTAAGTAAGTAACCTTTGTCGAAAGTGCGATTGGTTTAGTCGACGGTCAACACTCCACTTTTCTTGTGGATAGCCACCGTCGGAGATGTACCAAACAGGCGTTCAGAAACTAGTAATTCGTTGTCGGTTGTTACTTCTTGGGGGGCTGGGCACATCCAATGCTTCGATGGTAAGATTGGTTGTACGCGTGAATCAGTGCGTTAAATTGTCGATGTACTTGAGAGTGTGGTAATGTGTAAAATATTTACACGTGCGTTTTTTCAAAGTGTGCTGAAAACGTTTCACTATGCTTGCTTTGGTTCGGTATTCTCGGTGATGAAAAAATGAATGTCACGTTTCTTTAATTCTTTTTGGAAAGCTTGGTTCAGACATTCGGTGCCTTTGTCAGTTTGCCATCGAAGAGGGTGACAACCATTTTGTTTCAACATCCGTTGCAGGGCTCGCACTAACTCACTGCACGATTTGGAAGTCAAGGGTACTACCCAGGCAAATTTGGAAAAGACGTCGATGATACAAAATCAAATATTTGTAGCCGCGATTGTAGGTCGACGAATGAGAGACATCGGCTAAATCGGATTGCCATTGATATCGATGCCTTCCACTTGGGTGCGACTTCTGGAAAACATGCGTCGAATGGGTTTGTGTAATGTGAAGATAACTTGTTCTTGTAACCATCGATGTACTTGAGGCAAACGGAGACTTTTGAGTAAAGTTTTGGCAGCACGATACAATTTCTCAACTCCTCCGTAACCTGCATCATGTGATGGTTCGTGGTAAATGTTGGTTAACACTTCCAATTTTGTTAAGAAGTCACCCACTATTCGTTGCTGCTACATTGGACGGGGTGAAATGGTGGTTTGGAAACGGATTTACGTGTCCGATGGGAATAGAGGTCGAAGGTAGTAGAGGTGGTAATGGAATGGCCTTGGTCTTCTTTTCATTTTTCACTTCTGGTTTCCCTTCTTTCTTTTTCACTTCTGGAGGAGTGGACATCGTCGTTCTAACCCAAGCTTTCATTACTTCTCGTTGGGGAGTAGGGGGATGAGGTCAAAAAGGACGCTGCATTCTTGCTAGGAATGGTAGCTGCTGACGGATTTTTGAAGGACGTTTCGTACCTCTTCTTCCTCAGGCTTTCCTGGGGTTGCGTCTTTCATGACCACTGGGGGTGGTGGTGATGTGGGTGATGGACTTTTCATTAAGGTCTTAAAATCTTTCAGAGTGGGTTTGAGCTGTTTCGTCTAAAGCTTTCTGGTGAAATAGTTTCAGACGTTGCGAGAGTTGACCATACTTTTACGATGTTTCTGTTTCGGACAAATCGTGACAATCCATGAACGACTGCGATTCGTGTTGTAACTGGGACATTTCGGCCAAATTTGGATTGGGAGGTAAATGCGGGATCTGTTGTTCTTGCCAAAGATGATATTCCATCGTTTGTAAGGTAATAAAGAAAGTTTTGGTTCTTCCATTCAATTTCAAGGGTCACGTCTGAGATGTTTCGACTTCATAGTGGTCATTTTTATCTTGCTCCCAGGAGTCCTCCCAGCATGGTTCACAATGCTCTTTTCAGCAAAGGTCCTAACAACTGAGGCAAAATTCCTCCGCGTTGGACCAACATCTTCTTCTTTTGACGAATGGGGATTTTCTTTTGAACCATTTGACAAAGAACGTGACGATGTTTGCCTAAGCAATGTTTCTGGTGTTTAGACAAAGGTATCGTGCTTTTCAAAACAACATTCGTACACGGTATCAATCACATCTTTGGAGGCAGTTTGAATGACCTTTTTCATTTGGATGGAGAAGCTTTGGACATTTCAGACAACATGTCCCCATGTTTGACTAAACGAGGAGGCATTCCTTTCCTTTTCGATCCTTTGGGTTTAGAAGAGGGATGTTTTCTGGGGTGTGATATCTTTGCTTGTTGGTAACGGGAAACACACCAAACATACAATAACGTCAATGATTTAGCACACGACCATTAATCTTTTTTTATTTTGACCATCGCTTCGTCAGAAAGGTGACGATGTGTTTTAAGAAATCGCCAAAGAATCCCTTCTATCAGTTACTCCTCTTTTTCTTTGGACTTCTGTGTCTTTTCTTAGAGTAACGTCGATGCTTGGCTAAGCGCTTTGTCGGATGACGAGACTGTCCCTGTCTCTTTCCATTTTGGACAGGAGAATGACAATAGTGACGGTGTGCACTTTTTTGTGGTGACATCTTTGGGCGTTCAGGAGCAGAAAAAATACACTGATACCCATGCTTTGTGTCAGGCTTTTTTATACTGGAACGCGTCGCCACTGATTGTCTTCACTTCGTATCAACTTCATGACAGGCATCAAGCGTTCGGGAGGGGTTCGCGAAGGACTAAATCGGGACAGTTCTTGCTTGGACAAATCCAGTAAACTCTGTAACATGCCCGATCTCTCTTGGACTTTGATTTTGGGAGCAGGTACCTTGTGATCAGCTGCCACGGCAGCTAAAAAGGAGGAGCGTGTCACCGCTGGATGTGAAGTTCCATGGTGTCATCAACTGAGGAAGAACGGGTGTCAAATGGGGTTTGGCTGGCATCACCAGCAGTGGAGAAGTGGAAGAACCTGAGGCTACCGGAGACGCGGTCACCGTCGTTGCAGGTCGTGGTTTGCGAATGTCAGGTTGCTTCGTGGCTGAAGTGCCTCTCGTGCGGGTTGAAGTTGTTTTTTGTGGTTTTTTCTTTTTCTGAGGACTTTTATTATTTTTTTTTTTTGGGGGGTGCTCTTCTATTTCTGGGGATGAGACCTTGTCTTGACACCGTTGCTCTTTTCTTCTTTGGGCATCGTTTGGATTTTTCGGGAGTGGCGTTTTTCTTGGGGAGAACTTTGGGGGCATTCGGATCCCATTTTAAGAGGGAGCGAATGATGGCACCTTCTAGAGTACCACTCCATCCAGGTTTCAAAATCATTTGATTTTTAGTTTGAGTGTCGATGCGGGATCGGCCAGTTGTGTCAAGGCTACTTTGTTACTGTCAAAAAAGCGTTTGGTTTGATGAGATTGATGCCTTACAGTAATTTATGTGTTGTGACCGTAAATCATCGTAAGACTTCTTTGAGACTAGCTTCTAAGTTACGAGCACGTATTTGTGGATTTTTTTCGCGAATGATGCAGTACGAGGCACAAATCATTTTGACGGGAACATGAGCCTGAATGGGCGTTATGTTGACGATGTGTGAGACATACGCAAAGTGTGCGAGATCTGTATACATTTTGTTTTGGTTAAGTCGACGACGGAGACATGTACAGGACAGGCCCTCCGTCTTGACACCAGTTGTGAAACAAATGGGTACGAAATCGCAAATAATCGGGGTGGGTGGGTTTCAAATCCACTAATAGATAGGCGTGTGGGGTTTGAGTGTTATCGTCATACGCATGAGTTAGCCAAGGCGTTCCTAACTGTTGGGCTAATACTTGCACATACGATTTATCTCTAGGGCTTTTAAACAAGACCACGGAATGAGCACTGAGACTGATGGTGCAATGGGCTTTACTTTGTTGAAACACATTTTGAGTGATGTAAATGACACTGGCATTACGATGTTGCCCTTTGCGCGTAAACAACATTTTAATTTCTTCTTCCTCTTCTCCTAACATGTCGAAAATGACCAGATGGGTTTGACTGGGGTCAGACACGATTCCGTCGTTTTCGTTAGGAATGCCATCCACAAACACGATGGAATCGCCTTTACTCTCTCGCAAGAGGCTGAACGCCGATTGCCACTCTTTGAAACACAATACGATTCGTTGAGGTGGACGATCGATCAAATGATGTTTATGTTCGATCAAACGTTTGACAAATTCGGTTTTGCCTCAACCGCTAGGCCCAGCAAATAACATGTTAAAGTGATGACGAAGATACAATGCCTCCCAACTGGCACAATCTAAGTGCTCGTCGATGACTTTGAAAGTGGATAAAGAGGGAGCAGAGACAGCAGAGGTAGCCATAGGCTACAGAATGTCATTTGTGACACGAAGAAAGACAAGACAAGAGTTTTTATAATTTTTTCAGTACACGTTAACTGATTTTTAAAAAATAAACACGAAAGACAAAAATACATAAAAGCCAAAGAGTTAAGTACAACGATAAAATACACATCAAAACGATCAAAGAGGAATAGAAACATGTATCTGTACAACATTGTTTTGGTAACCAAGTCGTCCTAGGGACAATGGGAAATGTCACACAATAGTCCTCCCTGAATGGTCTTTCGGGAACGTCTATGTCAGACAAGCCGATGAACTACTCCCCAACCTTTCGAGATACAAGTCAAGATACTTGCTATATCTGTAAGAAGAAAGGGCATTGGTCTTCAGAGTGTCCAGACCGTCATAAATGCAAAACAGGTACTAGAAGAGACAAAAGTCAAGATACCTATTATCACTGTCAAGAAAAATAACATTGATCTTCAGATTGCCCTAAGAAACAACAGGAACAAGAAGAAGAAGGATTTTTGCAACAGGAATAAGAAGAGGTACTCCACCCAAAGAAAGACCCAGGCACGTTCAGAAAGAGAAACATGAGAAGAAAGGAACACGAGGAGAACGTGAGGAAGAAGTGAAGGAAAAACCTGTGAAGGTGGAGAAATTTAAAAAACAGAGAGAGTGAACACAAAGACCGAAGATGCCTATGAGATTTTTAAAGTGTTTTGTTGTGATATGCATTCGATTGTAAAATTTGTACCAGAATAGAACAGGCATAAAACGTAAGTGTCTCTTGGTTCTGAGTTTTAGAATAAGAACTTACACTCACACACTTACACACATACAAGATGTGTTTTTAAAAGAGTGCTTTTGAGTTTTAACTGATTTTGGCAATTGAAAAAGTATATCTTTTATAGGGAAGTGGGTGGCCTTGAAAAGGATCGTCGGATATTTGTTTGTTTAAAAAAAAACCACTTAGGAACAGGTTGTAATCATCTTTAACTGCTTTAAGTTTTTGCCGCGCCCAATGCCTACTTCCGGACTAGCTCCTGTCGATGATGACTTGGTAGAAATCACTAGGGGTGGTATCGTAGGTGAAGTCACAGGATTGGGTTGTTTAGTTGCGGAAGGTCTTTTTCTCTTGGATCGTAATAAAGAAGTCTGATACATTTTTCTGACTCCTTAACACTGCTAAAATGTCTAAAAGTACTGTGTCAGTTTGACTTTCACTTTTCCCTCTTAGGCCTTGTTTCATCCTGCTTCTTCTTCTTCTTCCTGTCGTTTCCTTCTTGCCTCTTCTTCTCGATGCTACTGTTGAATGAGAATAACTTGCTCTGCTTCCTTTTCCTGCTGTAATAATTTCTCCAATTCTTCTTTCTGTCTCTGTTTAAAATTATCCACGTGTGGTTACGACAGAGAAAGTGGCGAAGGTACTGGTACCTGAACAAATGCTTGCGAAGAAGAAAGAAAATCCACCAAATCCCAACTAAAATCGACCTCTTTTGGAAGTAGAGATGTGTTAACTTGAGTAGCGCTGCTATACCATCGCTTGTCGTCTCCACGGCTGGTACACCCCAATTCATCGTCTTCTTTGGTTCCGTCATGATTTAAAACTGTGTCGCATAGATTGACTGAGAAAGGACGCTAGTGCATACATATATGGAATGTGACGTCACAGACTGCTCTCTTCTGACTGGAAGACTAACTCCGTGTTGTGACATAATTTTGTAACGCGTGCTTGGATTGGTGAATAAACTTAATCCGTTTCGATCCTCCCTTCCCCTATAAATGACCGCAGTTCACTGCATCCCCTTAACCTGTTCTCGTCACAAGATGTAGACCAACGTATAATCCTCAACCCTCGTTTCGTTAATGCTGTTCCTTACGGACTTACCCATGTATGTGAAATCATCATGACCATTGCCAGGATCACGGATATGAGCATTTGGAAAATAAGAATTTATGTATAGAGACAAGGCTGTTTGAAGAGGGTTCTGATTTACGGAGCAGAGTCAGAAGAAGTTTGAGGTAAAGAAGAAGACCTATGCGATACCCTCTATGTTAACGGTATAATGTTAACATAAACCCAAAAGCCCTCCTCAGTGCCACTCATATGCCTCGAAAAAGGATAGATTTCTTGCCTCAAAAAGTGTATTGTTATTTGTATTAGTGTTTGTCTTTTGTAAGTTGTTTGCTGTCTATTGTCTGTATTATCTCTGCTGTAATGACCCAATACTTTCTGTACCTCTATAGACCCACCATGTTCAAATTCCCTATGTTCAGTTCCCATTGTCCCTAAATAGGACTACCATGTTCAATTCCCATTGTCTCCAGAATACCGGTCCTGTATTTCCCATGACAAATTTTCCATGTTAAATTCCCATTGTCCCCAGAGTGCCGGGACCCTGTTTTTAATGGTAAGTCCCATTGTCCATAGAGTGCCCCACTATACTACTCATATTCATGCCACTTATTATAACGCTCATGAAAAGAAATATTATATTATCTGATGCAGCCTGTCATAATATTTCAATATAGCACAGTACATTTTTCCAGCATTCCAAAGAATGGATCCAATGTTCATGTATATTATCTTTTTCTACCTATATGTAAGATTGCAGCTGTAATGCTGGTTCCGTCTAATTTACCTTGATATTTATATAGTGTATGCTGAATTTTGCTCCTTTTTCTTTTACGGGCGTTAACTTTATTTGCAATATGGTGTTCTATATGGTGTGTAATTGTAGTATTATGGGACTAAGGCCTACATTACCAATAAATTAGTGTCATTGTCACACATACATACATACATATATACATACATACAGACAGATAGACAGACAGACACACACACACACATACATACATACATACATACATACATACATACATATATACATACATACATACATACATACATATTTACATACTAATGAAACCAATTATCAATACACTATGTGCAGAACGATTAAATTTCTTGCTCTAGTATTTGAAATTCTTTTACATTACTGTATTTTCGTCTCCATTACTGTCCTTTACTGCCCATTACTGTACATTACTATGCTTATGGAGGTTCCGAAATGATTGATTGATTAGCGTGTGTGTTGATTAAATTATCTTTAATCGTATCCAGCATGACATCACCGTTGATAATTAATAAGTTTATTAACACATAAATAGTACATACATCCAGATGCAGTAAATATGAAACTTCTAACAATGTCAATATCTATTACAGTGAAAACAATAACTGCTCCAACATTATGGGCAATTATAATCTTTGCTAAACACATCGAACTGCATCAATTTAAGAAGAACTATGATTCGTTTCAATTACAATAAAAATATATTCTATTGACCTTAGCAGGTCATAAACATAAGTAAAATGTAAGGTGTTCACTTGTTATGGAACTGTTTGGTTACTCTTAAAATACAGACCTCACTTCAGAGTTTAAAAGATAATATCCAAAATCGGAAAGTAAATCGCCAGAGATCAGAGGCACTTACTTAAAAATAGACATTGTTGACCGAGCGTACAAGAACAAAAAATAAATGGAGATTCTTACCAAATGGGAAAACTATACAACATATGAATGACCTATCTACATGCAAGGATGTAATATCAATGAGCTGGCGGAAAGGTAATCATGACAGACCCAAATGCCCATTAATACTTAATTTTGAGCGGTTTACCTGTTTTAAAACCAGTTTTATAATAACATGCTAATTAAATCCAATCGAAAACAAAGACACTATCTGTGAAATCCCCATTTTAAACTTTCCAACGTTACCGGTTGCAATCCATGCTATTCTCAGCCAGCAACAAGCAGGTTTCACAAAAGGAATAACCTGAAATGGGCGATCGTGGTGGATAAGAAAATTGTTTGAAATTATAAATGGCAATAATTGAAAGAGCACTCTAATGACTATCCATTTCATTGGTTTTGTGGGGAAGTAAATCCTTAATTGGTTCTTGAGTAAATCACTTTAATTTAATCATATCCAGCATGATAAGAATACTAGACGGCAAGAGTTTGATACATTTTCCGTTTGCAAGCAATTTAGTCCACTTGAAAGTCGACTGGAGTAATGCAACTTGCCGTCACCATTGAAATCCTTTTTTGATTCTACATCCTGTTACACTTGTCTTCTACATTGCAGGAATATAATAGATGTTGCGTCTGTTTTGATGATTTTCTTTTCGTTTTAGTTCAGCATGATAGAAACTCTAAAAATGCGGATATTCTCTAGTTTTGCTGGCTTGATCTTAATGCTGTTGCTTTCACCAAGAGAAGGCCATTGTGGACTACAAAGAAATCCGGCTGTCGATAAACTGGATGAAGATATTTTAGATCTTCGTGAAGAAATCATAGCCATACAGAAAAAAATACTTCGGGATCGCAAAGATAGAGACCGATTGGTTTTGCAGTTGAATCAAACAATTGTTCGCTGTTTTGAAAAATGCGAAAAGAACGAAATCGTGCACAATGACAAAACGAATACGGATAATGTGCCTCTAGATTTAATCCAAGCCCTGAAAAATGGTCTGCAACAAGAAAAGAGAATGCGAAGTATGCTCATGTCTGAGATTGCATCTCTTAAAGATGAAAATATAAATCTCAATACAAAATTACAGGAGATGAAAGAGGACCAAACCATCACGAAAACTGATTTTGCAACGCTCAAAACCGAAACACAATATCTTATCTCAGCACAGCAGTATTTAAAAGAGGAAGGAGGCAAACTGAATAAATTAATTTCGAAAAATCAACAGGAAAGTCAACATCTAAACCTCTCTTTCTATGGTCTGCAGGGGGAAGTAAAAGATGAAAAAAGCGATATGATGGAAATATTGCAAAATGGCCTGCAAGAAGAGAAGAGAATGCGAAGTATGCTCATGTCTGAGATTGCATCTCTTAAAGATGAAAATATCAATCTGAATAAAAAATTACAAGAGATGAAAGAGGACCAAGCCATCACGAAAACTGATTTTGCAAAGCTCAGAACCGAAACACAGTATCTTACCTCAGCACATCAGTATTTAAAGGAGGAAGGAAGCAAACTGAAGGAATTAATTTCGAAAACTCAACAGGAAAGTCAACATCTAAACCTCTCATTCTATGGTCTGCAGGGAGAAGTAAAAGCCGAAAAAAGCGATATGATGGAAATATTATCAATGATTGAACTTATAAAGCAGGAGAGTACAAACTTCAGTAACATTTTGGCAGAAATAAAGAAAGAATATATGTCAGTTATGAATTCGATTACTGGATTTGAAACACTGAAGCAGGATTATCATAACATGACTAAAACTGTAATACAGGTGGTTAAGGAATCGAACGAGACGAAGGAGAGATTGCCAGGTATACGAATACGTTTTCATATTTGCTATATATGTGCAAGTGATTGTTTCAAAATAAGATGTCAAACATAAAATTATGTCGCATTTGTTTATTTTAGAAACAGCACCAACTAAAGCACCATGTACTGCTTTAACAAATCAAGTACAAGGAAATTATTGGTCATCATGGTAAATTCAGAATCGGTGCTAAAAATGTTTTCAAGTCTCTTCTGGCATTCGTTGCAGCATAAACTTTGAGAAAAATTTGCAAAAGGTTAGTTGGGCAACAAACTTCTCTACCTATCACACCGAAACAATATATCCGCCGATGGTTCATATTTTATAATAAGATATTTGTATGCTTCATCATATCTATTAAATATTTGATCTCAGGCTAGAAATATCGTGTTCATCGGAAGTAACTACATTGTCCAGTGTTGACTGCAGAGTAAAGGAAAATTAGAAATAATGTTATTGGTCCTGGTGTGGGTTTTAGAGTACAATAATGAACAATGTGATAAATATATTTCATAGGAGTGAAACAATAGTTTGCACAAAGTAATTTACTTTCTCCATGTTGACAATGTCATACTTCTTTGGTTGCCAGCTGAACATCGTTTAATTAGCTAGGCATATCAGGAAACAAGTTATTAGATACTAATAATCACAAGGCTATTAACGTATAAGTAAGCAAACTGATTACCGGGGAAAACATGGAAAGCAAACGAATAAATCAAAATGAACTGATATTGTCCTTTGAAATTACAATGTACATACGACGACCAATATGACATTGAATGCACGACCTTTAATGTGGTACATAATATCCTTTCCACAAGTATTCAATGGCCTGCCTTAAAGCTGAATGGGTTCTAACGTTATAAAACAGTGAATAAAGTGTGACGTAAAACTTAAGATTCTGTCCCGTCTGCTACATTGACCGGGTTTGCAATACATAACATTCCTAATGATGATTAGTAAGTGTATATAGTTCCATTCCTTTATCGCTATAGAGCGTAATGGAAAGGGTGAAGAAAACTTAAAATATTAATTGTTGCTGTTAACCTTGAAAACACGACCCCACCCCAAATGTAATACCTGACACATTTTTCACTGGTAATGAATAAGCAGATCAAGCGTCACCCTTTAATTTTAGATTGACCTAGCTTTATAAATTGGAATTGAAATCAAGAAATCCTGATAGGAAATATAAAACATAGAGCCGAGACCAGAAAACAGAACCCCTAATGTTGAATTTGGTTCGCCGTCTAAAATTATCTCTAAATATACAGCATTCCATACGTTAATCTTAAACACTTTTAAAGATAAAGAGTGCTATATAAATGCGCTGAAAATTGCTATGATAAGACAAAGGGAGTAAATTGCTATGATAAGACCAAGGAAATAGTTTGCCGAGTTTGTAAGTACTATTTTATTTCATTGTTTTCTCAGTAGATTCTTCAGAAAGAAGAATTAGATTAGTCTTGTTTGTTCTTGTGACGTCCTCTTAACTGGCTTTTCGCCTTTCTCCCAATACTGTATGTTGATTAATTTATCAAGGTGTGTCGACACTATTTATTTTACATTTCGTCTTAAAGTAGCAAGAATGGTGTCTTGAGAAAATTATGACAATATAAGTGGAGATGACCGTTGTAAAACAAGGTCACCCGGTAAAAAGAGATGACGTGCCAAAGTAAACATTTAAAAGAGTTAAAACTTTTCACGAGAGACATCATTTATTTATCAACTAATGATTCTCAAACAGGTGTACAAATTACATTCTCCGCTTAAAACGAATATGATCCTATATTGTTTTATTGGAGGAGATAGATTGAACTTGTTTATATTAGAAATCAAATATTACCAAGTTTGCAGAAGATGTATGTTTTTTTTCTAAAACAATAGATAGCTACATACGGCTGGTAGGAGGACTTTTCGTAAATGAAGGCCGCGTGGAAATCCTACACAAACAAAAGTGGGGAACGGTGTGCGATGATGAATGGGATGATACAGATGCTACAGTGATTTGCCGCATGTTGGGTTACAGGTACGGTAATCTTATTCAGTTACAACACGTTGACGTTTATTCGATCTCAGTATGGTGTAAGAAATAAACGCATTAGTCAAGGATTCATGTCGAGTTTAATAACAGTGTTCTCAATCTACATTAAAATGTATTTATATTGCAATGTGTAGAAAATGTATGTACATTTCAATGGGTACGAAAATGTATTTATAGCTTATGGGTAAATAAATGTATTCATCGTCTATGGGTAGAAAAAGTATTTAGAGTATCATGGTGTACATGTGTATATTAATTTGGTAATGGATACAAACGTTTATTTGTAGTGTTATGGCTACGAAAATGTATACATATTGGTATGGGTACAAAAATGTATTAATAGTGATGTGGGTACACTATATATATTTTAGTGTTAATTTCACCTGATCGTTGGCATTTCTCAGGAGGTCTGGCCATGCAATTGGCTTCGCGGCTTACGATCAGGGAATAGGACCAATATGGCTGGACAATGTTAATTGTAAAGGAAATGAGACAGACCTGGCAGATTGTTTACACGGAGGATGGGGGCAGAACGATTGTGATCATTACAATGATGCTGGAGTCATCTGCGGACATCTACCAGGTATTATGCTTCACCTTGCATAATTATATTCCTTTGAACTCTCTATTTTCAATCCTATTTCTGCAATACTGTTCTACTTACTGTCCACAAATTGTAATTGATCTTGCATGCAAGATTCAAAAATGACTAATTAAGAAAAATTAAAAGGAACACTACATGTTCGCCTCACTGCCAGCAAATGTGCTAAACACTATTTGAAATTTCTTGTATCATTGGACCTTGTATTCATTTTGAGATCTATACACACCAAAGCATGCTCTTCACTCGAGTACTTTATTTTGTTTAATGCACACAGTGCTTGATTTAGCAAATAAATATGCGCGTTTCTTTTCCATGCTGATCAATATTGATTTTACGAACGAAAGCCCTAACGAAATGCCCAGCTAAATGTTGCATTCAAGAAGTTATTGACATAGCCTGTCAATAGTATTGATCTTATGTTTCTTCCTAACGTCGTCATTACCATGTTAAGTCAAAATTACGACAATACGTTTCGAGATGCGGATATCCGAATATGTGAATCAATAAATGGAAATTATGTACTACATTAAACGTTTATGTAGAAACATAGATTTATCATGCAAAACAATTCAACGTTTCAAAATAATGCCCATGTGTAATGACGCTTTCCTATGCAAATTATTGTTCCAAAAATTGTCACGTTACATTATAATCAAATCCTCTCTCTAAGAAGACAAACATTGTTTCAACGTATGTCTCTTCTGTCTCGCTCTTTCATTTTTCTGACCAAAACTGGAAAACTTAATGACCAGTCGAGGTAAAATGTCATGGTGTTTATTAATAGTTGCTTTTAATAGATGTCAATGTCCGCCTTGTTGGAGGACGTTTCGTGAATGAGGGACGTGTAGAAATGCTGCACGGAGGACAATGGGGTACGGTGTGCGATGATGGATGGGATGATAAAGATGCAACGGTTGTTTGTCGGATGTTGGGCATCAGGTGCGTTTATCAAATTCTATCCCTTTTGATTTTGATTTTCATGCGATTCAAACATTTTTTAAGAAGGGATCGACATCAATAAAAAGCATGAATATAATGTATGATTCTAGTTTTGTATGGGTACAAAAATATATTAATAGTGATGTGGGTACACTATATACATTTTAGTGCTAATTTCGTCTGATCGGTGTCATTTCTCGGTAGGTCTGGCCATGCAATTGGCTTCGCGGCGTACGATCAGGGAATAGGACCAATATGGCTGGACAATGTAAATTGTAAAGGAAATGAGACAGACCTGGCAGATTGTTCACACGGAGGATGGGGGCAGCACGATTGTGATCATTACAATGATGCTGGAGTCATCTGCGGACATCTACCAGGTATTATGCTTCACCTTGCATAGTTATATTCCTTTGAACTCTCTATCTTCAATCCTATTTCTGCAATTTTTTCTACTTACTGTCCACAAGTTGTGATTGATCTTGTATGTAAGATTTGAAAATGACTAATTAAGAAAAGTTAAAAGGGAAAACTACATGCTCGCCTCATTGCCATCAAAGGTGTTACACACTATTTGAAATTTCTTTTATCATTGGACCTTGTATTTATTTTGAGATCTATACACACCAAAGCATGCTCTTCACTCGCGTACTTTGTTTTGTTTAAAGCACACAGTGTTTGTTTTAGCAAACAAGTATGCGCGTTTCTTTTCAATGCTGATCAATATTAATTTTACGAACGAAAGCCCAAACAAAATGCCTAGCTAAATGTTTCATTCAAGAAGTAATTGACATAGCCTGTTAATAGTATGGATCGTATGTTTCTTCCTAACGTCGTCATTACCATATTAACTCAGAATGATGACAATACGTTTCGAGATGCGGATATCCGAATATGTGAATCAATAAATGGAAATTATGTACTACATTAAACGTTTATGTAGAAACATAGATTTATCATGCAATACAATTCAACGTTTCAAAAAAAATGTCCACATGTAAAGATGCTTTCCTATGCAATTTATTGTTCCAAAACATGTCACGTTACATTATAATCAAATCCTCTCTCTAAGAAGACAAACATTGTTTTAACGTATCTAGCTTCTGTCTCGTTCTTCCATTTTACTGACCGAAACTGGAAAACGTAAACCAGTCGAGGTAAAATATCATGGTGTTTATTAATAGTTGATTTTAATAGATGTCAATATCCGCCTTGTTGGAGGACGTTTCGTGAATGAGGGACGTGTAGAAATGCTGCACGAAGGACAATGGGGCACGGTGTGCGATGATGGATGGGATGATAAAGATGCAACGGTTGTTTGTCGGATGCTGGGCATCAGGTGCGTTTATCAAATTCTATCCCTTTTGATTTTGATTTTCATGCGATTCAAACATTTTCTAAGAAGGGATCGACATCAATAAAAAGCATGAATAAAATGTATGATCTTAGGTTTGTATGGTTACAAAAATATATTAATAGTGATGTCAGTACACTATATACATTTTAGTGATGTGATACAAACGCAGTGACACGCTCAAAACTGTTGTTGCTGTTGTTGTTGTTGTTGTATAACGCCATTTTCAGCACAATATAGGCTATACATGGCGGCCAGTATTAATAGTGGAGGAAGAACCCGGAAAACCCACGGAAAGAACCACCGACCCACGAGAAGCTACTGGTAAGAAATCTCAAATAGCCACATTAGCCGAATCCGAGACTCGAACCGACGCAGACAGAGATGAGATGGCAGTGATCCGTAACGGTGAGCGCTTTGGACCACTCGGCCACTCGGGGTCCCCGCTCAAAACTGACCATTAATAATAGGATGACACTACCAAAACTTGTTGGCAACGTAAACGACATCTGTGTTTTTTTTGTTTGTTTTTCTTTTTTTTTGTTCCGCCTCGTGAAAATATTCTAGCTGGATTTGTTTGGGTTTTTTTTTTCTCAAGCATGACATCGTCGTCAACTTCAAGATTGGTACTGCTACCATCAAGGTCTTCGACCGATGGTGCGGCATGATATCAATGATAAATTCAACACCACCTGTATCTGGCGACAAGGAATCTCCTGCAATCAAATCCCTATCAACAATATCGCTTTTGAACATGAATGTGGCAAAAGAGAGCAATTGATCTTATCTGGAGCGTAACCACACATACAATCTCCAAAGTGTTAAGATCTAAGGGTACGCAAACAATCTATAGACTAGATTCGGACGCTCCAAAGCGTGCATTTGTCCTTGGAAATTACAAGTAATTCCTCAAAATACACAATGACCAACAGCAAGGATCTAGCTAAGGGCACTAGCTCCTCTATGTTGGTTGCATTCAAGACATGTCAGTGTGATATTTTCGCGTGTATGGCTCAAACTGCTATTAATTATGTCCACAGTAAATTGTCTTGGGTCATTAGGAAATAACTGCCGTAACATTATTGTGTTACGAAAAGGACAGTTAGTACTTTATTATTGTCATGACGGCATGATAAATTCAGCATCAAGATCAAGCTCGTGTTTACTAGTTTGTCATAGCGCTAATATCAAGTTAAATGTTTTATTTGTCTTGCAGGGGATTGACATGCAGGGATTTCAGTGGAGGATGCATTGGATCCACCGCTGGATCATGGTTTCTGAGGATGATTATAAACAATCATGTACAGCTGAGATATTTTTGTAGTTTTCGAGACTGCCAAATACACTAAATTTGACCGTTCGACGCGATCATTGACAATCCAAATTTTGTTATCTGAAATTGTTACCCCCTGCGATGAATGAATGATTAGTGCATATCCTAGATTCCCGCTTGATGGTTGTGCCAGAGCTTGCTCAACAACCTCAGTGGGAATTCAACTATATCATTAAGAATGAGCTTTTTCTGCATCACAAGAGCCGTTCTTGGACTATTACGGAATATATTACGTAATTAACCTTGTACAGCGACGATTGTTATCAGATGAGGCTCTCTGTGTAAATTTGCCAATAATCTTTTGCATCGTTGTTTTCTGGGCTAGGCAGCCAACCCTTTTTGGCTGATATAAATTATTGACTCACTCACTGTCAGCGATGTCAATAGCCCCTTATCCACCATAGATCACTATTGGAGCCAAACCACATTTGTTTTGTTGTTTTTGCACAGTAGTCTATGAGATTTATCTAGAGATCTGGTTTATTAAAATGATGACCAGGATTATGACTTGTGTTCCAGAGACCTCCATGTCCTAATTCAATACATGAATGAGCTATATCCTCAGTAAAGTCTTTTGGGGTTGGACGCCATGAGCTTTTTATCCCGGCGAAAGTGGGCAACCACAGAAGAGTTTGTAAAAATGTTATTTACCAACTCCTCTACGACGTTTATGGCTTATTGGTATTTTAACGTCATATGATTCTTCGCGATAATGTTTGCCAGATGGCAGAACAAGCTGATGAAATCTGGACCGGCTGGATCCCAATTCCGATTCTGAAACAACCAGATTGAAACTGGATCCCTTTTACGAACATTGTAAATTTCCTCAAACATTTTACCGTGGTAAAATCTAGTAATTTTTTCAGGTGGAAATTGTGTTACACTAGCAGTCCACGAATTAGCGTTCTGGTCAACTATCACTATAGGGACGGCTTTTATTTTATAATTGCCTGAATTGTGCAAAACTTCGTCGGTTATTGTTTTTACTACTATCGGGAAAAAATGTGACAACACTGCAATGCCATCTATGTGGGATCCATTCTCTCTAATATGCTCTGCCCATTCGTTTTTATATTTCGTGATTCCGTTAATCCATTTCCTCGTCGGGCGTTTATAAAATGTTGTGACCCGGTGGCTACACAATTTAAGATACCAGAAGCTACACTTGCACCCAGCATCGGTAAAAGATCTTTAATATTAGGCTCTTTTAATGGAAAAAGTGCGGAAACATTAGATATGGTTTTTCATAATATGTCATGATAATACTTGTCAGCATTCCTGGTTTATAATTTTGTCCAGGGTAACAACACCTGTTACCATGACGTTGGACATCAAATTTAATTCTAAATAAATACTTTTCATCACCAAATAAATGATCGATAATCATCAATGCCCACTGGTCAGTCATTGAAGCATCGATAAAAAATACCGTCGTGTTCTATCAGGAACGTTCACCAAACATGCGCTGCAAACATCGCGTTTGAACTGCTCCTTAGCCATTATGATATAATGATATTATTGTAAATCATATGATGATCGTTTTTTTCTTATCGACTCTCTCAAAATCAAACCTTGTAGCAGTTCTGTCTTTAATACCGGTTACTAGGAGAACAGAGTATCCCTTCCTAAAATTTGTATATTTGTATTTCAACGGATTGAACAATAATGGTTGCCTTATTGATCATATAAATGGTGATAAAAAGGATGAATGAAGCTAGTAAATCCAAAGGGGTCTCTGGATCTAAGAGACCTAGGACCGAATCCCTCACTGAATGAAGTTCCAAGCGCGCTGTTTTATTGCTCACGGCAGACCGTTTGGAACGCTAGCATTCAGTGCGGACCATTTCATAATCTATCACGCACACGCAAACTGTTAATTCGTCCCCGCGTATTGAATGCCCGTCTTGGTCGGTCAGATAAAATCGTATTCGTGAAAACGACTGATTATTACATCGTAAATAAACAGGATTAGTAGGAACGGATACAATCAAATGACCCGAGGAGACCTCTGGAGTAATGCTATAAAAAGAAACATATCCTTGCTGCGCTTGTGATCCGTTGCTCTAAGCTGCATAACTACCATCTACAGCGTCAGACATAAGTCAAATAAATAGTCGACGTGATATTGACAATACCAGGCGATATATGACGACCACCATCATCTGGTTAATTATTATGTTTGAAAATATTTTCAGGGCCTTGTATTCTGTCCCATGCCACATAGATCTTCGGAAAATATTAGTCAATTATGTCAGTGGGATTCTGCTGCATACCCACCCCTCGTGGTTTGTATGAAGGCAATTGGGTTTCAATGATCTTATAATGATAAAGAAATATATTTTGATATTCAGCATCAATATTGATCACTCTTACAGCGTTTCTCGTTTGTGATTCAACTTCATATCTCACTTGCTTCAGATGTTTTACTGTCCTAATGACTTTTAGTTTAAGTTCATCATTCGGATATTCAAGCACATACTGCTCAGATAGCGCTCTCAGATCGCAATGCTTACTTACATGTTCCTGCGCCATCCCTCTGGCGTTTACACGATCTCGATAAATTACCCACAGCATGTCTTCTCACTACCTCCGTTCGGCGATAATTTCTAGAAATCGCCGTTCAAGCGGGAGTCTATCGAAATCTAATTTCAATGAAAATCCAAGTTCTCTTCTTAAATAATCAGATTGTTGTGGTAATGGTAGTCCAGCATAAGTCGGCGCTACCTAGCGGCCATGCCAACACAGTTCTGATCGACGACTGATACATGTCAACAGCGTAAACCTCGGATATTTCAATGATGGCGTTCAGCTCATGTACTTTGATAGCCATCTTTGATACTTTTCCTGTTATAGGTTTGATTCTACGCTGAAGTTCATCATTCATTTGTACGATTTGATATGATGTAGTTGACTGGCTGGCCCGTTTCATTACCATCGGTTAATTGGTGTAGGAAAACTGATGTAGAATTCCGTCTTCGGGCTACGTTGCCGTCGCTGATATCATTGTGGTCGTAGTCGGTGTTGTGTTGGCGATAATCTCTTCCTGTCATGTAGTATTTCTGTGGTCATTATTTTCTATGGACATACTAAATGTAGCGTTAGAGATCCGTGTTGGACCGCTTGCGGTCTTCGAGGCGACTCGAAAAGAATGGCTAACTGCATGCTGAGGGGTCGGTACCCATGTTTCCTTGTGAGAAGATATCGCTAGATACCGACGATAAATATCACTGATTTCAGCAAATTCGCTATCTAATATTACACCGTCATTTAACCCCGTTGACATTATTGATGATATATTTACTCATGCATATGTCGCCGCCCGCACTGTTTCTGTGTGTTCATGCAATTCCTTAGCCGAACATACTGATAGTCTTTTCGCAATAATAATTACGGATACCAGCAACGCCGACAACAACAGAAGTATCAATTCCTATCACTGTCGATATCAAGTACGTCGCTGATAATGAGCCGATTAGGGTCGTTGCTGTCGTCCTGGATGCAAGGACGCTGCATATACAACATTGTCAATGACGATGACACGTCTGCTATATCGCCGCTGTTTGTTTTGTCATATCTTCGTCGATCATGTTTCCTAGCGATGCCTTCCATGCACATGCTTGATTAAATATATATATATATATATATATATATATATATATATATATATATATATATATATATATATATATATATATATATATATAAGCATCCAAATGAGGTGTTCGCAAAACGAATTCCAGGCACAACAATACGTCGTTGCAGTTACGATTTTTACTTGCGGGATCAAACAAGCATATTTCCTCGTTATTGTGATTTATCAAGATTGACACGGTTCCAGAACATTCATCAGTTCAATGATGCCATAGATATGTCGCAAATATCCTAACTTTTTCAGCGCTAAACACTGGGTGCCTATACGCTGGTGACTTCAGCAGTATGTCTGATGGTGTTACTTTGTTTTGACCAGATTGATGATCCAGGCGCTACCGTGTACATGGCATTGGTAATAGGGGCCTTATGAATTACAACCGTTTCAATCTTTCTGATAATTTCGGTATGTCATCGAATCGTGTGCAATTGTCAGCAAGCGTAATATCAACAACCATTAAATTTCCAAAGAAATCACAAATAACGCTATACATTCATTGAAAGCTTCTTCGAGAATTCACAAATTAGCCTTCCTGATATGTTCAGAACATGATCATACCATGTTCCTAGTAATCGAATATTCCGTCCCTTTTGTGAAGTTTATAGACCTTTCCCCGTTGTTATTTGCCAATGCCATGCCGGCAGCTGTTCCAACGGCAAAGAGTGCGGATGCTGTTGCAATAGATGGAACTGTAACTGTTATCAGCACTGGAAACACCGCTAGAAGTGTAAATATGTCAGCAGTCTTTGCTGTATCGTTGATCGCATTAACAGAATGCGTTCTTGATATTCGCTTATTCTCAGAAACAATTACCTAACCGCGAGTGTGTCAAATACCATTTTGTTTCGTGTATGTGAGCCTACTTGTGAGTTTTCCTCAAGCGGTAATAAATATATGCCGTGGTGCTGTAACCCCCTGAAATGATGTTATCTGTAATGTGAATAACCTAGCAACACTACTTTGAATACAGTCTGTGGTCATCGCCAACTTGGACAATATTGATTTGCCGCCGCTATCCGTAAAAGAGAACAGACGTTGTTCTTTAATGAGTGATAGCATCATTGTTGGCATCCACAACAAAAGTTTTGTCACTTTCACTTTACCAGCATCAGCCGTATTTGGACACAAGATCGCATCATTTCCATTGTCCTTTCGAACAAATACAACTGTGTGTTTAGCACCGAAGATAACCTTTCTAACATTTCTGCAAATCCCAAAGATACGTGATAGTGGAATTGAACGTGAAAAGTTTTTATCACCGTTTAGCATTGATCAACGTTCTGCGAATCCCTGGTTGAAACTTTCATTCATCGTTGCGACTGCGTCTCCATCAGCGTTCATTGTTATGTTATGGTTCTCTGGGTGATCATTCTTTCAATCACTCGTATGTAGCTTGATTTAATATTTTACTGACACTTGAAGGCATGATTTCAATACTTAGCAGTTTTACTGGCTGCGGCTGAGATATGATCGAGTGGATCTGTCCTTGACCTGAGAATACTTTGCCAGCTGCATCACCAACAGCGCAAGTAGCTTTATCAGGAACCAGTTCCATCGCTTTTATTTTCTAATTGTTTTGCAATCTGGATCGCTTTTTGGGCTACCCTTCTGAGTAAGCCTTGAACAACATCACCGGTAACATCTCCGTATATAACTTTATATACTGATAATCGTAAATGTATCACTCCGATCATCACTGATCCATGTTGGGCATTGTGCATAATCATGTTAGTTTGTTATCATCGATCTAAGTAATCAATAGCTGTAGTAATCGTCTGTAATTTCATCGATTAGTGTCCGATAACCGCTGTTGTCTACGAAGCCATCGGTAAATAAACGCTGGTATATAGGAGCTGCTTCATTGATGATTTTGGGGGAATTATTGCCGGCTCGTCTTCCGCCAATCAAAATTTCCAGTCCATCAACGTCAGTGAGGACGCTATTGGGACAAAGTCTATCGTAAATCGCCGACGATTTAGGGATTAGATTTTGTTTCTTACGACCACGATGTGCAAACACATCATGGGTTAGCCCCTCTCCTGTTTTTCTTCATATGCTTTTTCTTTCCATATTCTATATCTAGTTTTACTCCCATTTCACCTTTCTTTTGTCTCTTTTTCAAGTTGACGCTTCATTTTTTCATGCTATTTTCCCTTTCTTGTTGTGCTCCTGCAACATGTTACTCTACTGCTTGGTTACAGATTTTAAACTCCTTAATATCTTCTTTAGATCTCATTTCCTAATGTTGCCAGCAACCCGATATACATATTTGACCCAATCGGCTGACTTTTGACTGTAAATATGTTCGGGCTTTACATGTTGATCTCTTCTACCGTATTCAAACGCGGCAATATCATGTATTTGGTATTCATCCCTGAGAGCGCCAATACCTTCCTCAGTAAATGCATCTATTGTATTAATTCTAATTTTTGTTGGTGGTTGAAGAGGTTGCTGAGGTGGTTGAACTTTGGGTTGTGGTTAAAGACGTCGATGCGGTGATGGAGCGTGTTGAAGACGACAAGCTATGTCTGCCGGTATTGTCTCGAGAGCTTTTTGTGCTGCCTTGGTTGCGTTAACCATTTTTTATGGTTGTTTCGACAATTGATTTAAATAACTCTTCTGCTCCATTTGTAAATTCCACCTGAGCTTCCTGACGTTCTCCGATATGGTGTAACTTTTATAATTAACCTGTCTGTTTTCTCTGCACCACATTTGTTCTTGTTATGTTGAATTTCTCAATCCGTTTGCCCGCCATAGCAGCTTTTAAATCGATAATCATCTTCTAAAGAGCCGAATACTTTTTTCTGGCTCAATCATTTTCTTTATGGTATTCTTATTGAGATCACTGTAATTAGATATAGGTTATTAAGTATTCATAAAGACACTGCATTCACAATCATATAAACTTACGTTCCGTCTCTCCCATACTTCATAGCGCTAAGAACTATTTGCGCAAGAAGTGACATTATAATTATGGCCTAATGATGTAACTGTGTGGCAGAATAAAATGTATTAAAGTTATCACAAGAAATCGGTTAGTTTTAGGTTTTTCGTCTAAACGTGTCAAGAAAGTGTTCTATCGGGAAGATGCTGTCATCAATCCACTTGTCAATGGTTCTGAGTAATTCTCATACGCATGTCTTAATACATCGCTAAAACAAAACGGTAACTTTAGACGATGCTGTTAATGAGAAACAGCCCAACGTCCCTAAGCCTGAAGACCGCGCAATTATCTTTCAGAAATTAAAAAACGCGTAGAATACAAATCGATTGATAATATAAATTTCCAATAGAACTGTCGCCTAGTATCATACAAAATAAATAAATACATAACAAGTACGTCCACTTTGTGTATACTTAGCACATCAATCTCCTAAACACCATCTGTTTATTTTAATCTTTACAACATCTGGATGAAACATTGCAAACAATTCCTATGGATGATTACCACAGGCCTAAAACATTTCCATTGCCATCTGGTGTATGACTACGTACGTTGAAACAGGACTACATGTGTAGGCTCATTACGTGGCATAATGAGCGCTACTTTCCCCACTAATATATGCTCTAGACTAAATAGTTCAGAGCTTCATGACCAGGAGTTAGTTTCAATACCAATCAGAACTTATGGTGGTAAAATACAAATTAAATCTATTTTGCCATCTATTATATTTTCGAAGCATATCACTTAAGAAAACGAATTAAAAACCAAATTACTCATAAAGCCAATAATATCGTTAACCAAAATAACTGGATTTGACATGAGGCCATATCAAAATGCGCAACATAAGCAGATTTAACGTCAGCGAATGATTCATAATTTTAACGGAAGTATAGTGATGCAATATTAGTCAATTCACTTAGAGATGATGAATACAACATCAATGTTTATGATTATGTTGAAATAAAATACCATGGAAAACCCTAGGAGATGCAACACATGTAGGCATTAAGAGAAAACAAATGGTTAATCGAAAAAGGTTAACAAAAATGATCAAAAAGACAAACTGATTTGGAAAAAGAGAGAACTCATTTCATTAAAAATGTATAATACATAGTTGGTTGAACTTTTACGGTATTGTTATTGAGATCACTCAGATTTTATACACGATTGCGCATGAATTTTTACTTAAAAAGATACAGCATTAACATTCATATCAACGTACGTTCACTCACTCCTATAGTTCATGGTGCTTATTACTGCAGCATTGTTAAATATAATATTGTATGGAACATATATAACTGAATAGAAAGAGCAAAAATGTATGTAAGCCGATAGATAGATAGATAGATAGATAGATAGATAGATAGATAGATAGATAGATAGATAGATAGATAGATAGACAGACAGATAGA
This sequence comes from Sinohyriopsis cumingii, assembly GCA_028554795.2. Classification (NCBI taxonomy): domain Eukaryota; kingdom Metazoa; phylum Mollusca; class Bivalvia; order Unionida; family Unionidae; genus Sinohyriopsis; species Sinohyriopsis cumingii. The sequence goes on from CM068840.1 coordinate 17,921,276, forward strand.
TAGATAGATAGATAGATAGATAGATAGATAGATAGATAGATAGATAGATAGATAGATAGATAGATAGAGAGATAGATAGATAGATAAATAGATAGATATATAAATATATAAATAGATAGATGGATAGATATATGCTGGTGGTTTCTGCTTCGGTTCATAAATTCTCTTGATGGTGGTTGCCGTCTTGTGCAATGAAATATGTCGCTAATTTCTTTCCAAACTGAAGCTATGAGAACTTTGCGGTATTGAAGGATTTCACATGCAGGTCCCATGTCGTACTTCAACAGCAATACGGGCTGACCTACCTCTTTCCATCCTCGGATTCGTTTATAAACTCTGCGGGTCTCTTTGCATCTTTCGACAGCATTGGCTGTGTTCATTTATGCATATCATGATTTTTATCGCACGGTGCAGTTGAATTACTTCAGAGGTCTTTATCTCAACTGATCGATGAGAGTAGATGCTTTAGAAAACATCTGCAACTGTTGTAAACAGTTGTAATGTTGTACTTTGGTCCTTCTGAATGAGAACTATTTAAAATATCCATTAACACGAAGAACAATTACAATCTTGTGACAGTTTAAGTAAACAACTCTTTTTATTTTGTTTTATTCTTTCTCAGAGTAAGAGTCGTTACGTTGGGCCAAGATCATAAACGGACTATATGATAAGTTTCATGTAATAAACTTCCATTCCTTCAGGAAGGATGAACTCTTGACCCCAATCAAGGAACCTGTTTTGCGTTTTAGTTAGTTTCATAAATGATGTTATGATAAGATTTCTAGCATTCATGCCTTAACACTAGAGGCGTAAAGTTTTTTTATGTCGTGACCAGTTTGGGCTGAGTTTTTATTTTCTTCAAATCCTTGAATTTCAAGTCATTATTTTCCTTTGATATACACAAGTGCTCTAATAATTCTTGGACAAAGACATTTACTGGAATTTGTACGAAATTCAAAAACTGGAATAATATTTTCTGTGATTCAACAAGAGAATTTTGACACATCTGCACTTTGAAGGCTATTGCAGACGTCATCGCCATCCATCTTGGACTTTCCACGGGATTTGAAATGTGATTCACATAGAACTTTACGTGAATCTATTTTTTCCCTTCAGAGTGGTAAAGGTTACAAAGAACTATCTAAGCTTTTATATTATGTTTTGCCGCATTGGACTCAAGTCTTGGTATAGTTTAGTGTTTCAATATAATGACTGAGAGAAATTAATGGAAATTTAATGTTTCTTTATCAAACGTTCCTGTAATTGATAGTAGTTTAGTGTCTGACAGATAATTAAGTGCTATCCAGATGCAGACGCACCTCTAAGTTTCTTCCTAACCAGCTGTAGATAACAACTTAGAAGAGGAAGATTACTGGATATACCTTGCGTTTTCATGTTTTAAACCTGTTATCCTTCGCAAAACATGGTTGGCTGGCATTTTATTTGGGAGGTAATGTAGCTTTATAGTTTTGTCATGTCACTGTTGTTACAGAAAATGTAATAGCTTTAATATGCCTTATACATTCTTTTTTATTTTTTACGGAGATAATTAGTTGTTTAAGTAGTTTATATTGACTGTTATTTCTAGAAACGTAATATTATTTTATTATTTTTCTCCTATTCCCATCTACATGTTTCTATTCAATTAGTTTACTTATTTTCATTCTTAAACAACACTGTAAGAGTCAATATAAGATCAAATCAGTTATATATGATGCGTCTTCAATTTGACCTCATGCAGATACTGTTGCCTATTTATTCTTTTCAAAATTGTGTTTCTATCAATATGATGGGCTATTCATTCTACTCCTATTTCCTAATTTATGTTGTTTCTTCAATGGGTTTCATCACATTTTCAATTCAATTTTACCATAAACAATGTTATCTTATTCAACAACTTAATTAAATATGATTGATAATGCCCAACTATCCTCTGTTGATAAATAAGTTTTTATTGATATGATGTGATTATGAATACAAAATCTGTTATGCCCTATACAATACAACTTGTGCACAGTGAAAGTTTAGAATTTATTTGAAACAATATTCTAAAATGCACAGGCTTCACAGTTAGAATTGGAACTGATAGAAAGATAGATAGATAGAGATAGATAGATATATAGATAGATAGACAGATAGATAGATAGATAGATAGATAGATAGATAGATAGATAGATAGATAGATAGATAAATAGATAGAATCATATATACATAGATATTTTCTTAGTCTGCAAGTGGTCTAACAAACTTTACCACCCTTTTACCACTACTACATGCCGTTGACTGTAACGTAAACATATATGTTTTATTTTACTTTCGTCACTTTTGCATTATCAATACATTGAAAAAAGGTACTAGATCATGCATAATTGTCGAAAATAATATTGAATTGAAAATGTGATTAAAGCTATTAAAAAGTATGCACGAAATATGAGAAAAACTGAAACCATACAATATGTTTGTAAACAGATATCAAATTTTAATTAAATAAACAATCCTTTGATCAAGAACCAGGAAGTCGTTAAATTAAGGATGGATTCAATACAGTTTCCATGGTCATATTTGCTGGCATGGTACTCGTATTGGGATCATTTGTATTTCATATACGTGTCAGTTTGCAACTATTCATTAAGATACCGCATTAGCAATTCACTCTCTCCCATAGTTCATAGCGCCATAACTATTGACACAAGAAGTGACAAAATAACAATGACATAATGGTGTACTTATGTAGCACTAAACAAATCCCTGCTACCTGATTTAACAATCCATAATTTCATCAGGGAATTGATGAGTCATTCTCAAATCATTTCATAAAATATGGTTCTTAAGGCAGTAGTGTTGTTGTGAATATTGTGCTCACAACTTGATGTAAATGACTTCCATAGACGAACCTTGCAGGCGAAAAGTGAAAATATAAAAATGGTGAAATATTTCTTGAAAGAAAATGTATCAGAAACTGTTTAAAAGGTTACTTTTCTGTCCAGGAAATGAAAACCCAAATAATGTGGTATATGCAAAATATCACACTCGTTGTAAAATCATTGACATCAAGATACAACGATGCATTCCTTCACAACATCACTTTATATTTGACATAAGACGGGGGTCCATTTCTATGCACATTTACATTTCTTCGCTAATAGTGTGACTCATTTTATCTTACTTGATTGATGTCAACATATTTTGCAGGTGCTATAAAATCAGTAATTTGTTAGTGATCACATCTATCTTAAGTCCACATAATAAACATGTAAATAAATGACATGACATAGCTTACTGTTCCTTTCAGTCTAAACCCATCATAAAGACAAAATAAATATTTATTACATTTTCACATCTTGATAAAGTTAGAATATTTTTTATTATTATATGCTTATTAGTATATGTTTATTTTTTCCCCGTTTCACTTTACATTATCAGAATCGTTCAGTATTACCCGATATTGAATCCGCGCGACAATACACATATAGCATTCACGTGAATAAAGTAACTACTTTCGTTTGTAAACAAACAAAGGACAAAGACGCCAGCACTTTTAATTTGTACACAAATCATGTAAGAGGCTCTTTACGTTGTGGTTGTTTAAATTTGTTTCTAAATGAACTAAAACAGATGTTTCCTGGACTGCCACATACCAGCTGCTTTAGCACATTTCGCCCTGATACAATGTTACGGATTTAGACAACCTACAGTATATAACAGACGCAAGATAAGGTCCATACAAATGACATGCAAGTGACAAGTCATATACTCTCTTCTTTAGCTGGTGATAAGAATGACAAAATAAAATATACTTACAGTTTTACATCCTGAATTAACTCAAAATGTATTTTCTTAACTCTGCAAATCGGAAATATATGAGCCATGTTATAGGTTTGCCATCTGGATTGCACATTTCGAAATTGTGCAGTAATTTTGACGATAAGTGCAATTGCATCCTCCTTACTGTACTCAATATGAAATAAGCATTAAATTCCATAGCGTCTTCTTGATAATTACAATTGAAAGACTTCATCATTTCCCACACTATGATTTCAAGCATTCAATGATAGAAACAGAAACACATTTGCAGATGTCAATACGCTAGTTCAATCTCATGTATTTCATGTGGAAGTTTCACATACAAATCCAGTCCATAATCACGAAATTTCCTAGAATAGAGAAAAATACCAAAATCTATTCATTCCAGATCAAATGGAAAAGTTACTGCAATGCACATTCATTCACAATATGACTCCAAATTTAAATTTTAAATAGACACGCTATTTTCTATCGACAGTTATGTCGAGCGCGCGACTAAGTTCAAATTTATCTGGGCGGAGTTATCTGCGCAGAAATAATGTTGATTAGTGTAATGATGAATATGCGCTTGTGTATTTAGTCTGGAATCCGGCATACATTCATTTACGTTGTTTCTTGTAGTGTATTTTTTATATATAATTAAACCTTAGGTGGAATTAAAAAAATGAGCATATAATAAAAATGTTTCTGCATTTGTATCGGAAAATATGAACTCGTTTTGTCGGAACGATATACTGCACTCCCAAAGTCGTGCAGTATTCCATCCAAAAACTCGTTCATTTTTTCCCATACAAATGCAGTAACATATAAATCCTGCATAATAAAAATTGTTTTTCAAATAAATATGTTTAAAAATTTTATAGGAATCTACAGGATCAGGGCCATTCTAGAAGTTAATGTATAGGGTGCACTTTTATTTGTCCGATCCATCAACCCCACAAATCTGCGTTGATACTTATGGACGATATATGCGTCTCGTGTCACCTGTTTCTTCAAATGGGCAATTTTGCTGGATGCAAGTCTTTCTGGAACAAACCTGTGTATACTTTAGACACATACCGCTATTTGGTATCAGCCATATTGAGCGCGAAATACAAAATGGCCAATGAACAGAGGATTGTGCTGTTCCACATGGATTTACAAGTCACCAAACATAGGATTTTCCCAGGAAATATAATCTACATGCCACAAAAAAATTCACCTGATGATAGCTCTACAACATCGAGAAATACGGCAAGTGTATAAAATGTACACCTATGTTTGCAGCCTAAACTTTAAACCGATTTTTACCTGTTTTAATGAATAGGTGATATCAGCCCCGAAATCGCCAATCGATATTATCACGGGTGATCGGCTGATTTATCGGCCTAGTCTTTTATCAACTTGACACCAGTTACAAGTAAATGCCCCACTTTCACAATTATAACAAACTCAGCCCCAAAGAAGCAATATTTCAAAGGAAATATTCAGAAAAACAAGTCAGGGTAATAAAATGAAAGAAATTATCAACACGTACACACATATTTTTTTTTCATTCCTGCAAAATTATGACTCATATATGATATACAATTCAAACATAAACATACATTAATAAACAATTATATTCAACCTTTTCACACGCACCACAAATGAGGTGATGTTTTAAAAACAGTTTTGTGTATTTGCATATGGAATATGATTGTAAATAATCAACCACTTCCAACGCTTACGTTTTTCTATTTTGGTGTTTGGTTTGGGATTTGTCTTTATAAAAACCATCCTTGAGTATCTTGTTGATAAAGGTATTCTGCCTTGTCTTTCAAATTCCTTTCTAATCTATAAGGAATAAAATCCAGCATAGTCTTTTTCTTTGTAAGCAAATACGACGGATAGCATACGCAGTGAATTCGATGCCTATTTTAGATTGGCTAAAATAATCAATGTTCACGGTTTGATTACCAAATCGGAACTTTCCAATTAGACAGGAAAACACATACAACAGAATAAACAAGGACTAGCTACATTATTTACATATCCCCATAACCAAATCGTTCCGATCTAAGACGCCATAAGTTAGCTTTAATATCAGTTACAGTTTAGGATGTTCAACAAAAATGAAATCTGACAATACCATCCACAGTAGTGTAGTGGGACGATAGGGGGACTATGGAAAATCCAGTCAAAAAAAGGTCGTGGGACGATATAGGGGTAAGATGTATAGGGACAATGGCAATTGAACATGGGGAATATTGGGTTTGTTTACGGACAAGGGAAAGTGGAGTTTGTATAGAGTCTGATGTCACAACATGGGAGATAGGTAACAATGTTGTAACCATGGGAGGTGACGTCACAGTACTGAGCAAAGAATGGGTGCACAGATATAATACCGAGAAAGACAAACACCTATACAATATTTTTAAAAAATTGAGGCAAGAAAGCCATTCTTTTCGAGGCATATGAGTGACCCTGAAAAGGACTTTTGGGTTTATATTAACATTATTACGTTAACATATTAGGCATCGCATAGGCCTTCTTCTTTTCCTTAAACTGCTTCTCACTTCTGGTCCGTAGATCAGAACCCTTTTCAAACAACCTTGTCTCTCCACATACATTCTTCTTTTCCAAACGCTTGTATCCGTGATCCTGACAATTGTCCATGATGATCTGACATACATGGGTAAGTCCGTACGGAACAGCATTGGTAGAGGATTCTACGTTGGTCCACATCTTGTGACGAGAACAGGTGAAGGGAATGCAGTCAACTGTGGTTATTTATAGGAGAAGGGAGGATCGAAACGGACTGAACTTATTCACCAATCTTAGCATGCGTTACAAAATTCAGTCACAACACGGAGTCAGTCTTCCAATCCGAAGAGAGCAGTCTGTGACGTCACATTCCCTATATAGAGCGCTAGCGGCTGTGCACAGTCAATCCATGGGACACAGTTTTCAAACACGAAGGAAACTAAGAAGACGATGAATTGGGATTCACCGGCTGTGGAGACGAGAAGCGATGGAATAGCAGCGACTACCCAAGTCAACATAGACCTACTTCCAGAAGAGGTTAAATTTAATTAGGATTTTGTCGATTTTTCTTCTTCTTCGCAAGAATTTAATCCGGTACCAGTACCTTTGCTACGTTCTCCTTCTTTACCACACGGGGAGGATTTTAAACAAAGACAGAAAGAAGAATTGGAGAAATTTGTACAGCAGCAAAAGGAAGCAGAACAAGCTTTTCTTCAACAACAGCGAGAAGAAGAGGCAAGAAGGAAACATGGCATAGGATAGAAGGATAATAATGAAAGTCAAACGGTCACGGTACTCTTAGACATTTTAGCAGAGTTAAGGAGTCTTAAACAAATGTATCAGACTTCTTTATTATGACCGAAGAGAAAATGACCTTTCCAAGGTAAATAACCCATCCCTGTTACTACACATGCCGTACCACCCCTAGTGGTTTGTACCAAATCATCGACAGGAGGCAGTGCAGAAGTAAGCCTTGGCCGTGTCAAAGGCTTAAGGCAGTTAAAGCTGATTGATTCCCGTTCGTGAGTTTGTTTTTTAAACAAACAAATACCCAAAGATCCTTTTCAGGGCCATCCACTTCTCTCGAAAAGAGATAGTATTTCAATTGAAAAAATCAATTAAAACTCAAAAAGCCCTTTTTTTACCCATCATGTACGTGTGTGAATGTTTGAGTGAGTGTAGGTTCTTATTCTAAAAATCAAAACCAAGAGACACTTACTTTTTAAGCCTGGCATATTCTGGTACAAATTTTACAATCCAATTCACAACACAACATAACACTTTAAAAAGTACATAGGATTCTTCTGTCTCTTTCTTCACTCTCTGTTTTTTTTAAATTTCTTCACTTTCACAATTTTTTGTTCCACTTCTTCCTCACTTTCTCCTCTTCTTCATTTCTTCTCATGTTTTTCTTTCTGCACATGTCTGGGTTCTTCCTTTGGGACGGGTACCTCTTCTTGCAGTTCAGAACCCCTCTCTTGTTCTTGTTCCTGTTGCTTCTTAGGGCAATCTGAAGACCAATGTCCTTTTTCTTGACAATGATAACAGGTATCTTGACTTTGTCTCTTCTAGCACCTGCTTTGCTTTTTTGACGGTCTGGACACTCTGAAGACCAATGCCCTTTCTTCTTACAGATATAACAAGTATCTTGACTTTTAACTCGAAAGGAGGGTGAGTAGTCCGTCGGCTTGTCGGAAGAAAATTTTCATATGACACCTCACAAAGTTCTCACCAAAAGATCGCTCTGTGTGGTTTCTTCCATCGTTCTCTTGGTTTGATAGTGAAATGAATATTGGAAGGGAAGTCAAACACTCTTTATAAATACGCTCTTCTGGCAAGGATATAAAGTGACCCATGGTGTTTAAAATGTAGTCATTTGACTTTTTGCAGCAAAGATGAAACGATCGCATCAATTAGTGAAGAAAGGATAAGAAAGTAATAGGCAGAAACGTGATTTATCGCTTCGCACAGTAGCTGAAGTCTTGGGACAAATTCATGCCAGTGATATTGAAGATGACATGAGTGAACCAGAATCCAGACTCAGCGATTCTACACTCAGCCAAAGTTCACCACCATTAGTAAACCCTAAAAAATACTATCACATTCGAGAGAAAATTTAGAACAACGGCTTACATCTACACGGTGAAGTTTAAAGATTTAAAGTCCAACGTACCACTAGAGAAAGCAGAGGGCTTCATCACCAAGGTGTGGGATTCTTTGTTAACCACTCTGAAACGCCAATGTCAAGTCAAAGAAGACGATCGCTTGAGACTTTGCATTCATCACGACAGTCTGAAATCCCCTGTTTTGATCGAGTTTAGCAACACAGTAGAATTGACATCTTCCAAAGTCATCGACAAGATTCAACACGTGCAACAATCATTCACATCAACACCACTGAAGGGAAAAGACCTAATTTGACACCGGACCCATACGCTATACCTATCTCGGCATGCACTCCGCCCTGATAGATGGTTTGTTCTTCGACTTTTAGATTGCAAATCCTTTGACCGCCAAATCCACGCAGCTTACATATCCAGCCACAGAGGGAAGAAGACCCTTAAAATCGGACCTAACCTGACCGACTAGCAGCCCTTAGCCGCCATATTGACTAGAGCAGACAAAGGAAATCCAGCCAAGCTGCCAGCCACGCAGCCATTTTGGATCATACCACCTCGTATTATAACTAAGTACTTTAGTACAAGATAGGAAAATTGATAAGCCTGCAAGCAATTTAAACTCTGTGCTGTTTACATCTCACTATAATATGTTTTACCGTAATTATAATAAATTCCGTATCTACTAAGCTTGCCACCTATCCTCTTAAACAGTCTCTAGGAACCATACTAGAACCGACTGGATTGAATCCACACATGATAATAGCACCAACTATCATTGTGTGATTTTAAAACATAGAGAATAAATACGACAAATAACACAACTAACCACTACCTTTTTCTCATAATAACAACTCTAGCTATTAGCACTTTTCCCGAAAACAGGCACTAGGAAACACTAGTACCACGCCTGGTCAGAATCCTCACAAGTTACAAGCACAAGCAAACCGCTGTCAGATTTTTCGAAACACGGAACGTAACAGAATCTCCTTTCTCCTTGTTTCTTCCTAACCACCGCTTTAGGTATACTTGTGTACGTTTGTGTGTGTGTGTGTGTGTGTGTGTGTATCTCTCTTTATATATATATATATATATATATATATATATATATATATATATATATATATATATGTGTGTGTGTGTGTGTGTGTGTGTGTGTGTCTGTGTGTTTGAAGATTTGTTCAAGTCAAGAGTAAGTGAGTAAAATAGCAACATTTTAATGCACTCCCTGGCCTTATATATATATATATATATATATATATATATATATATATATATATATATATATATATATATATATATATATATATATATATATATATATATATATATATATATGTTTTTTCTATGCTCTTTTTACAACCCCAGTCAGTACTGACCATAGTCTGAACCATTCTATCTATGACAAGTAAATGTTTCTCCTAAATAACTGTTTATATGATCAAACTGGTGTTTTTGATGATGCGTCTCTCACGTTTCTCGAGCTCATTATGAATATCACATCACATTCGTTCGCTTGCTTCACTTTAGCATCTCTACTTTCAAATGGACGAAACAACTTCTTTAGTTCATCATTATTCATGTTCATTTAATCTTCAACGTCACGCCACTGACAGTAATATTTGCATCCATATTTAATTCTTTTTATGTCATTATAGCTGTTCTTTTCTAGCTCATGCATCAGTACTCTATTTGCACTAAAACACATTGGTTTTGTTATGTTTTCTATCTGGTCTAAATTATTATGTTCTTTCCATGTGCATGGCTATAAGCAACATAAAGCAACCTAGTCGGAATTTTGATTACGTATGTCATGACTTTAAGCAAGATTTACATATTTTGTATACTTATACAAGTCATAACAAGAGATTGTATCTCTCTCAGACGTTATTATAATGCTGTTTAATGCATTCTCTTTAGAATATGGCTTAATGCCATTTTGGTTCATGTTTCTAGTCGATTATAATTGGTCAGATTTCAACCAAGTACAGCATTTTTCTATCATGACAATCACAAATGAATTCATAACCTAGCAGCGGAAACCATACACGATTATGAAAAGAATCCTTAATAAATCGAAATAAATAGGCTATTGACAGTTTACTTTGTAAAATACGTTCGGTTTTTTTCTCCGTCCACTCCTTTTATAGTCGCTAACTACGGACATTTATTATTTTCTTCAGTGCACGTGAAGTTTATAAATAATTTTAATGATATCCAGTTTGCATTTAAATACCACTTTCGTCAAACCCTTGCTCTTCTTAGTGGGCCTGCTGGTCAGGCGATTATAGCGGATCCGAGGTCAAGCAATTTCAAATTGCAGTGACAATAGTCCCAAAGGATTTCCCAATCTACCACTGGAAATCCTAACTGATATGAAAAGGATCTTATCAATGGTAATATTGGCAGTAAATCTGAAAATGGTTAAAATTCATTTTGCAAAGTATATCCGGCTTGTTTCCTCATCCACTTGCTGTATAGTCTTTAATTACCGACATGTAAGGGTCGAGGTAACTGAATAACAAACTAAATAAGGAATGACCACGTGTAATACTTTCTTCATTGTACACATGAAGTTTATAAATAGTTTAATGGGAATCCAGTGCACATTTTAATATCAATCTCATCAAACCCCTTGCTCCTTTTAGTGGGCCTGGCCATGCAATTGAGAATTATTTCTATGGTAAGGGCGCTGGACCAGTATGGCTGACTGGAGTACATTGCTTCGGAACTGAGACAACAGTGCTGAATTGCACTCATTCTTCATGGGGAGGCAATGAATGTAGTTATCGTCAGGATGCTGCAGTTATCTGTGGCCAACTATCAGGTATTCAGCTTCAATTCCATTTTGTTTTTGTACAGTACGGCAGTTTCAATTCGACATATTTTTTTTGGGGGGGGGTCATTGTGAAAGAGTTGGATTGTGTAGTACCAAACACATTTCTGCAACATAGTCACGCCATATAAAAACTGCGTAGTGAAAACATGTTTGCTAGCAGTGGATAATTCATAATGTGATCGGAAGTATAATGAGGCATTATCAAAACATTGAATAAAAGGTAGCTGGATCAGGCATAATTGTTTGATAATAATATTGAACTGAAAATGTGATTAAAGCTATTAAAAAAGTATGTACAAAAAAATAAGTCAAACTGAAACCATACAACCTTGGTGGATTGCCTTCATAAACCCTGTTGGTCATCGGGCTTTAAGCACTATAAAGAGGAGTCAACTGCAGAAAACTGTCAGGTATTCAGCTTCAATTTTACTTTCTTTTCCGATTCTAACTGTAACGTCGTTGAATCTCGAAATATTGTTGCCATTTATTTCTTTGGGTTCATTATAAACTAGTTGTATTGTATAGCCATTAAAAAGTATATATAAAAATATGAGAAATGCAACATTATTGATAATAATATTGAGTTGAAAATATGATACAAAGCCATTGAAGAAAAAGCATATGGAGGAACTATGAGAAAATCTGAAACCATAAAATATGTATATTAAAAATTATCAAAACTAATTAAATAAAAAAATTCTTTTTTGCAAGAAGTTGCAACTCGTTAAATTAAAGATATATCTTAGTCAATTTCTACTATGGTACTCGTATTAAGATCATTTATATTCTATATAAGCGTTAATTGTTAAGTATTCATAAAGATACGCACTCGCAATCATATGAAATGACGCCTACTCTTTCCCATTGTTCATTGTGCCACGAAGTAGTGACTGAAGAAGTGACAAAATAGCTATGACATAATGGTGAAATTATGTAGTACTAAACAAATTTGAGAGTACATCATTTCATCGTGACAATCGTTTGTCATTGGCAAATCGATATGTGAAAGCTGCTTGTTAAGGCACTATTGCTGATGAGAATATTGTGCTGACAAGATGTCATTTAATTGCGTTGAGAAAAGGGAAAATAAAAAATGATGTAACATTTCTTGAAAGCACTGGCATCGGAAACTATTTAAAAGATTACTTTTATTTGCAGGAAATAAACACCCAAATAATGAGGCACATGAAATATATCGCACTTGTTGTAATATCATTGATATCAAGACACAATGATGCATTCCATCACAACATCAATTTTAATTTTTGATATATGATAAGCATGTTCGATATAGCTCTAATCCATAAAAAAAAAAATATTTTCCCACTAAAAGCCGCACCGATCATCAAGTTCAACTACTTCTTTACTATCTTCTCCGTTAAAATAGTTTGTTTGTATCTTCTATAATTTCTGATCTTAAATGATGGTATTGCTTTCTACGCACAGCATAGTTTTATTTCTTTCGATAAGCACATAAATTGACATGGAATTTTCATATTATCGTACAATTATTCATCTGCCTTTCTCTTTTGTAGCATTCTCTGTGGTATAAACATGTGAATAGTCCAGGGGGTCTTTTGGCATTTGCGTCTTTGATTCGTTTTGTAAACTGATTGTTTCATTTACGAAGAACTAGACTGGCATTAAACATTGGGAAACATTTGTATAGCTGCGAAGTTGACAATTATCTCTCTCTGTGCTTTTCTCTCTCTCTCTCTCTCCCTCTCTCTCTCTCTCTCTCTCTCTCTCTCTCTCTATCTCTCTCTCTCATTTATGTGAATCATGCCATTGCTGAATGGCAAGTATTAGGTCTTGTGGATTATTGCAAAACAATTATCAAATGTTAACCAGGTCTTCCGGCTGGACGAGGTAACCTGTAACGTAAGAGACACATGTCTGGTGGATTTTTTCCATACAGGGTTGTTGAAGCACAACTTACAATGAATCTTAGTTTAGCCTATACATAAGTCCTCCATTATTTTCGTTTCCACTCGTTCCTGTTTCTCTATACATCAAAATACTAGTGCATATCAATATATGAACATTTTAGAAAAATGTTTAAATAGTGTCCTATACCTGACGTCATTTATGAATGGTAAAGAAAGGCGGAACAAGGAAACTTCCCACAGTCGCATCCAATCGTTAATGAGAAGGGGGACCAATCAGTTACACTTAAGGGGTATGTTTTCGTTTTGACATATCAAGTATATTAAACCGCAAGCACTATATGTAAGGTTAGCAACTATGATATAATAAATATGGGATTCATATCTTCATGTGTGACCAGTAATATTCCGAGAAGTTTCTTTATGAGGTAATAAATGACATTGTATTTATAAGAATGTATTAATTTTATGTTAATATTGTTGAAAATAAAGGAATTATATTTGAGTATCATTCCATCTTTTAAATCTATTCTTGGTGCAGATTGGGACATTAAGACTTTTTTAATGTCTCACGTGATGATTTTGTATTTTGAGCTTGATACGTGCATAAGAAATAAAGACTATCATTATTAGTATTATCTCTTAGTGGTGTTTCTCTATTTAATTTTGAAACCACATTATGTTGTCTAATGTCAAAACTACTTGATGCAGCATTCTTGCTGTTAAAGAGAGTATCGGATTCAGTACGTCCTGGTGTGATTTGCAAGGCATGCTTTATACTGGGGTTTTTTGGACTGTTTTGTATACTTTAGTCGTACGACCACTTGGTTTGCCCATCCATACTCGGTGTTTGTTTTGAGGAATGATATCTGACCTCCTGTTTTATATCACCGCCCCGGTCTGAATATTAAAATACCACATGGTTTCACATTGATTTTCACATATTCCTTCTCTGCCGTGCGATTGTGCTACATTTTTGTATGGTCAAGAACACATTTCATAGACAGATACCTGAGTATTACATGGGATATAGTGAATGTTGGGGCATAAGTAATTAAACGAATTGAAATTAATGTTGCAATTAATTAAATGCAAATTTTTCACTATGTGTTTAAGTAATTGTAGTGCATTGTTCACTCGAGACTGCTCATCCATTGATTGAATGGCCAAAGGCAATTTTGTATCATGTTGTCAGGAAACAGGTTTTTATTTTTAAATTGGGAGTGTGCAAATTACGAATACAATTGTTATTTTGCATGTATTTATGCACGGCTACACATGGTTAGAATACACTATTTAACACTTTTCAAATGAAATTTGTGTCTAATAGATGTAAATTTAATTAGAAGGATTGAGCAAAGTAGTATTTTCATTAAAGTAAAAACTAAATGGTCATATTGTTTGTTCTAAGTCGATGAATAGTAAAACGTTACCTGTGCACATAACAAGCTCGCAACAATGAAACCTATTGAAAGAATGCAAATATGTACATTTAGCTATATTCGGAAATTGTGCAAACAAAAATAATTAGAAATGCTCACAAACCATTAGCAATAAGACACCTGTTCAGTGGGTATTGGTGGTAATCCCATCAAACAGGCTGTTATAAACAAACCAAGTGTGAATGAATCAGTATCTTCTCGACGTCAATATCCGTACTTATTATATGCTGATGTTTTTCTCCGTTAACTTTACATTGTCAGAATCGTTCAGTATTTTACCATATTGCACACCTTCATATTTCACTCACATGCAGGTTGCCACATGTGCCCAATAGTGTATTAGGAACTTCTTTACAAACAAATCCTGTACTCTCGTGTAGCAGACGCTTTACATTTTGGTTGAATAAATTTGTTTCTGAATGAACTAAAGCAGATGTTTCATGGACTGCCACATACCAGCTGCTTTGTTATATTCCGCGTTAACATTTTTGATATTAATGTATTTGATTTTCGTGATAGAATCCAGATTTCATAAAATTGCTTGGTACTTACAAATAACATGCAAGTTATAAAGGCATAAACTGTCTCCTTTAGCTGATAACAAGAATGGCAAAAAATATACGTACAGTTTCACATTCTCAATTTCCTCATAATGTACTTTCTTAGTTCTGCAAGTCCAAATTACATGAGCCATGTCATAAGTTCTCAAGCTTGATTCCACATTTCGAAATTGTAATGTAATTTTGACTATATTCCAAGTGCAATTACATCCTCCTTACTGCCCTCAAAATGAAATAAACATCAAATTCAACAGCGCCTTTTTGATAATTGCAATTGAAACACTTCATATTTTTCCCACATTATGATTTCAAATAGTCAATGACAGAACAAACACATTTGCAGAAGAAAACACGCTTCTCCCACACTGCTTCAATCCGATGTACTTCAGGTACAAGTTGCACAGATGAATCCAGTCCATAATCAGGTAAATTCGTAGAATCAGCACAAATACCAACATCTATTCATTCCAGATCAAATGTAAAACTTGCTGCAATTCTCATTCATACACAATACGATTCCAAATTTCAATTTCAATTTTAAGTGGACAAAAACACCATTTTGTTTAGAAACGTATGTCTAGCACGCGAAAAGTTCAGATTTATCGGGGCGGAGTTATGTGCGCATTAATAATGTTGTTGTGTAATAATGAATCTGCGCCTGTGTATTTAGTTTGGAATACGGCATACATTTATTTACGTTCTTTCTTGTAGTGTATTTTGTTTATTTAATTAAGCCTTAGATAGAATAAGAAAATGAGCATATAATAAAAAGGTTAGTGCATTTCTATGGGAAAATATGAACTTGTTTTGTCGGATGGATATAATGCACTCTCAAGGTCTTACAGTATTCCATCCAAAAAAATTCGTTCATATTTTCCCATACTAATGCAGTAACCTATAAATAGTGTTACCAGTAAATAACAATAAGATGCTCGCTAGGAATATTAGCTTTCTTATGTAACATACAAATACACTTGAATTACATGAGATAAACTCATGAGATGGATTTTGTTAATACTAGACATCACAGTGTGATAATATTAGATCAACATGAGAATATATAATTTTGACCCCAAAACTATGGGTCTTTTCTTTAATTCTTATTATCTTATACAATATTTTATACAAATGTTCCTTTTCAACGATGCATTTATTACAAACAAGTCAAAAATGAATGTTCTTTTTACCATCTTTAACTTGAGCGTGTGTGGATAGTATGTTTTTGGTTATGTTATTGCTCCTTCCCGTGTGTGGATAGTATATTTTGGTTATCTTTTTGCTTTCCCCGCGTGTGGATAGTATATTTGGGGTTTGTATTTGCTTCTTCACGTGTGTGGATAGTACATTTTGTGTTTGTGTTTGGCCCCTCACCTCTGTGTGGATAGTAGATAATATGTGTAGTAAATGTAAGGGATGTTTTCCTTCACGGCCGTGCTTGACAGATATAAAGTCAAAGCGTCTTCGTTCGCTCCATTTTACGGAATAAGCAAAGAAGATGGCAGCAGTGTCTGATTTATTTAATAACTTGAGAGATAGCTATTTATGGATGATAGATGCTGAACATGTAGTTGAAAAGATATAGAAAGAACGGAGGTTACCAGAGAGTCTGGACTATGTTTACAGACTGAAAGTATCCAGGGAGAAGATAGAAGGAATACTAGAAGAGGAAGTAAAGAAGCTGAGAAGATTGGTTAATCCCCTCTATGTGAGAGTGTGAAATGTGAAGGAGGAACTAGATCATGTCATGAAAGTGGGGTGCTTTATGGAAAATATAGCTGAACTTGACATGAGTAAACCCCATCTAGAATCTGCCAACTAAGTTGAACACTTGATGAACTAATATAGGACTGACAAGAAGGGAACGTTACTGATTCTGTTACAAACTGTTGTAATGCTGTACTTTTGTCCCTCCAAAAGAGAATTGATCTGAAATTCTACTCAACAGCAAAACTAAAGACAATACAAGTTACATCCAACTTTTCAACACTAAATATACTTATCATCAATGATTAAGATGATCTGCTGTATTTCCGTACCACTTTCATTTAATTGCATCAAAACATTAAAGTCACTTCCACCCAACTCAAAAATCATTTTCAATTGAATAAGGTGACTGCTCTATTTTTAGCACATATCTCTCCTAAAAATGTGTTTCCAACGAAATCCACACAGGTAGCCCAGTTCAGCTGATTGAGTTTTGTATCCATAAAGCAATTGTAATGCGGAAAGAAGTAATTAATTTCTCTTCCTCTGCCTAGTGGAATATTTCAAATATTTATTGAAACGTACATGATAAACAACGCATCTGAATTTCCCGTATTTCTTCAAAGGTCGTAACATCTATACCACGGAAACATTCACTTCTGGAATTCTCCTTTACTCATGAATACAGTCTGTGTCTAGATAATATATGTTTAGGAGTCTAAGGGTATCTCTATACTAACATCTTGCCGTAGAATAATTTATGATCGTATTTGCTAAGAACTGCTGCTTTAAGACACGAACATACACAATAAAATAAACTCTCTCACTTTATTAGAAAATTATTGGGAAATAAACCAGTAAGAAAATGACGACGCTTACATATTCGTTTAGTAGCAAACTGGGGAAGACAAGTGCTACATTGTGTAGAATATTAGCTAAGGAGATTACACCATCTTTGAGTATGTTGCACATATACATCTAGCCGCTTCACAAATTCTTATCAAGTGTATACTTTTTCAAACAGATGTCAAGGTACGGCTGGTGCAAGGAAGATCCCAGAGTGAGGGAAGAGTAGAAATTCTTTTTCTTGGTCAATGGGGAACAGTGTGCCACTATGGGTGGGATAACACACATGCAAATGTCGTCTGCCGAATGCTTGGCTTTAGGTATACTTGAGTGTGTGTGTCTCCCTCCCTGTTTATATATATATATATATATATATATATATATATATATATATATATATATATATATATATATATATATATATATATATATATATATATATATATATATATATATATATATATGTATATGCATATATATTTGTTTATAAATTTATATGTATACATATATATCTGTATATATATGTATATAATATATATATATATATATATATATATATATATATATATATATATATATATATATATATATATATATATATATATATATATATATATATATATATATATATATATATATATATATATATATATATATATATATATATATATATATGTGTGTGTGTGTGTGGGTGGGTATGTGTATGTGTCTGTATGAAGACTTGTTCATGTCAAGAGTGAGTAAAATATCTACATTTTAATGCACTAACTGGCAATATATATATATTTCTATGTTATTTTTACAACCCCTGTGAGAACTGACCATAGTCTCAACCATTCTATTTATGACAAGTAAATGGAGTGGTTCTCTTAAATAACTGTTTAGATGATCAAACTGGTGTTTTTGATGCTGCGTCTCTCACGTATGTTGAGCTCATTGTGAATATCACATCACATCACATTTGTTCACTTATTTCACTTTAGTATCTCTACTTTCAAATGGACGAAACAGCTTCTTTAGTTCATCATTATTTACCTTCATTTAATCTTCAACGTCAGGTAATTAACCGTAATATTTGCATCCATATTTTATTATTTTTATGTCATTATAGCTGTTCCTTTTTAACTCATGCATCAGTACTCTATATGCACTAAAACACACTGGTTTTGTTAGGTCTTCTACCTGTTCTAAAGTATTATGTTCCTTACATGTGCATGGCCATCAAACAACAGAAAGCAACCTAGCTGGATTTTTGATAACGTATGTCATGACTTTAAGCAAGAGTTGCATCAATGGTGTATTTATACAAGTCATCACAAGAGATTGTATTTCTTGTAGACGTTATTATAATGCTGTTTAATCCATTCTCTTTATAGTATGGCTTAATGCCATTTTGGTTCGTGTTTCTCGTCTATTATAATTGGTCCGAGTTCAACCAAGTACAACATTCTTCTATCATGACACTCACAAATGACTTCATAACCTAGGAGCGGAAACCATACACGATTATGAAAATAATCCTTTATATATCGGCAGACATGGGCTATTGACAGTTTACTTTGCAAAATACATTCGGTTTGTTTTTCTCTCCACTCTTTGGATAGTCTCTAACTACGGACATTATTTTTTTCAGTGCACATGAAGTTTATAAATAATAGTATGGATATCCAGTGTGCATTTAAATAGCACTTTCGTCAAACCCTTGATCTTCTTAGTGGGCCTGCTGGTCAGGCGATTATAGCCCGATCCGAGGTCAAGCAATTTCAAATTGCTGTGACATAATAGTCGCAAATGATTTCCCAATCTAGCACTGGAAATCCTAACTGATATGAAAAGGATCATATCATTGATAATATTGGCAGTAAATCTGAAAATGGTTACAATTCATAGAGTAAAGTACATCCGGCTTGTTTCCTCGTCACTTTGCTGTAATGTCTTTAATTACTGACATATAAGGGTCGAGGTAACTGTATAACCAACTAAATAAGGAATGCCCACGTGTAATACTTTTTTCAGTGTATACATGAAGTTTATAAACAATTATATGGTGATCCAGAGCACATTTTAATACCACTCTCATCAAACCCCTTGCTCCTTTAAGTGGGCCTGGCCGTGCAGTTGGGTCTGCTTACTATGGTAAGGGCGCTGGACCAATATGGCTGATTAATGTAGAGTGCCAAGGACATGAAACAACCCTGGTGGATTGCCTTTTTTACTCCTGGGGACGCAATGGTTGTAGTCACAGACAGGATGCTGGAGTTATCTGTAACTAACTACCAGGTATTCAGCTTCAATTTTATTTTGATTTGGTACATTACGGCAGTTTCATTTCGACATATTCTTAGGGTTTTTGTTTCATTGTAAAACATTTGGATTGTATAGGACCAAACACATTTCTGCAACATAGTCACGCCATAACAAAAACTGGGTAGTGAAAGCATGTTTGCTAACAGTGGATAATTCATAATGTGATCGGAAGGATAATGAGGCATTATCAAAACATTGAATACAAGGTCGCTGGATGAGACATAATTGCTTGATAATAATATTGAATTGAAAATGTGATTAAAGCCATTAAAAAAGTATATACAAAAAATATGAGAAAAACTGAAACCATACAAAATGGTGGATTTCCTTCATAAACCCTGTATGTCCTCTGATAGTAAGGACAATGAGGAGGAGTCATCTGCAGAAAACTATCAGGTATTCAGCTTCAATTTCACTTTCTTTTCCGATTCTAACTGCAAGGTTGTTGAGTCTCGAAATATTCTTGCTATTTATTTATTTTGGTTCATTATAAACTAGTTGTATTGTGTAGCCATACAAAAATATGAGAAACGCAACATTATTGAATTGAAAATATGATGCAAAACCATTGAAAAAAAAAACATGTGGAGGAACTATGAGAAAAACTGAAACCATAAAATATGTATATTAAAATATTTTCAAAACTAATTAAATAGAAAAATCCTTTCTTGCAAGAAGTTGCAACTCTTTAAGTTAAAGGTAGATCCAATACAGCTTCCTTAGTCAATTTCTACTATGGTACTCGTATTAAGATCATGTATATTCTATATAAGCGTTAATTATTAAGTATTCAGTAAGATACCACACTCGCAATCATATCAACTGACGCCTACTCTCTCCCATTGTTCATTGTGTCACGAACTAGTGACTCAAGAAGTGACAAAATAGCAATGACATAATGGTGCAATTATGTAGCACTAAACAAATTTGAATCTATCATTTCATCAAGACAATGATGTGTCATTGTCAAATCGCAATGTGAAAGCTGCTTGTTAAGGCAGTATTGTTGATGAGAATATTGTGCTGACAAGATGCTGTAAATTAATTGAAAAACTGGCATCGGAAACTATTTAAAAGATTACTTTTATTTGCAGGAAATAAACACCCAAATAATGAGGCACATGAAATATATCGCACTTGTTGTAATATCATTGATATCAAGACACAATGATGCATTCCCCCACAACATCAATTTTAACTTTTTGATATATGATAAACATGTTCGATGAAGCTCTAATCCATAAAAAAATTATTTTCCCACTAAAAGCCGCACGGATCATCAAGTTCAACTACCTTTTTACTATCTTCTCTGTTTATATAGTTTGTTTGCATATTTTGTAGTTTCTGATCTTATATGATGGTATTGCTTTCTACGCACATCATAGTTTTATTTCTTTTGACCAGCACATAAACTGACATGGAATTTTCATATTATCGTACAATTTTTCATCTGCCTTTCTCTTTCGTAGCGTTCTCTGTAATATAGACATGTAAATAGTCCAGAGGTTTATTAGGTATTTGCGTTACGTCTTTGAATCGTTTTGTAAACTGATTATTCAATTTACGAAGAACTAGACTAGCATTAAAAACTGCGAATTGGACAATTCTCTATCTCTGTGCCTCTCTCTCTCTCTCTCTCTCTCAATTGTACGAATCATGCCATTGCTGAATGGCAAGTATTTGGTCTTGTGAATTATTGTAAAAAAAATATCAAATGTTTACCAGGTCTTCCGGCTGGACGAGGTAACCTGTAACGGAAGAGACACAAGTCTGGTAGATTGTTTCTATAGAGGGTTGTTGAAGCACAACTCACAATGAATCCTAGTTTAGCCTGTACATAGTTTTTAGAAGCCCTCCATTATTTTCTTTTCTACTCGTTCCTGTTTCTCTATACATCAAAATACTAGTGCATATCAATACATGAACATTTTAGAAAAAAAGTTTAAATAATGTCCTATACCTGGCGGCATGTATACATGGTAAAGAAAGGCGGAACAAGGAAAATTCCCACAGTCGTATCCAATCAGTAATGAGAAAGGGGATAGTTGGACCAAAAAAGTTACACTTAATGGGTATGTTATCGTTTTGACATATCAAATATATTAAACCGCAAACGCTATATGTAAGGTTAGCAACTATGATATAATAAATATGGGATTCATATCTTCATGAGTGACCAATTATATTCCTAGAATTTTGTTTATGAGGTAATAAATGAAATTGCAGTTATAAGAATGTATCAATTTTATGTTAATATTGTTGAAAATAAAGAAGTTATATTTGATTATCGTTCCATCTTTTAAATCTATTTTTTGGTGCAGATTGGGATGTTTAGACCTTTTTAATATCTCACGTGATGATTTTGTATTTTGAGCTTGATACGTGCATAAGAAATAAAGACTATCATTATTAGTATTATCTCTTAGTGGTGTTTCTCTCTCTTTTATTCTGAAACCACATTATCTTGTCTAATGTCAAAAATACTTGATGCGGCATTCTTGCTGTTAAAGAGAGTACCGGATTCAGTACGTCCGGGTGGGGTGTGATTTGCACGGCATGCTTTATGCTGGGTTTTCCTAGACTGTAATGAATACTTTAGTCGTATGATCACTGGGTTTGCCCAGCCATACTCGGTGTTTGTTTAGAGGAATGATATCTGACCTCCTGTTTTATATCTCCGCTCCGGTCTGAATATTAAAATACCACATGGTTTCACATTGATTTTCACATACTCCTTGTCTGCGTGCGATTGTGCTACATTTTTGTATGGTCAAGAACATATTTCATAGATAGATGCCCGAGTATTACAAGGGATATAGTGAATGTTTGGGTATAAGTAATTAAACTAATTGAAAGTAATGTTCCAGTTAATCAAATGTGAATTTTTCACTATGTGTTTAAGTAGTTTTAGTGCATTGTTCAATTGAGACTGCTCATCCATTGATTGAAAGGCCAAATTCAATTTTGTATCATGTTGTCAGGAAACAGGTTTTTATTTTCAAATTGGTTTCATGCAAACTACGAATACAATTGTCATTTTGCATGTATTCATGCACGGCTACACATGGTTAGAATAAACTATTTAACTCCTTTCAAATGAAATTTGTCTCTAATTTATGTACAATTTAATTAGAAGGATTGAGCAAAGTATTATTTTCATTAACGTAAAAACTAAATGGTCATATTGTTTGTTCTAAGTCGATGAATAGTAAAACATTACGTGTGCACATAACAAGCTTGCAACAATGAAACCTATTGACAGAATGCAAATATGTACATTTAGCTATCTTCGGAAATTGTGGAATCAAAAATAAGTAGAAATGCTCACAAACCATTAGCAATTAAACTCCTCTTCAGTGGGTATTGGTGGTAATCCCATCTAACAGGCTGCTGTAAACAAACCAAGTGTGAAAGAGGCAATATCTACTCGACGTCGATATCCGTACTTATTATATGCTCATTTTATTCTCCGTCAACTTTACATTGTCAGAATCGTTCAGTATTTTACGATATTGCACAACTCCATATTGCATTCACATGCAGGTTGCCACATGTGCCCAATAGTGTATTAGGAACTACTTTGTAAACAAATTATGTACTCTCGTGTTGCAGACGCTTTACGTTTTGGTTGAATAAATTTGTTTCTGAATGAACTAAAGCAGATGTGGACTGCCACATACCAGCTGCTTTGTTATATTCCGCGTTAACATTTTTGAAGCAATGTTTTGGTCTTTGGAGATGGAATCCAGATTTGATACAATTTCTTGGTACCTACAAATAACATGCAAGTTATAAAGGCATAAACTGTCTCCTTTAGCTGGTAACAAGGATGGCAAAAAATATATTTCCAGCTTCACATTCTGAATTTCCTCATAATGTACTTTCTTAGTTCTGCAAATCCAAATTACATGAGCCATGTCATGAGTTCTGAAGCTTGATTACGCTTATCGAAATTGTACTGTAATTTCCACTATATTCCAAGTGCAATTACATCCTCTTTACTGCCCTCAAAATTAAATAAACATCAAATTCAAGAGTCTTTCTGATAATTGCAATTTAAACACTTCATATTTTCCCACATTATGATTTCAAATAGCCAATGACAGAACAAACACATTTGCAGATGAAAACGAGCTTCTCCCGCACTGCTTCAATCCGATGTATTTCAGGTACAATTTGCACAGATGAATCCAGTCATAATAACGTAATTTCGTAGAATCGACACAAATACCAACATCTATTCATCCCAGATCAAATGTAAAACTTGCTGCAATTCGCATTCTTACAGTACGAATCAAAATTTCAATTTCAATTTTAAGTGGCCAAAAACACCATTTTCTTCCGAAACGTATGTCTAGCGCGCGAAACGTTCAGATTTATCTGGGCGTAGTTATGTGCTCATTAATAATGTTGTTGTGTAATGATTAATCTGAGATAAACTCATGAAATGGATTTTGTTAATACTTGACAGCTCATCACACTGTGATAATATTACATCAACATGAGAATATGTAATTTTGACCCCAAAACTATAGGTCTTTTCTTTAATTCTTATTATCTTATACAATTTTACATACATATGTTCCTTTTCAACGATGCATTTATTACAAACAAGTCGAAAATGAATGTTATTTTTACAATCTTTAACTTGACCGATCTGACATTATTTCTTAAATTCAATTTCTTTTTTATAGTCGTATTGAAGTTGTAAATAGAACAGCAGCTAAACATGAATATCATACCTCTCAGGTATCTCACAATGTATAATATTTTGTTTTGTCCTCTGAGGGGAATAAAAGAGTTAATGATAATTCCATGGTGATGTTCATTTAGTGGTATACGCAATAACGTGACTTGCGATAAGAAGATTATTGCAGTTATTGTTTTGCATATTATTTTTGAAATAATTAAGTTTTTTTATACCTCTAAACGTTGAATCAAATATTACTTTCAGTACCGATATACGTGCCTTACTACGAAAGAACAAAAGCCATGTTATTTTTTCAAATACCTTGAACTTTAGCACGAAACTGCCCATTTAACATGATAGAACTATTAAGGTACAAAGCAGTTCATTTAAAATGTGACAGTTATGTTAAAGTACACTATTATTCATTTACAATGTGACGGTAATGTTAAAATACAAAACTGTCCTTTTACAATATGTTAATAATGTTAAAATATATATTTTTCAGACAAGAGCATTTTAGATATATATAACATGATCTCTGGGGTCACGTTCCTTGCACAAGTATTAATCACTTGTAGGAACGTATTAGACAGAACAAAAAAGAAAATAGAAGAAGCTGAACTGAACCAATGAATAACCGAATTGTCTAACTACAAACTGCACAAACAAGCAATACATTTATTTCCCGACAGACGTTCTAAATTAAAGAAGAGAACGACGGCTGATACGCATATATTATTACACGATATTATTGGAGAAGAAAAATCAATGATATTAATGCATATTGACAGTGATTTAGATTTTCCCCAAACATTCGTTTGCTAAGAAAGGAAAGTATAAAGAATACATACTGCATAGGACAAATTTACAGGAATCTTAAACTGGCGTAAACCGTTAAAGTGAAATAGATTTGGCAATCAAATACATAAAGTGGTATTGGAGAAGAAACGTTCGAATAATTTTATATATGGTTAGACAAAAATTATTCAGTAAGATAAAGGTTTACAAGAATTTTTAAACTAGATCAATTGATATCACTTCAATTAAAGCGAGCAGGTACAGAAACAAATCTAAAGTAATGTTCAACATTCTGGTTTATCCTACAACTGATACGCGTGTACTTCCAAGAGATAATATTGGTCAGACGGTTAGAATTTAAAAATATAAATTTGGTAGAACATGTTACATGCCACGTTTTAAACAGATGTGTAAAATCAAACTGGCAATTGTTAGGCTACCCGTTGGGTATAATTTTCGAATACCTAAAATAAGAGGATATTGAAAGGATATTCTGCTAGGAGAAATTGTCTTCACACGACAAGCTAAATGACGTCATCAAAATGGGAAAGACTTTCAAGAACAAAACAGTAACCTGTGAGGATAAATACGTCCTATGCAAATTAGAAGGATAGGATGATTAATTAACCTGCTCATGTTCGCTCAAAATACGGAGTCCATTAAATAAAAGAAACATAGAAGATTTCTTTAGCCAGTTATATATATATATATATATATATATATATATATATATATATATATATATATATATATATATATATATATATATATATATATATATATATATATATATATATTGGGACATCGATAAAAAAATTCAGCAAATGTGCTGCACCAAACATCTTTATGACAATATAATTCAAGCCGTGATTAAATTGTATAAATTGTAACCGTTATCTCCTCGCAGATAATAATAGGTTTAGGTAAGACCATGAGACATTAGTTTTATGGAGAGATAAAATCAAATTCATATGAAAACGTTTCAGATAATAGAAATAGAGATTATTACATGCACTGACGAAAACCTGTAGATATACACAGATCTGACATTACATATAAATACACATCTGACATTACTTATAAGATACATATCTGACATTATATATAAGATACATATCTGACATTACATATAAGATAAATATCTGACATATAAACACATATCTGACATTACATATAAGATAAATATCTGATATATGAACACATTACATATAAACACATCTGACCTTACATATAAGATACATATCTGACATTACATATCAGATACATTACGATATATAGCATCGTATATAGATTCATGTTTTGTATGACATATAAATAGATATCGAAGACTGCATATATATATATATATATATATATATATATATATATAGAGAGAGAGAGAGAGAGAGAGAGAGAGAGATAGATAGATAGATAGATACATAGATTGATAGATAGATACGATTGCATATAGATCCATAACTAACATTACATATAGATGCATATATATCTAACATTGCATATAGATACATATCTAACATTGCATATAGATGCATATATAACATTCCATAGATATAGATATCTAACATTGCATAAATAAGCATATATAAAATTGCATTTAGATACATATCTAACATTGCATATAGATGCATATCTAACATTGCATATAGATGCATATCTAACATTTAATATAGATACATATCTAACATTGCATATAGATACATATATAGCATTGCATATACATACATATCTAACAGAGCATACATATACATGTCTAACACTATATCGATACATATCTAACATTTTATATGGCTATATATTTAACATTATATATAGATACATCTCTATAATTGCATATAGATACATTTCTCACAGAGAAATCTAGCTATTTTGATAACCTTACTTAAGTTATCTTAGTCTGGTTGTCTCGGACAGGTCGTCTCAGTCATGGATAGCATCCACTCGCTAGAAAGTACTTTTAAGGAGAAATAAAAAAGTCCTGTTGTCTTCTGCTGTTCCTTGGAGTTGTTAGAAAATCAAGTAACAACAACAGATATATAACAAAAATACATTTACTCATATGGCAAATTAAGGTCTCTACAACTTAGATAACACACCATAAAAAAAAACACTTTGAGAGAGACAGCCAAACACATGCAGACGAAATTAATTGGCTTTATGCAAGAAACTACACACAGCATGGCGAATTTATATCATATCTGTAACTTATTAAATTTTCAGGTTAGCGTCATTAAAAGTAGCTTAAAGTATCTGATTCTTCAAACTTTGTGAAACACTCCCAACCAGCCCCAGTTGAATGAGGATTCCTGCAATTATCAATCAAGGTGGCTCATTCATTAGTCTATACGCTATTCCACAAGATGACACGTAGCGTATCATTGAACCAGTAAGAGCAACACTTGCCATATTTCCAGGACAGAAAATATCCAGTTATAACATGCATGTAAATCTCTTCACAATCGTTACGCACTTCGTAAGACTGAGCTTTGTACTTTACCAAACATGCAACATTGTAGACATACAATGGAGATATTTATTATATTATTGCGGAATAAATAATGCATTAGAACTGGTGTCATCTTAAGTTAACAGGCACCTCAATAAAGTACCTTAGCAAAGCATCTCTAAATAAATTTAATACTGAAGTAAATTACAAGAATACAAATGATTATGCAATCGAGTTTATATATATATATATATATATATATATATATATATATATATATATATATATATATATATATATATATATATATATATATATATATATATATATATGTATATATATATATATATATAGAGAGAGAGAGAGAGAGAGACAGAGAGACAGACAGACGGACAGAGAGAAACAGAAAGAGAGAGAGGTGTTATGTTGTTAAATTTACATACTTACCTCACCAATTAAAGACATACATATTTCACGGACAATAAAATCATCTAAAGTATTTGGGGACCCGAGCGATCACTCACACATCTCTCTTCTACAGGCGCGACTTTGAATCTCGACTCGAATAACGTGGATATTTTCGAAAGGTTGTCAAAAGCTTCCCGTAGGTAGGTAGTTCCTCTCGGGTTCTCCCTGCAGTAAATATACTGTCTGTCATGCATTGTTTATCGGGTGTTGAAAATGGCGTTAACAACTTCCCCCTGCCAAAAACCAGCCAATCAGACGAACTAAAACATACACTATCAGGATTTTGCCTTCACATTAAAATAGCTCGCAAAGACAATTAGACTAAAATATACTGGGGAACAGACTTCATACAAGTTGTACGAACTAGAATTGCAAAGCTGCTAAAACTTATATTTGTAAAATAATGGAAGCATTTTCACTGCAGAAACAGGTGTCATATTTGTGGAAGTAAATCAACCACACAGTTGAACTCAACGCACTCGACACCTCCAGCAGCAAAGTAAGAGATCTTAATAATTGAACCAGTTAATACAGATCTGTATTGATCGGATATGGTAAAACGTGAATTACAGGCTCCCACATTACTTACCAGTTATGATTCTCATCTGATTATGAAAACCATAGTGAATAACGATCTGGATCAAGAATTAATGATAAGACTAAATATAGATGAAATGTATATTTCCTTAGTAATAACTTAATATTTGATAGTTTTGAAAATGGACCGTAGAAGCATTGTAGTTTAGAGGAGATCAGATTCCTTCGTGATTCTCTGTGCATACCACAATCGGTAGATCTGTTTACAATGAATCTGAACAAAAAAATTACTGAAACTATAAAACAATTGAGAGGAACCAAAGGTGACAACACCATAAACATGGAACCAAAATATTTCTGATAAAAATTATTCATGCGATTACATGGATGACCAGAAGAATTTTAAGTATACTAATTTACGACAAACGGAGAAATTGTATTCCCGTCTTTGTGGGTCATGCGTATCACAAAATGATTATCAGTATGTAGAAGATTGTATGAGACATTTCAAATTGAAGTAAGTGTGTGACTTAAAAAACTGCTACGTCAAGATGGATATTAATGTTCTGTGAAATTTTTAATCGCTTATATATGTATGTATGTTAAGTTCCACATAAGATTCAACACTTATGTCCGAGCACCTGGTCTAACGTACATTTAAAATAAGTAACGAAAATTAGAAATGCTAAAAACTTATGATATATTCCTGATCGTTAAGTCAGGAATTAGAGGAGGAATATATATAACACCAAATAAATACGCAAATATAAATCCGAGTAACACCTGGACGGAAGATGGACGGATACGAAATAATGTGGAATACGGTATGTAAAGGTTGTTTGTTTTTGTTTGTTGTTTTGGGGAATTGGGGGATTGGGGTTGTTCGCTATTTGCTTGTTTTTGTTTTGTTTTTGTTTTTGCTGTTGTGTTAAAACACGTACGTGCAATTGAACTAAACTATGACTGAGAAATCAATCGCTTATTTAAAAAGATTTCTTAAAGCTATTTCGAGTTCGGTAAAGATATGGAGTATCTATATAAAAGACGGAATGTAAACACATGAACGGATGAAAATAAATACTTAAAATATCAAAAGAAAATAATTTTCAAAAAACGATAAAATGAGAAATGTAGTTTTAATAAATGTAAAACACAAGAAAAATAATTAAAACCATTTATGGTGTTTCTACCTTGTTAGTATCGACAAAGTCGAATCACCTCTACAACAACGAGCTTAAAAGAGACAATATGGTAACCAGATCAGCTTGTCAATGACAGATTCAGATTAATTATGTATTCATTTCGAGATAAATAACTTTGGCAATGACATAAAGAGTGATATTCAGTTTATCAACAGCTGATTTTAAACATGATAATTTTTTCGCTGTTGAACAGTTATATAAAAATAATTTTAAATAATAGTACTTTTCAAGGATGGATTTAGTTATGTGCCTGTACACGAACTGTGGGCTTTAAGAAGAAAGATATATGTTTTCCGAAATGACAAAGACGAAAGAAAAGTATGCAGTGGTATCCAAAAAGGTACGATGAACATGAATATAAAATTAGAAATGTATGAGGGTTTTCCGTTTAACCAAAAATTAATTACTATGACCTGAATCGAATTAAATTCTACGATGAGATGAATTTAATTAGATCTATCGTAATATGAATTTAATTAGATCCTAGCATGATACGAATTTAATTAGATCCTAGCATGATAGGAATTTAATTAGATCCTAGCATGATATAAATTTAATTAGATCCTAGCATGATAGGAATTTAAGTAGATACTATCATGATAGGAATTTAATTAGATCTTACCATGATAGGAATTTAATTAGATCTTACCATGAAAGGAATTTAATTAGATCCTGCCATGATAGGAATTTAATTAGATCCTACCATGATAGGAATTTAATTAGATCCTACCATGATAGGAATTTATTAGATCCTACCATGATAGGAATTTAATTCGATCCTACCATGATACAAATTTAATTCGATCCTACCATGATAGGAATTTAATTAGATCCTACCATGATAGAAATTTAATTAGATCCTACCAAGATAGTAATTTAATTAGACAGTACTATAAAGAATAATATAATATTATGGGATTGAATTGAGTTGGGTATAATGATATGATATATTTATTTGACTGTATTGCATTCAGTTAGGATAATGATATGAGGTATACATCTGATTCCATAAGATCGTTTTTGTACGGTCAGGACTTGTATACCTTCTTGTAATCATTCGCATATTCCAGCCTCATTGCAAGTCTATTTCGTTCATTTTATTTTAAATTTTCTCATAATGATTTGTACTCAGTTATTTTCCTCTAACACATTGTTCATATACCTTTTTCTCTGGGATAAAATGCATCCAAAAACTAAATATGCTCACGCTTATAAATTTTGACAGAACTGTATTTTGTAATATTACTCACTCACTAAATACTACCATGATTAGATTCGTTTCTTTCGTTAATGCATCTACTATGTATGCACAATTGTCTATCAAAATCCACGTAATAGTTCCCTGGGAAAGATCAATTAGCAGCACTAGCCATTGATATAATTTGTTACAATGATCTATCGCAATTACTTTGTCACAATGGTCTATCGTAATTACTTTGTCACAGTGGTCTATCGTAATTACTTTGTCACAGTGGTCTATCGTAATTACTTTGTCACAATGATCTGTCTCAGTTATTTTGTCACGATGGTCTGTCGCATTTACTTTGCCACACTGATCTTACTTCATCAGTACCATCTCTAAATATATATTCCCTTCTGTAAGTCTTCTCGCTCACACTTGTTGGAGAGACGATTTCATCAGTGTCAAAGAAGATTTTTATATTCCATTTTGATCAAATCTAGAGCAAAGTGTGTCTCTTCATAATATGCGACATCCTATACACTCAGATGATGAGTGTAGTCTCAAACGCGTCATAACGTCAATTAAACGTTAGTACCAATTAACGTTTTGATTTCTCTTGCTGTAATATATAAAGCCTCAAAATTTCCCTTTTTGTTAGCCTCGTTGTGATAAAGAAACTTATGCCATATTAATCGGAAATGCTTTAACTTTTCGTGGTTCTTTGTTTTATATGGTTTTATAGATGTGGAAAGCATAATGTCAACAAGTAAGAAGAAGTTTAGGGTTTCTTCACCGTATTGCATTTGCTCAAAATTAGTAAATATCTTGACTACCTCCACAACTGAATCATCAGTTTTTCTATATAGTTTATTCCTTTTTATCTAGTATAGTATATCCTACACCAATATGAAGTATTTTATGTTATATTTATCGCGTAACGTTTGATAACTATAGCTTTTGTTATCGTAACCCTTAGGGGTGTATATGTAGTATCAGTTGTTGTATCTGTAATATCAGTTGTTGTATCTGAATTATCAGTCATTATTTCAATGGGGTATTGCTTGCTTTTTAGTCTCATTATTAAATTTTACAGGTGCATGAATTTATTGTTAACTTGTGATGACTTCTCTTTTAATTTTCACCTTATTCCGGTTTGGTAATTCTTTATAAGTGCTATATAAGACAACTGTTAATAGCTATTTTGTTCCTTGTCCAAGAATTAATTTAGAGCACTAGTGTTTCCAGGGAAAAGAATCACTTTTCTTCAAAATAATTTGAAGAAAATAAAATAATTAGCCCAAACTGGACACAACATAAAACACCTGGACGTCTCAAGTGTTAATGCACGACTGACAATTATTTCTCAGTATATCAGTAATAAGTCTATCTAAGACGCAAAGCAGATTCCCGGATGGGGGTCAACCTTCTAGAAATGGAAGTTTGTTAACTGATAAATAGCACGTCGTCCAGGCATGGCCATGACTTACGATACTAATTCTCACCCTGAGTAAGAATAAAAAAATTTAAAAAGTTGTTTACCAGAACTGCCACTGTTTCTCAATCAAGGTCAGAAACTAGATACAACTGATGCAATATATAAGTTTGATAATGTTATTATGGCTCTAAATAAAAGTATTGTTGTGTAAAGTTATTTGATCTGGTTTTGTCATATGCTGTGTTATATGACTGTCATACGCTATCTGCCTTTGTTGTTGTTGTTGGTGTTGGGTTTACCGCCATTTTTCAGCACACGATAGGCTATACATGGCGGCCAGTATTAATGGTGGAGGAAGAACCCGGGAAATACCCGGAAAGAACCACCGACCCTCGAGAAGCTGCTGGCAAGCTTTCTCACATATCCACATTGGCCGAATCCGAGACTCGAACCTACGCAGACAGAGGTGAGATGGCAGTGATCCGTAACGGAGAGCGCATTAGACCACTCGGCCAATCGGGGCCCCCTGGCTTTGTTGTATTAAACATTATATTAATATTATACTTACAGAGTATAATACTGTCATAATATTATTGTGCATGTTTCAATAATATAATGATTTCTCAATAACTAGTTAATGAAAGTTTAATCACAATTGTCGGCATATATATATAAATAGTTGTCAGAACGAGAAGAAAAAAAGAGGCACCACTAAGGGTGCATATATACCAATTTGCTTACAAACAAGATAAAAAGAGCTTTTCAAGAATTATAATTACAATATTGTCAAAATAAATTTGATATGTACAAATAAACTTAAACAGATCTTGAATGACGTATGACTTTGTTTAACTTTGACTTTGCTGTTTTCAGAAGGACCCCTTTCGGCAGGGGTGACAAAGTTATAAACAAACAAAGATAAAATCAGATGAAAAATAGTATCCAAATGTGTACACCCAAAAAAATATGTGCAGTTTTTATATTTTTGATATTTTGATACTTCAACTGATCTTATTTTTTCATAAAATTGAACGTTTTTCTCGATGTTTCCGTTGTCATTCAAACGTGTAAATAGTTCAGGATTTGAAAGAAAAAGTATCTCCCCTTGGTTTCCTCACTCTTAAGTATTGTTCAAAGAAGCTTTAATTCCCTCTAGTTTGGTGTATGATTGATGGGTGTAATATGTGTTATAGAGTATACAGCTTAGCCTTACTTCAGATGTGCACCTTTCAAAAACTTCTAGCTCCGCTTGGTCATTTTCACTTCCTGGAATTCAGAGGTAAATTGTAAAAAACAAGGTCCGATAACTTGTTTTAAATACATTTTATATAAGTTATAATTCATCCATTGTACTTTTAGAAGTTTGTATTGTCTAGTTGGGCAAAATTCATTTTCCCTATTTTCATAGGTGCTAAAGATAGTGTACTTTAGACTAATTCAGGCTGATTTTTTAGCAAAAGAGAGCAGTCATTTTAGTTAGCAGTGTACTAAGATCATGTATAATTTTCATAAGTACAATATCCAAAGAAATGTCAGCCACATTAAATCAAAGAAGCATAGTTGTATGCCAAAATTCTCTTCACTGTGCATGTTTTAAATGCAAACAACTTAACCTTGCATACGTCACTTTCTCAAAAGTACATAATAACTGGTGAGCGCACCCTCTGTGTGTGTTTGTGTGTGTATGTGCGCGCGCGCGACCGAGCGGGGAAAAAACGCTGACAACACAGAGTGGAAAAACACGACCTAACAGCTTCTACTCTGTTTAAGTTTTTATCTAATAGACAAACATACTAATACAATAAACACAACAGAACGCGCTAAATTTATCTAACTTTACACGACCATGTCTAATGTAAATGTCTAATATCTAACGGAAATGCATGAGTTTGTTAGATATCGTGCCTTATATGTTTGAACTTCGATGATAAAATGACAACCTCGCTGTTTCAACCATACAATATCCAGGGAAATAACTCAATCTTCTAGTGCATCTTGAGTATTGGAAGATTTATCTCCCATAACCAGAATAATCATGCGCCTGCACGATTAAGTATAATACGTCATTTTCATTTGACAAGATGGCGGGAACACGGAAGCGGGTCGAAAATAGACGATGTATTAGCTTTGTTTTATTTTTGTTATTATATATCAATATTGTATCCAGTGATGTGCAGTGCCTGTCTGCTACGGGCCAATACATTGACTGGTAAGTAGTTTTACAGACAACAAGCCCAGTCTGTCTTTGGCACATCAGTTGGACATGCAGACGATAAAAAATATTGATATATTCATCACATTTTCGATTTCATCTTCCTCGTATGTATTTGACAATCATTTATCAGGAAGATAATATTGTTTTGGAAAGTGAACAGAAATATTTTGGAAAAGAAGAAATGTATTGTCGTCGTTTTTTTCTTTCTCTCTACACTATTTAAAATTTAGATGGCAAAGGAGAGATCTGCACACAAATTTCCAATCTTTTGATTTAGTCTCCATTATATGCAACCCGGATATGTAGTCCTACAACATATGACACAACACCCGATATTTTTTTTTGGGGGGGGAATGATGGGACATAGCACAAAAACAAAGACAACATGTGCTATGTCTTACATTGTAGGTCTACCCGGATATGGAGAGAACAATATACTTTAGTGCACAGTGTTTCCCTTTACCCTCAACTGTGCTTCAGGAACTCCCATCCCCCCAATTTTAATTTGACCCCCAGTTTTGATACCAAAGTTTGTTTTGTACACAGTCTGACCCCCAGTTCTCACACCAAAGGGATTTTTGACTCTCAGTCTTTCACCCCTAGGGGATATACACTGGTGCAAAAATTCTTGTATGTGTTATTGCGTTTCACAGTTGATGAAGGTCACAGTCTGATATATCACAGCCATCAACCGCATACACCACAAAATCAGCCCAAATAGGATGAGAACACAGTGATTGGGACATTTCATTTACACATGACTGGGACCAGTTGGAGGAAAAGTCGCGGTTTTTTAACGACGCACATACAGTCAAGACTATAATGAAACAAGAGGTCACAACATATATACCTTATGACAATAGAATATGTGTAGTCGCTTTGCTGATTTGCTAATCAGTGCAACAAGTGGCGTTATTTAACTACTTTCCGAAATCATGAAAACATTTAAATCAGTTCCAACACAGCTTCTGCGTGTTGTCTTTGAATCTATATAGCTTTGGATAAATGTTCAATTATATGTACACAAGCAACTAATTGTCAACTTGCATTTTTATTTACAAATTGCCTCATGCAAGTGCAGGGCTCAAACTAAAATGCTTGAAAGTGCCACCAGAATTTTCATTGTTATGACATTAATCTTGCAAAGGTTAATTACGGTTAATGTCCACTAGCATATTTCATGTTTTGAAATAACAATTTATAAATGCTGTACCATTATGTAAATTAATAAATAAAAAATAAATATATGAACAAATGAAACAAATTACTTAGGAATATAGAAAAAGTTAACTAAATAAAATTAACTTTGAGAAGAATAAAAGAATATTCTCTTCTTATTGATTTATAAAAAGTCTTTAATATTTTTTCTTGGAATGTTTGCACAAAGTGCTCTCTTTTCTGTAATTTTGGTGACAGTCTCAAATGGGTTCGAAGACATTTCCAGCGATATTTTATTAAGTTTGATGCAAATCATTTATTTTAGATTTTTCTCAAAATAACAAAAGTTTGCAGACAAGGTGATTGAATCTCATGTTTTTGCTGAAATCTTAGTAGTTTTGTTGAAGAATGAGAAGAAAGTGCAGATAATAAATATTCAAGTTGAGTTTATTTCATATTACAATTTGTATGATACAACATTATTCCAGAGGACTCTTAATTTTCTTCTGGATGATACAATAATTCTAAATGTCTCTTACTTTTGAAAAGGATGATACAACATTATTTCTACATGGCTCTTTTCTCCTGGATGATGCAATTTTAATTTTAGATGGCTCTTTTCTACTGGATGATGCAACTTTTATTTTACATGGCTCTTTTCTACTAGATGATGCAATTTTAATTTTAGATGGCTCTTACTTTTCTGCAGGACCAGCATTACAAGCTTTGGAATATTTTGCTATTCATGTATTTTATTTGGTAATACTCTCAGTTAAGCTTAAATTTGAGAGTAAATTGCAACAAATAATTCTACTTCATGTATAGGCTAAGAAAAAGCTGTAAAAAATGTATGTGGTCCAAGAGAAGTCTTAGACACATTGAAAAAATAATTCTGTTGAAATCTTTGCTGTTCTTCATCTTTAAGTATGTATTTATTTCATTCTCAAATAATACAACCAGTCCCTTATCTACAGTTGTGCAAAGTCATATTATATATAAAACTTTCAAATAACTTTTAAATATTTTAATTATCTTTTTCTCTGATTAGACTGTTTTTATGAAGATCAACATTGACTAATGGAACTGAATGTTTTACTTCTGTACTGTGTCAAGGCAACTATTTACCACTGTTCAAGTGTAAACAAAAGTACAATTTACATAGTCAATGACTTTGACCTCTGTGTGTCTTTTCATTTAAAGCATTTTTCAAGCCTAAATACAAGTTTCTTTCTAGAAATTCCAAATATCTGATTTATGAATTTTGTTGTCAGTCATGAATCAGACTTTTTGAATGAGCCCAGTACATATAAATGGTTCAGAAAATGCAGTGTTTCAAAAGTTAGCATGCATATAGTAACAAGAACTTAAAGCATTTGGATTCAAGTGGATCTTGCAAAAAATATTTTTATAGAAAGAATGCTTTTTT
The DNA here is from genome assembly GCA_028554795.2 of Sinohyriopsis cumingii. Taxonomy (NCBI): domain Eukaryota; kingdom Metazoa; phylum Mollusca; class Bivalvia; order Unionida; family Unionidae; genus Sinohyriopsis; species Sinohyriopsis cumingii. The sequence goes on from CM068840.1 coordinate 17,958,841, forward strand.
GATGGTTTTACTGTTATTGGTACAACCAGATCAGGTGGTATCTGATGAGTAAAACCAATTTTTGCATCCATTTATTCACAATTAGACTAGGTTTTTTTCCATTGGCATCTTATTGTGTAGTAGGTCAAATGAGGATGTGTATATAAATAGGGGTTTGATAAAACAAATCATGCCTATTTTTGATCAGTCCCTGAAATCATTTTATTATTAGATTGTATGGTTATGTCCAAATAAAATTCCAGAGGAATTATTTATTTAAATTATTCATTTAAATTAATAAGTTCTCATTGACATTCAGTTATTACACTATATTGGAATTAATGTAAAATCATTCAGAGTGATACTGGATTGCATTATTGTGGTTCATCAGGACGGTGAAAAATATTGAAATTCATTTTTTTTGGTATATTATTTTTACTTGTGATAGGACATATAGACTTATTTAGGATTTAATTCTCAATATTGCACCTTTTAAATTTTCACCATGTAACTTAGAGAAATACATTATTTGTTGATTTTACTTACAATTGATGGTTTCACTTTCTTCATTTTGCTTATTATAAGACCTAGAGTCATAACAGAAATTGGAGGATCCTCCGGATCTCAGTTTGTTTAAAACGTCTCAGAGATATAAAAAAAATTGTCTTTATAGTTTAAATGAAGTTTGTTTCATAATTTTCATTGTCCCTGGTAATGATTTTAATTTTGCACATTTAACAAATCATTAGTGAAATCAACAAGCATTCACAGTGTCATCTTATCTTGAGAACTTTGTTTTAAATCTGACACATGGTGGATAAAGTTTACAAAAAAGGACAAATTGCTTGAGCTTGCCAGATGTTATGGTCTTTGGGAAGCAAAACCATTTTTAACAAAACAAGAAATAAGACTATTTTGGTTCGGTATTTTGTGGGAAAGGACATTTCGGATAATAGTGCTTTTGGTTTGATTGGTTGGTCTGTATCTGGTTTGCATAGGTATTTAAAGGAATTACAGTGAAAAAGATAGAATTGGAATTAAGAAAGTGTCAGCTTCAAAAGGAAATGATGGAAAGACAAATGTAGAAAAAGAGAGAGGAAGAAGAAATACATATTCCCTTATTGTCAACTCATAAAGCATTTAGTATTGTTTATTATAAAACATGAATTCTGAATTAGTTTTTTAAGGACACATTTCCTGCGTGGTATGTATTTTCATTCCTTTTTTAATTTAATGATGGTAATTATCATTGGTATATACAGTATAAAAATGCCAGGTTTTCGCTCATGTAAGTTTTTTTCATGGGAATGTCACTATAGCAGATGGAATCATAGCATTCGTAGTGATCATTCTTGGGATTGAAATTAATCGTGGACGATTTTATTATTGTGTTATATTTTTTGTCCTGGTTTTTCTTTTTTAAATTTTGTATTATTGTAGAGGTAAAGAAAAATCATTAATTTATGTGAATAATGTTTAAACTCAACATTCTATTTAGTGAAGAAGCGAATTTGTTATAGTAATTATTTCGACACAACAATAATTCACAGGTGATCCAACAGAACATGTAGGACTTTTGTTGTTTAAAAGAAATGAAAATCAAAGACATAATGTAATAATTGTGAGTTATCTGCAAAAATCGGAAGATATTAAGATATCGGGAGGTAGGACTGGAGCGATCCCAAAAATCGGGAGTTTTTTTCTTTTTTTGGGAGGGGAGGCACCAGACAGATACCCTCCCAATTCAGCCAAAGCTTTTAAATAGTTTTATGTGTTTTATGTGTATTTGTTACCCCCGAAGGTGTGTTGTTTGTGTTGTTTTTAAATAGATTTTCGAAATTTTGAGTTAACAATTTGGAAAGGGGTATTTCAAAGTTTCCCTAGTGTGTCTATAAGATTGTTCATCCGAGAATGATTTCTATTATTCTCTCATGATTCCTTCCTTAGTAAATTTGTCGACCTTGCTAGGGTCGCCTATGTCCCATGTTTGCTATATGAGTGTGCTATGTGTTGTGATTGCTATTATTTGTTTTCTTGTGGGGACAACATATTATGTCAAATCTATTTTCAGTTGTCTTACTTTCTCTGTGTTTCTAATACACAGGCAGTGTTCTTTTAATTTGGAATTTTCTGCTAGTAGCGTTATGTATATAACTTTAAAACCCTATTGGTTTATATGTGTGCAGTATATGTCGCTCTCGTATATTGAGAAAGATTGAACTGTGCTCAAGGTGGGGTCTGGACTTTCTTTATTATTTGTATGTCTCCCATCTCGAGCAGGTTCTCTTTTATTTAAGTTTATACCAAAGTTTCAAGCATATTTTTATGATATTTTGTCTTTTTAGTACAGTATGGATCTGTATTATGGTTAGTATTTAAAGATCGAAAAAAATGGTTGTGGAAAACTAGGTTGATGTATTTATATTGTTAAGGATGTCTCTTATTTCTATTTTTTTATTATCCGTTCTATAAGGGTTCCTTTTCCAGACACTTCCATGGGCATGTTCACTTCGCGTAGCGCCATGTGACATAGCCCCATGGTGTCCTTGTCTGTACTTTCCTCATGGGGGATATTATCATCTCTTATCTATTGTTATTTATTTATTGTAGTATTGTGTGTGTTTTACTAAAAGGGCCTTTCTTATACAGTGGACATTTTGGCGGTACTCTGACCATATGCCGTCTCACTGAAGCCTCTCCCGTCAGCCATGCATCATGGATGTATTTGAAGCAGAGGCTTTGGATTTTTAGGGAGCCTAGTTTTGACCAGTGCCCCATGCTTTTTTCCAATTTATATACATATGTTCTTTTTCTACTTTACATGTTATTTTCCCTGTGATTTCCTACCTTATCCAGTTATATGAAAGTTTTTCGTCAATTTCCCACAATTCCTTTTTATCTCTATATTTAAGTAACAATTCTTTGGTACTTCTAAATTTCCTAAGTATTACAACTAATTTTGTAAGACTATTATTTTTCTCTATGTCAATTCTGTTTCTAAGGGCAAAACCAAACCAGTAAATATATATTCCCTCCCACGGCAGTTTAGGGGCTGAACTTAATCTTTTGAATCTATTTAGTGTATTTGTTATTTTGAGAAGCATATGGCTAGGGATTCCTATTCCTTCCCTTTCTTTTGTCCTATATAACGTTTCTTTGTTTATATAATGCATTTTGAAATTCCATATATATTTTATAATCTGGTTATCTATCTTGTTTAGTGTAAGGTTATTTATGTCTATCGACTTCATAATATAATTTATATTAACATACATTTATGTTTTTGCCACTTGGGATCGTTCCATGATGCATAGTGGTGTAAGTGCCCAGATATCAACATTTTTATTTCGTTTTCTATTTTTGTACAGTTCTCCTTTTCTTCATTTATTCCAAAGTATATACCTAATGATTTAACCTTTTTTAAACAGTTGTGGTGGTATATTTGAGTGTTTCCCTCTCCAGTTTCCAAAAGTTCTGTTTTATCTTGATTAATTTGCGACCCGGATGCTTTACCAAATTTTTCAAATTCCTTTATTAAGTGTTTAAAGGATTTTGGATCTTCTATAAAGTTTGTGCAATCATCTGCATGTTGCAGCATTTTCACATCATCTTTTATATTTGGAACTTTTATACCAACTATTTTTTCGTTGAGTTTTATGCTAATACTCAGCATTTCAATTGCTATTGCATATAATAGCATAGATAGTGATCATCCTTGCCTCACTGATCTTTGGATTTAAAATCTTTCTGTCATGGCTCCATTGACCTTTACTCTAGAGGTTATGTTGTTGTACAGTATTTTAGTCCATTTTCGGAAATTATCTCCGAAACCGAATTTTTTTAGAACTTTTTGTATATATTTATGTTCAAATCTAACAAAGGCTTTTTCTTGGTCGAAAAGTACCGAAGCAGCTTTTTTTTTGTTTTCATGTAAGTAGTCTATAATTGTTTTTATATTAAGTATGTTATTTTGTATATCTCTTTTTTTGGATCAACATGTCTGATATACACTGATCATTTGGTCCATACCTTGTTTAATCTGTTTGCTAATATTTTGCTTATAATTTTGTAGTCCATATTTAAGAGGGAGATGGGCCTCCAATTTTTTAGGTCTTCTCTTTCTCCTTTTTCTTTAAATATTAAAATTATAATACTTTTACTCATACTTTCAGGCATTTTATTGTTACTAAGTAATGTATTATTGTATAACCATTCAAGTATGGGCAACAACTCTCCACAGAATTTCATATATAAATCTGCGGAGAATCCATCTTCTCCTGGTGCTTTCCCTTTATTCGATGTTTGGATACTTTCCCTTATATCTTCTTGCGAGATGAAATCCTCACATAAGTCTTTATGTTCTGAGGATATCACCTCGCAAGGGATATCTTGCAAATATTCATCGATTGTTTTCCCTGTAAGGCTTTGCGTATTGTATAGATTGGAATAAAATTCTTCAATATAGTTCATAATTTCGCCCTGTTCTGTTGCTAATTTATTGTCGGCAATTTTTAATTTATCTAATACCCCCCCCTCTTCTCTTTTGTACAATCTGTATGCTGTTTTATGAATTTGGGTGAATTTTCCAGCTCTAATTTCTCTCCCTCTCATTTCTTCCTCTATACTCGCCTCTAATCTTTTTTTTAATTTGGTTTCTAGATCATTATTATTTGTTTCTTGAAGTTGAAATTTTATTGCTTCTTTTTCCATTTTCATTTTCATGCTTTTTATATTGGAGAAAGTAATCGCTATTTCTTTGAATTTCTTTTTTAAAGTTTCCCATTCTAAAATGATATCTAAATTCCCTCTTTGCTTAAAATCCTCTATTTCTTTTTGTATTTCATTTATAAAATTAATATCTTTTAAGAGTGAATTGTTAAGCATCCATCTCCCCTTCCCCCATATTATTTTGTTTTAATTTCCATAGTCATGTAGATAAGTTTATGATTTGATATTTTTAAGTTTTATATCCCTGCTTCTTTATGTGAATTTTCATCCCAATTTGTAACAGAAATTTATCTAGTCTATTTCCATTATTTTCTTTTTTTTGTATGTATATTCCTTCCTTAATATGTTTAGCTTTCTATATATGTCAACAAATTCAAGTTTTTTTTAAAAAAGAATTCCATTTCCAGTTTAATCCATACATCGTTCCGTGTTAAATCCCCTTCCCTATCAATATTTTCACCTACCCAATTAAAATCTCCCCCTATAATGACATTTTCCATGGTATATTTTTCAAGGTATTTCGTAAGTTACTCTAACAATATTTTTTTTTCTTCTGTTGGCTGGCAGATATATATTAATTAGATGGGTCTTTTCAATGGTTATGTGTATAAGTCTTCCTTTAAAAAATTTCCCTTCATCTATTCTTTCCCACATTAATCCTCTTTTATTTTTAATCGATGTTGCTACCTCCCCTTTACATCATTTCCTTCATAATCGTCATTTAAAATTATACCGTCTAAACACTTTCATACATTGCTTTGTTTTCATTATTAAAGCCATTATGAGTTTCTTGGAAAAACATTATATCGTAATTTATATCCTTTGAAAATTTAAGTAACTTATCTTTATTTATTCCATTAATATTTATAGACAGGATCCGTAAGTTAATTCCTTCCATTCCTGTCTCTTACCAGGGTGTCGAATTGATGGTTATACTGTCTTAGAATTTTTTTTTTTTTGGTTTGGTTTAGATAGAGGCACTGGTTTCCCCACCCCCTGAGAAGAGTTGGGCGAGGTTTCACTTTCTGTTATCGTTGTATTATTAGTTTCTTGTAGTGTGTTGTCTGGTTCGCTTGTTATTACAGTCTATCTTGCTTCTTCTTTGCTGTCCAATTCCGTGTCTGTTTTTGTTTCAAATTCCGTTATTTCTTCTTCGCCCGTCATGTCTTTTTACATTTCGCTCTCACTTTCGGTTCCCACTTCATCCTGCTCTGTATCTTCATCTTCCTTTATCTTTTTGGGTATGATTTTTCTCATATCGGTTGGTTCTTTCATGGGTGTTGTATTTTTCTCTTGTGGTGATACGAAGGCCGCTTTTCTCTTTTGTCTGTTTCTTCTGGGTAGGGGTGTCGACGTCAAAGGTTTAATCCCCACCATTTCATTTTCTGCTTCTTCTTGTGTTATTTCTATTTCCAGTCCTTTACATCTATTTTTAGAGTATATTACTCTCCCTTGCGGGTGTGTGGCTCTTTCCAGTTCTGTTCGGACTCAAGATTTCTTCCCATTCTGTTTTTTTTTTTGGCCATCTCCATTATTTGTAATATCAATTTCCGGTAGTGAGTATATGGTATCTTCTTCTGCTTGCTTTTCTTCTCTTATCTGCAGGATTAAATTGAGTATTCGTTCTTCCTGTTTTTTGGGTCTTTTTTGGTTTTTTGTGGTTTTTTTTGTTGTTGTTGCTGATTGCTCTGTTTGTTTTCGGTGACATTGCTTGCATAAGTTGTTCCATTTGCATTTGTCTCTGTTGTTGCTTTTGTTCCTGGGCATTCTCTTGGGCCATGCCCTGTTTGATGGCATACGGGGCACGCTCTGTCTTTTTCATAGCCCTTATACCAGCTCTTTAGTCTGAAACCTAATAACATATAAATATATAGGGATCGTCTTTGCCTCTTCTCTTTTCACGTAGATAAATCGTATCCCAGATTTGATGGGAGCATAACCCCACACAGTAGCCATCTTGTGTGTGATGACTTTGGTCCCGATATTTTTTTCAATCTTCTGCACCAGTTCTGTGTTATCAACTTCGAGTGGGAGGCCCATAATATGTATTTCGGTTGCTTTAACCTCTATTTCTCTTATAAATGGTGGTGTTTTGGTGACCGTAACCAGCATTCCTTTTATCTGTAGGGTATTCTTCTCTATTAGGGGGCTTCTCTGTTTTGGATATAGCACTAGTTTGTTGAGCCCTCCATTTTGCAGTGCATCTATTTTCCCTTTGTCGATTCCATGGGTGTTTAGCGCTGTTAGTAGTTCACTTTGCCTCGGCATGGTTTGTGTTATCCCGAAGTCCAGTGTTTGTACTCCCTTGGGGTGGCAAACAATGAGTCTCGTGTCCTCAATCATGGTTTGGAAATAATGTTTAAGTCTAGCCCCCAACGGATCTGACCTTGCTGGCATTGTACCTCCTTCCATGTTTTCCAGGTATGCGATTGAGCTGTAGTCAAGACTTACAGGTCGCACACTACTATTTATATCCTGTGCTAAGAAATATCTTGTTTTTGGGAAAAATTAAGGCGGTCAATATCTCTCAAAAATAGGTTTTTGTAAATCTATTAACGTCAATGTTTGTTGTTTCTTTGGTTCTATTTTGGTTGCTTAAAGCAAAACGTTTAAACCAAGAGGTTTAAACAGAGGTGAGTATATATCTCAGTCCTGCCGACTGTATGTTAATCCCAGCCGGGATTAATACGTGCAGTAAACAGAGTCTGGATAAAATGTATGGTTAAATACAATATGAAATATACAAAAAGGTGTTAGTTTGTATAAACGTCTCAACAAAATTCTCACTCAACCTTGCTTTGTCCTTGTCATCTGTTTTGTTCATGCTATAGCAAGATTTTGAGTAAAAGCAAGTATTTAAAAATCTCAGTACATTGCTTCTCAGTAATGACTGTGCTTCTCAGTAATGTGTGTCAGAATCTTTTTCTTCCTGGCGTGAAAGTTGACAGGTATGGTGTAAGGTCGCTTACATCAAAGCAAACTACAAATCAGCTTCTACGGTATTAGCATCTAACCGTATTATTTGTTCGCTGTGTTGTCATACTGGGATTACATTTTAATGAGTTAGGTATTTAAAATTTCAATGCAAAGCAAAAGCGTAATTACTGGTGCACTGACATAAATGTCTAATGCAATAATGCATAAAAAAAACAATCGAGTCAAAAGGGAGAGGTAGTGTTACAGCAACTCGCGAATTCTAAATTCTTGTCATCTTTCGATCAAATTATACACAAATCTAAATTAGGCAGAAACAATAAGAAAACAGAAAATTAAAAGAAATACTTTTCAAACAAGTTTATACAATTTCTTTTTAATAATCATGCATGTCAACCTCAAAATAAGTATACACTACTTTTTTTAATGAAACTTTGCCTAAATAAATGCATTTAGAGCTTACCTTGTGCATCTTGAGATGTCTCTGAGTTGTAGGTCGGCTTATATGCAGGTCATGCACTTTTTAGTGTTTATACCTGTTAAGTTAGGGGGTCGGCTTATACGCGAACGGGCTTATACACGAGTATATACACGGTACTTTGTCTTTGAGAAGTCTTCTAATAGTGAAAGTGTTCAGCTTTGTTAATGTTCCTTCTTCAGTGTCAGTTTGGCATCAGACTAAGTTTCAGGACCTGTGACTATTGGAGTAGTGATTCTTTACCTATAAAATGTATTTATTGCTATGAATTGAGCTAACTAGAGATAAGATTGTGGTTAATTCACTAGTAACTGACAAGACTTGTTGATCATATTGAGAGTGAAATCTCTTATTTGTATCATAGTATCGTACTTGTCAAATGAGAATGATGTTGTGAAAGAAATATTCCTTTAGATGACACACTTATTGGCCAGTCTTTTGATGAGGTCACATTTGCTTCTGTTATTTATCAATCAATATATATTAATCACAGTAATCCTCAAACAGGGTGACAAAACACAGTCACTCACTGTCAAACAGGAACAAGATCCTGCGATCTCCTCTCCTGTATCAGACGAATATTAGTAAAAATTAATCCACACGAGTTCCAATTTCTTTCTTTGTGGAAAAATGGAGTCTTTAAGAGAAATTAAAGAACAGCTGAGGTACTTACTGGTGACAAGTGGTTGGTGAGGTATCAAAGTATAATGACTTGTCAGAAATAGGTTCGGTCAGTGAAACGTTTTAATTACAGTTGCCTTTCTGCACATTTGGTCCAAGTAGTTAATTAAATTGAGTTACCTTTTTCAAGTAATAAATTACTTATTGATAAATTTTAGCTATGTTGATCAATGACTGATTGGATGGTCAGCTATTTTCCATCTATCCATTTTGCCACTAATGAACTACTTGGAGGATGCTTTGAAACTTTCATACACATTCGATCCATGGTGTTATTGCTACCACTCATGGATGACCACAGCAACATATTTTCACTAAAATATTTCTTTGGTATCTCATAGGGTCTTGTTGTCCCTAAAGAAATCAAGATGAGAAGGGTGTGGTATGTCCTTGGGCAAGGTAATTTACTGAAGTACTAAATAACCTATATGTGTGCAATGCAGTAAAGCACCAAACTAATTGAAAGGAAATGGCTGCCACTCAAACTTCATATATGGCTACTATGGCGGCCATCTTGAAAGTCTTGATATTGCTACTCCATATCAACTCCTGGTTTTCACTAAATCTGTTCATATCTTGTTGACCTTAACTAAAAATGGGGCTGATCTGAATGGCAGACATATTCAAAATCTTGTTTTGGCTTGCATCCATTATGTATGGCAATACCAACATGTTTACACCAAAGGACTTAATATGATACTTATTCAGGTCTAAACACAAATGGTGCCTGTCTGACAACCATTATTGCACCACAATAGCTGTGGTGTAAATATTTCTGTCACTAATCTTCCTGAATGTGTGGTATTATCAGCATGGGATTTTTACTAAAGATTTCTAATCATGTCTAGATGGTCCTAAATAAAAATGGTTTCGATCTGACGTCCAATTGGGCCACCATTAAAAACCCGAATAAAGATCTTGTTATCACAACCTGAAAAGAAAAAGTCATTTGAAGTTAGGGTTTCCACCAGAAGATAGCCTGTGATGTCCAATTGGTCTTAAAGGAAAATGGTGCCGATCATACATCCAATATGGCCACACAGCAGCCATCTTGAAATTCTTATGTTTGCTAGTTATATCTTGGACATAGTGTTATCTCTATATTCCTTTCCAAATGGATTATGTAATACATTCTGTTTTTATAAAATATAAATAGTGTGTGGCTTATGTTAAAATAATTCTTGCAAGTCTCAGCCATAAATATTAATTTTTATGGTTTCATGTGTCTTTGTTAATAGTGAACAATCGAGGATGCATTTTAATATATATGAAAGTTTAAAAGATGAATATGCCAATGGGTTCCCAGGTACGCAGATACCCGCCAGTTGATAATAACCCAGGAAACAAAATTGTCAAATGGACAAATGGATACCCGTTTTAAAAAAAAGGTTTCTTACAATTTATTTGTCATACATGTACTATATAATAATACAAAAAAGGACACCTCTCCTTTCCCGTGAAACCTATTCAAGAATAAATGCTCATATTTCAAGCAAGTTTTGCATTTCGCATAGTGTACTCAATTTGGTCCCGACCCATAGCTCAAGCATTCGACTTTGTATCATACCTTTGTATCATACCTTTAAGGAAGGCCAGACCATTTTTTTCTCCATGCTACTGCTTGACATTGCCATGATCACGCCCACTTAATTGGCAAGTGTAACTCGATGAATGGAATATCGCCCTCTCACTGGCCAAAGGAAAATGACGTACTGCACCTACTTACAACTTTTTTTGTTTTATTATATGGTACTTATATGACATCATTAAATTAGAATCAATGATACAAGCCCCCGAGTTCCTCGTTTGACCCCTGTTTAATATCCTTATTTGCCATTTATAGCATATACTTAAAACAAGAAAACAGACTGGTTTCTTGAAGGTGACACCACATGTTACAGAGTCATTTTATTTTGATACCACATACGTAGCAAACCAGTCTAAATTGAAAAAAATTGCGCCAAATATCATAATAAAGAGGCTTTATTGATGTGAATGATGGATGTTACATGACTGAGAAAGAGTAGATGGATTGTGTTAAACTTAAAAATATTTAGCTTCCAGAAAAGGACAAATTAATAGCACTTTAAAAATTTTGAAATAAGAATTCAACAGTGTTGTAGTACAGCAGACATCATTTGTGGACTTTACGACTATTCACAAAAATTACTGTAGACATGTGGACTAGTTATAATGAGTGTTATGCATAAATAATTTATCACTTTCTTTTGTGTCTTTACTTTTGTACTAACTACTAATCCACATGGATTTAGCTGATTTATGACAAAATTTTTAACTGCAGATCCAGGTAAGTAGAAAATAAAAATACGTATTTCCTATAGTTTTCTGTAATTATGGCATGTAATATATAGATTGCTCTTTTATGATCAGATTACCCTATTTTGCCATTTATATTAATATCATTTATATTAATATACATTGTGCATATACCTCTCTTGGGGGTCGGCATGTGTGAACCTACAACAAAACAGTTCAGGTTCACATTTAATACAATTTACTTTTGATCAGGTACACCGGTGATCGATCATAAGATTAAAGGGTACGCAGTGGAAGGTTTCTAACATTTTGACATCTCATATCACAGAACAAAACCTGAGATGGTTCGAACGCTCAACAGTTAGAATGAGATGGTCTTATATTGAATTCCTGGAAATTCCCTTCTCCCAGTGGAGCATCAGTCCCTTTCAGGGACTCTTGTTTAACATATCTTAGCAACTACATCACAAAACTATTTAATTGTTTGTGTTCCATATTTTTAAAGAAAAAATAACTCTGTCCAAATGGTTCGCACGGATAGAGCTTGACAGAAGAATACACAGAGATATTTCAAATTCATGCATTGTTTGTTTATTTCAAACTCATCTCAATGACTTCTCCCTATGTTTTAATTGATAAAAGGTGCATTTCAGGTATAAGTTGTTTTGGAATGTGTCAAAAATATCTGATCACATGTTGCTTGTGAATACATACATACATACATATATATATATATATATATATATATATATATATATATATATATATATATATATATATATATATATATATATATATATATATATATATATATATATATAATTTATAATTACAAATTGTAATTATCCAAGAGACTGCTGTGTGGACAGAGGAATGGATTATTGATTTATGGGTACTCACAATACTAGGTTAAGAACCAAATAATGTTATGGCATGCACTGCAGTATTCTTTCTTTCTTTCTCTCTCTCTCTCTCTCTCTCTCTCTCTCTCTCTCTCTCTCTCTCTCTCTCTCTCTCTTGTGTCATTCTTTTGACCAAAATTTTATTAATTTGATTTTATAAATTAATATGATTTCATTGTATCATTCTAGACCTTTGTATAATTTTTCCAGGATATCTTGCCGTCAATAAAGTTCATTTTTAAAAATATATAATGGACGATCTATGTCCTTGCACAGGTTCATATTCTACAAGCTGCCTCTCTTAGACAATGATAACAAACATGACGCTAGTGGAGAAAGCTTTTACTACATGGATGCAAATAGCTCAGAATGGAAGCTTTCCAGTGTCGGTATGGGTTCCACGCTGCATGCTGTCTACAACAAGTTACAGTAGATATACAAGAATCTTACACCAAGTCGGGATTAAACATTACATGGAGCTATATGTAGTCGTAATTATTTTGGAATGTAATATGTTAAATTGGTTTGGAATGTTATATGTTAAATTGGTTTGGAATGTTATATATTAAATTGTTTTGGAATGTAATATGTTAAATTGGTTTGGAATGTAATACACCACAACCTCGATAGCTCGCGCCCGGATAACTCGCGATCACACTTATAACGCGGTGTCAGGTGTGGCTCCCAATATTTTTCGAAAGAAAATATATTTTAAATATATTTAAAATATGCTGAACGTGATAAAATTGGGGTACGAATTGGTAAATTAAACCTTGATACATCGCTAGTTTTATCATCTAAAATGGTGATTAATGCCCATAAAGAGATAATCCATATTGTTAAATCTGCAAGTTCTAAATAA